>CAKNXH010000239.1:53748-211291 GCA_932178445.1 Andricus quercusramuli
AATTGAAATTATAATTTAAATTATACGCAAATTTGGCGTAACTCATAGATTTACGAACAGCGTACAATTGAAATTATAATTTAAATTATACGCAAATTTGGCGTAACTCATAGATTTTCAAACAGCGTATAATTTAAATTATACGCAAATTTGGCATAATCTCAGAAAAAAGTGTTCAGAATATTTGATTTATGTGATAATATAAAATAATGAATTTAATAACCAGGTGACGTTTCTTGAGTGATGGAAAATTAGAAGATGTTGGTACATAGCTTCTCAACTGTTCTTACCATATTCACAATTATTTAAATTTGACAATAAATTAAACCCATGCGAACTAAATTGCAAAAAATATTTCTTAATTAGGAGAAACTTCTTTAACTGTTTCACTTTAGTGAAAATTGATTTTTAAGTTTTTAAACATCTGGTATATTCATAACTAAATTATACCATAAACAGAAACTCAATTTTGGAATGCCTATTTTTTACGACCTATATTTGATTTATATTTGGAAATAAGTTAAATACTATAGTAGTATATAATATACCGTAAGGTCAACTTCATAGTAGTCATAGGGAAGCGTGAGTACAAGTGAGACACTAGTAGATGGCGCATAAGAGCATCTCTTTCGCACTTATGACTATGACTACCATGAATTTGGCTTCACTGTATAAGGTATAAAATAAATGAAATAAAATGGAATTGTTTACTTATATGACATTTTTATCAGTAATCATAATACAAGTTTCCAATTCTTTCAATTATTACGGTTGTTGGCTGTAAACAACTTTGAAATGGCCTATTGTTTTACAAAAAGTGAGTGCTACAGTGAGAACAATCTTTACTACTGGCTTCCTGAAGAAGTAGAAGAAGAAATAGAGCCTGTGATAGCGTGCACTGTGTAGATATGGAGCATGTGTAGAACCCTTCAGATTAGTTCTCTTAAAAAGTCGTCTTCCCCCACTTCAGCGGCGGATCCGGAAGCTTTGACCGCCGGCCAGGCTGCTTACGCGGTTTGCTGCCGCTGGCCTCCGCAGGTTTTTTTCTTTTTTTTGTTGGTTCCATTTTTCTCCTTTCTTCCTCATAATATTCACGAACGTATTTCATGAACCAGTCGAAGTAAGAGTCATGATTCACATTCAATGAAATATCAAAAGCATCAGGATGTAGAGCGATTCCAGCATAAATGAGAATACCAAACAGCTGATTATTTACAACCAAGGCAGAACCGATATCCAGAGGATCAAGGTGGTTTTCAGAGTAATCAAAGCGTTCTTGATAAGTGCAGATATGGAGGTGTGTAATGGGAATATTAAGACTGTTGTACATGTTGAAACACGGCAGGAACTTGCTTACCGGTATTTGCCTAATTGTTCGTGGTTGACTAGGCTCGAAATCTATCGGATGGGGTCTCCAAGCAAGAACATCAACAGTTTGGGGTACAGCTAGAGCATTTGGAGCCATTGGTATTACTTGACTCTGATCTATAGGTGTTTGAATCGCAAGCAAGGCAAGAAGTTCTTTGTAGAAAATTCTTCTTACAACGTGAGTTTGAAAATTACTCGTAAGTGGTGCACAGGATAAAACTGTGTACGCACGCGCTTCTGCTTCGGGATTGAGGAGATGTGCAACCGTTAAGATATGTTTAGGTGAGACTATGATACCTGCACCAATTGGAGTATGATAATGATAAACTCTCACAATGTGGATAGGACCTGTATGGAATTGTTCCGCTTGGGTTCCTCCGTGGATAGGACCTGTATGGAATTTTTCCGCTTGGGTTCCTCCATTAGTCATACGTTTCTTGCGTAGGTGAAGATTTGATGAGTTCCCTGTAAGTAGTATATGTATTAAAAACTGCATAGTGTTGAAAAAATATATTCATTGCTATCAGATTTATTCCATATATATTATAATTAATAGGTTAGAACAAAAAAGGGAATTATTTATTTCGAAAAATCTCATAATAACTTCTGTCTCTCATTGTTATTCAACTGTTAAATTATAGCACTGTTCAAAATTTTGTATATAAGTGCAAAAGTTGTGAAATTGTTTTACGTATCGTTTTCCGCTGTGAATGAGAATATTAAATTCAGAATCTGCAAAAATTCTTTTTGATTATTTTATCAGTTTTCAAATATATTTGGAACCAAACTTTTTGTGTACTTTAGAGCTTTGACCATTCATTTCCAAAAATATTTAATGTCTGTTCCCGAATTTATTCATTGCGCACTGAATAAAGAAGGATCTAAACAAACTGTCCAGTGGGTTAAGCATGTGATAGCCGTCTCTAAAGCAAATCACATGAAATGGAAATGAAAATATTTCTTTTCGGAGCACTACTGTTCATGCGTCAATCAGAGCCTTATATTTCGCGGAGAATAGAGGATTCAGAGAATTTAATTTCTAATTAGAATTTCAAAAAATTCAATTACTTTACCTTAGAAAGATGACTTTCTAACAAAATAATTGAATTTTCAATCAAATAGTTAAATTCTTAACCAAATATTAGAAGTTTTAATCTACGAAAATGAATTTTCAACTGAATGATCGAATATTAAACAGAAAATATTAAACTTCAAACAAAAACAGTTGCCTTTTCAACATAATAGTCCAATTTTCAACCAAAGAGATGAATTCACAACTCAAATTATTAATTTTCCATTCAAAGAAATGAAATTTTAACGGAATAGTTCATTTTGCAGTAAAAAAGTTCATCCAAATTGTTAAATTGTTGTTGAATTATTGAAAGGTTAAATTTTCAGTTAACAAATGATTTGAAAAAAAAATTTCAACAAAATAGTTGAATTTTCATCCCAAAAGATTAATTTCCAACCAAAAATATCAATTTTAAACAGAGATGAATTTGCATCCTTAAGAAAATAAGATTAATTTTCAACCAAACATTCGCAGTTTTATCCAAAAAAAGTTAATGTTTTGCAAAAACAGATAAACTTTTGAACCAAAAAGACGAAATTAAAAAAAAAACAAGGAAGATTTCAGTTAAACTTTCAATACCAAAATATGAATTTTCAACAAGCTGTTAATTTCCTATCAAAATAGTTGAATTAAGTACACATAAAGAAGAATTAAAAAAAAAAAACAGTTGAATTTTCAACTCAAAAGAATGAATTTTTAATAAAACTTTCAAACGAAATAATAATAATATATTTCAAATACAATCGTCAGAGAGAAGCAACTGTCGAAAAAAAGAAATAGAAATACAAGATAAATAAATTACTGACAAGAATATTATATCAGGGTGGCCGCAAAACATCATTTTCCAAATTCCCTAATTTTTCCCTGACCTGTTTTTCGTTTTCCCTGATCTTTAATGTATATTCAAAGACCAGTATCTTATTCTTGAAATATTTTGAGAATAAAATCTTTCTTAAACGGAATAAAACAATTTGAAATGAACAATTTCAAATTTATTATCCTTGGCAGTTACTTTAGTAGATTTTATTTTTCTGTTTTCGATTTCGCTATTACATTTTGTTTGCAGCATTTCATCGTACTTTTTTCCCGGTGGCTAAGTAAGGGGTAGAAAGGTGAGGAGAACTACGTAGGGGAAAGGTAGCAGGAAAGGGAGGGAAATGAAGGATTCGAGGAGTGTGTGAGGGAAAGTAGACGAGGATAGAAAAAGCAGGAGAGGGCCTGTGAAGAAGAAAGAAGGGTAATATATGAGGGGGTATTAGGGGAGGGTGAGGAAATAAGGTGAAAGTAGTGTAAGAAGGTGAAGCATGATAGTGGTGGGACATAGAGAGGGAAAGTAGTGGGAAGTAAGGTTGGAGAAGAGAGGGGAGAGGACGATAAGATAAGATAGGACACGTCAGGATAGGAAAGGACTGGAAAGGATAGGATAGGATAGGACTGAAAAGATTAGTGAGAGAGGGGGAGATTTGAGATCAATCTACTACAATCACTAAATTTTTCAAGAGAAATAACAATTTGAATGTCAAACATTTTGAATTCTATATTTAATAGGATACGGAACCCTTTTTTGTAGGCACATATCGCCTACTTTGATTATTTCTTTTAATTGCTTCATTTCATTATTTTACATCAAAATGAACTTAATAATTGGTAACTAATATTTTTGAAAAAAATATATTGGACGTTTTACTTACTACGTTTCTTAAATTCTCCGTTTCAATTAATAAGTTTTTATTTTTTCATGACTTAGAATACTTGAACTTCTGATATTAGTTTTAGTAATAATAATCTAATAGCTCAAATCTATTGCAAACCATCTTAGTTTATTATCCTAAAAAATCAGAATAATTTCAAATATTATGAAAGTTTTATGACTTTCCCCTTTTTAAATCTTAAAAAACTTAATATTAAAAAATTTGAAATCTGATATGTAGACTAAGTGCCAAAGTGGATTTATGCCAGGAAGGTCATGTACAGATCAGATACTTAGCTTGAGACAGATCACAGAAAAAAGCTTGAGA
This sequence comes from Andricus quercusramuli, assembly GCA_932178445.1. Taxonomy (NCBI): domain Eukaryota; kingdom Metazoa; phylum Arthropoda; class Insecta; order Hymenoptera; family Cynipidae; genus Andricus; species Andricus quercusramuli. The sequence goes on from CAKNXH010000239.1 coordinate 58,207, forward strand.
GTAGGAAAGAAAGTTTTCTGTGCATTTATTGACCTAGAAAAAGCATTCGACAAGGTAAATAGAAGTAAACTTTGAGAAGACCTAAAAGAGTATGAAGTACATGGATGGCTCCTACAAGCAATAAGAACAATATATACAGGTAGTAAAGCGAGTGTAAGGGTAAACGGGAAACTGAGTGACTGGTTCGATATTATGCAAGGCGTGAAACAAGGTTGCGTTATGTCCTCATGGCTATTTATCATATTCATGGCCAAATGTCTAAGAACTGCCCTCTTCGACGAAGAAGGTGTAGATCTCGAAACCGTCAAGGTACGTGGGTCAGCTTTCGCAGATGACAAGATTGTTATGGCAGAATCAATCGAAGACTTGCAAAGAATGTTGAATAAACTTAATACAAGCATGAAGAACATGGGCCTCAAAATTAACGTGAAAAAAACGAAAATCATGGTGTTTGAGGAAAAAAGTGAGAAAACAATGTGCAACATTATCCTAAATGATAAGAGATTAGAACAAGTTGACAAGTACGTATATCTGGGTAGCCTATTCACTAGCGTCCGAAAAATAGATGGGGAGTTAGATAGGAGCATAAATAAGGGTAAGCAGGTTATCGGCAGAGCAGGGTCCATAGTGGTTCATAACGATACGAGATGATCGTTGGTCTCGTTGGATTTTGTTCGTATAACGAGATTGAACGATTTCGAAAGAGAATTTCGAAAAATTGGAAAAAGACCTGCAGCAGATGATCATCTTCAGAAGGGCTAGCATGAAGGTTATTAAATAATATGGCAATCACTTTCACCTTGTCTATTACAATAGTTAATCTGAATTAAATCAAATCGTTCATCAAATTGAAGATATAAAGAAGCCTATTACCTATGATTATTTTTTGCTCCAATTTCATTTTGATGCCAATTTCATATGATACTAAGCTAAAATCTTATAGTTTGAGAAAAATAGAGCCGTTCTCAATAGGAGGAATTTATTCTAATTTCACATAATTGATTCAAAAATTGTCAAAATAATATAAATTTGACCGAATACCTATAATTAAACTTCGCACGATGTATTTAAATTAATTCTTATTATTATAAAATGAAATTATCGATCAATCTCGTATGATACGAGATGATCGCTTTAACGATGCGAAGTGAGATAAGAATTTGTTTTAAGAAAAAACGAGCGCCTTTCTTGTATATTTGAAGTTCTCGCTATTTTGATCATTGTGCATCTCTAATGGGTCCATCCTCAGAAATAAAAACATATCAAAAAAAGCTAAAATGGCCATACATAACTCTATTTTCGTACCGACTGTATTAGACGGTAGCGAGACATGGACCTGTCAAGAAAAGGACAGGAGTAAAATCAACGCGATCGGCATGAAACCTCTCCGCATAATATGCGGGAAAACACTGATGGACAAAGTCAGAAACGAGACAATCCTCAAAGAATGTGGTACAAGAGAGACACTAGTTGACATATGGGAAAGAAATCAGCTAATGTGGTTCGGACATCTTGAAAGAATGAAAGATGAATGACTGACCAAGCAAGTGTATAAAGGTAAAGTAAATGGCAAAATGCCCAGAGGTAGATCGCCGAAAGAATGGTTAGAATCTGTGAATGAGACATTAATGTGAAGAGACATAAGAAGCCATAGGAACACAAGAGCTTGCATGAAAAAATGCATGGACGTGAAGGAAGCTAGAGTAGTATGCCAGGACAGAAAAGTGTGGCGACAAATAGTTTATAAACAGAGTGACAATAGAGTGAATGGCGCCTGAAACAAAGACCCTGGATACTAATGGGCCCAAGTGGGGAACCATACATAGCAATTTTGTGAGGCTCCTCACTTGGGGTGATCGCTAGAGAGATTGATCAGCAACCTGTGTCGGAGCAGTGTTGCGGAGTGAACGTGTCATTTAATTAAATGACACGAGAATTCCAGATCAATCTAAAACATCTATACCTAACACCTATATACCTTATACCCAAATACTGACCCACTTTATACATATATACCTACTCACTATTTTCCAACTGAGCAAGTCATGCTTGGGTACAGGTGAAAGTCGGCGCTTAAAAAAGGTGGCCGAAAAATTCTGTTTTTTGGGATGTTTTTCTCCTCTAACTATTGTCAATATTTTTTTAGGATAAAAGTGACCATGTCGTTGATTTCGGAAGACCTTAAGGTTTTATATGCTGTTTATTAGACATCTGAGAGATATTTTGTGTTTGAGTTGCAAACAAAAGAAGTGAGGAGCCTCGATATTTGGCCTCGACATTAGATCAATTAACCGTTTTTATATTTATTTTTATCTGGCATTTCTCTGTAGTTCGTGGCAAAATCCATGAACAAATCTTCATTTCCCAAAAGTAATAGAAGAATTCAAGGCGTGAAACAAATATTTTATGGTTAACCTGAAAATAATGAAATCTCAATTTCTAGAACACTTCCTGTGAATTATAATTGCAAGGACCTGTTACATCAACCCATGCACAGAGATTATCTAGATTGAATTTTGAGTCAATTTTGGTTATCCTGGTTTTCAATTCCTAGGAGACTTCCTGTAAAATTTTATTCTAAAGACCTCGTGCGATAGTTCTTGCTTTCAAGTCGTCCTGACGCGAATACACTAATCATATTTTATCCTTAGTGTGAAAATTATTCAGAATTTTTCAGAAATTGTATCGCTGTTGGCCTGGTGCAGCGTGCGAAAGATACGAGGGCCACGTTTTAAAACTCGGACAAGTTAGGGAAATTTCTACTTAGGCTTTCTAGAAATCAGCAGTCCTTTCAGATTAAACTTCCTCCTAGAAGTCATGTGGATATTAAGTTCATTTCCCGGATCGACTGAGGAATGTAAAGAGTGGTCCAAAAAATGCTAGAAATTATGTTGCAGCCCGTGTGGAAATCTGCCCAATTAAGCCCAGTTAATAAGTGGGCGCCAACTGGGTCCCAGCTGGGCGTCCCGGGTAAAAAGTTTAATTAATTAAAGCGAGTTATATTAATTATACGACAGGCGGAAGGCAATCTCCCACTAATATTATACATTTTTTAGTTATTCCGATTTCTCAATTATGAAAATTTGAGCCAATAAAACCAAAGAATATTTACGTCCTGTTTGGACTTACACCGGGTATACCCACATTGCTCCCATATAGTGTGCGCCGCCGTAGAAAACAAGTCGGGTCCCATATGGAAATCTCAGTCGCTGTCAGTTACTATTAGTAAATTTAGTTTTTACAGACAATGGGTGAATTAAGTAAAAAAAGGTGTGCGAATAATAAATTAAGTTCACGTGTGAGAAAACATCGAGCGATCAGTGGAGTTATAATAAGGAGTAAATTTCAAGACATTGAAGAAGACTCGAGTGACGATAGTGATGAGCATGGTAAGTTACGAAAATCATAGCATTGACTCATAGATTTCAAAAATGATTAATAATCTTGTTTAGAAATACCTATTATCTCTATATGTGACATTGCATATTTAATAAAGCTAAAAATGTTGTCAATGCTGAATTACTCGCATTCTAACCTCAAAATTACACACCCTCATTTTATACTCAATAAATACTAGAATTCAATTTTGTTATGAGACGACTTATCTTTTTTCAATTGAAGTATGTCTGCCAGAGTAAACAACTATCTAATCCTAATACTTTTTGCCTCAAACGAATTTTTAGAATTCTACCTCAGCAATCAAAAAGTCAATTTTTTAAAATAAAACCCTCACAGAAAAAACTGAAGTTAAATTTTTTTGCAGCTAAAATGTTCAGCTGTTAAAGATTACATGCTATACGATGGAATAAAAACTGTCGTCTGCTACGTCCTTCGCAGAAATTGAAAAACGGCAAAGTATATACGTGAAAAGCTATACATAAATCAGGACACTAGATTTAGAACAACTTTTTACTTACCTAATTGTTATTTTAAAAATAATTAGAATTTTATATATACTTCCTGCCACAGTCGGTATTGTAGGTTAGGAACACAACCATAGCAGAAGACTCTTTTTGTTAATGACAAACAGCTGACAAATTATCCCGAGATGGTTTAAAAACACAGAATTATCTCAATTTCGTGTAAAGTTTATTCGACAGGGTTAATTTTTGTTGCAGTAAAACTTTCGTCGGAAATCGATGTAAAGTTTATCTTCCGTTTTTTCTGTGCTTCTTTTACTAATTGGGCGTAAAAAGTATTTCCCAGCTGGGACCCACCTGGTTACCCCAATCTGGGTATTAGTTGGTCTGAGCGTTACAACCCAGAGAACAGCCCACCTGGGCGAGACTGGGGTTCCCAGTTGGGACCCAACTGGAACTTGGGCAATTTGGCTGGGACCCAGTCTGGCCCCAGTAGACTTTTCCACACGGGAGGATCTTTGGAAAATTCATAAAATTGATGTGGAAATTCTATAAAAAGTGGATTAAAACTCATGAAGAAATTCTATTCTTTTTATCCTTTCTATCTTTCGATTAAACTTTTCTATTTGTGTAAACACCTTATGTTGGTGGGGATAAAGTAGTCTATCTACAAATTTCACAATATAACCTTATTGTAATAGAAAATCCTCGGGTATTACATACTTCGATCTTGAAGGTGAATAAAAGTGATCATTGAATAAAATTTTTAATGTATCACTAATTCTGCTATGTACAAATGATTTGTAAACAAGGCCATGTCAATTCCCAGACATTTTTTTATGTCGCAAATAAACCTTCTAAATTTTTGTCAGCCTAAAACCTTGCTTGCCGTAGCATTATGTTGGTGGAGGTGACGTAGCCTATTGGGAAGTTCCAAACATTGCTGTTCTTATTGTTTGAATATAGTTAAAAATGTTACGCAGTCACCCTGGGAGCAACTGTCATCCACGATTATGACACTGGCTCCCCGTAGTACCGCATTAAATCACAGTTCATCACACCTATGTCCCTGACCAGATATAGCTGCTCAGGGACCAGCTATTGCTTGGGGCCTCCAAGAGCAACGATCACAACGAAAATCATGTTAACCGAATATCTTAAGAACAATTGTGGTAGATATCCCTTCTACACTGAGAAACTTTAGGTTAGAAAAATTACTAAAACGGATAGCAAATGGGGGCAAAATGCTTAAATTTTGACATTTTAATACATAAATAATAAGTTTTACTATTTTTATAAGAAGATTTCCTATTTGGTAATAGCAATCCTTACTATTCTCTGTAGTAAAATCCGATGTAGGAAAAATTAGTAGAGAAATTAATAAATTCTACAAAAAAAATAAAAGTAATAAGTATTTTAAATAACATAATATACTAAATATGTAGAAGAAATTACTATTGTCTGTAGGAACACGATGTGTATTATGGACATTTCCTACTTTTTGTAACAAAGGTTAATACCAATTATTAAATTTGGTCCCAAATATTACTAACTGATTTAGCAGAAAGTATCGAGCCTTGGACCGAGCGCGCCCAAGTGCATCTGACGTTTGTCGATCGCCGATCATATTTTTAGGTTGCGAAAATGACATCTAATTTATGTTTCAATGCAAAATCCGCAAAAAAACATAATTTGAAAAAAAATATTTACTTATTTTAATTACATTAAAAATTTTGTTGTTTAAAATTATAAAAATATCATGAATATTAATCAATTAAGGATTAAATGAATTAGAACCAATAAACTTTCTATCATTTAGGTCATATGGAAGTTTTCATTCTGAGTCCCACAATGTCTTATAGGTAGATGGATCATCGCCCGACTGCTGTCCCGGAGACGCGTGTTCGATTCCCGCCAGCCTTCGTTTTCTTCTAACCCGATTTTTCTGTTTCAGCTTTATAATATAAAATACTATCTTTTAAGAATATATACATATATGTAATTTCTAATGTTGTTAATTCTTAATTTAAATAAATGTGAATTATGCGTTAAATGTAGAACATGTGTGAAGGTAGGCTTGTGTGAAAGTTAGCAACACGTATTTATTTTTTTTACTATTCACACTGTAGCAGATTTTGCTAACCAGTTAGTAATTCGGTGCGCACGGTCCCTGCGCATCATTTTACTACAGCACTTTGTAAATACTGTTATCTTCTACAGATATTAATCCAACAAATTTACTATTTTCTCCTACCAAAATTAGTAAATAGTGCAGACTTGCAGTTTTACTACAGAGGTTAATAAATACTTCAAATGTCTTTTACAATAAATGCAATTGTTTTAACTTTTATTCCAATATATTTTATAATTCTTTAAGTAGCTACGAGTTACTATTGAGGTTAGTAAATATTATTAAAATTTGCTTTTTGCCTCTCATTGCAAAGTTCAGATAGTGAAATCTAGTGTGATTTTTAACAAGAAATACAAACAAGGGTTTCTCAGTGTAGGGTCTCGATACCTCTCCCCATTTTCCTTCTCCTTGGCTGTGATGTTATTGTCGGCTGTAGCCGAGAATTTGATCACAAATAATAATAATTGTATCCTTTTAAGAAATGCTATACACTGGAACCTGGATTTGTGCCTGGCTTCGGGTATGGCCCGCAGTGGCCTTCGACACAAATCCAGGGACTTCGAACGTAAACAGGCAGGGCCGCGTGAACCATTTCTGTTGGATTTGGAGACATGACACAATCTGCTGCAACTAACGCGCTGGTAGTGCGGCCCTCATGCTGTTTGCCATCAATTCTAGAAACGCACAAGTCGAGTTTACGAAAATTCAGGTTCCCGTGTATCACTTAGAATGTTTTAGAATTCAATAATTGTTAATAAGTCATTTACGTCTGAATTAATTAATAATTGTATGAGAAATTTTTCGTAAATTACTCTGTGATCAGTAGAATGTTTTTACATTTAATTTATTTGACTGGATTTTTTGCAGAAGTAGACCTGAAACTTTTTCAAACTTGACCCTAGGTTTTGATGGTTTTGAAAACATTAATTTCGTTTGAAATCAAAGAAACATTTATGGGGACGGCGATTTGTCAAGCTCAGCTTAGGGGGCAGCACCGTGAGTGGAGATATACCTTGTAGGCGGGCACAAGGCATTATTTACAGTTTCCATAGTTTTTTGTTATTTAGAAAGCGATTTGCTTCTTTATTTTTACACCCAAATGCCACATGCATACCTGGAACTTCCAAACTAATGCTTTAAGCTATCACCTCAACGCTGCATTATGAAAGGCTGATATATTTTGAATAGCAGATGGAACCCTCGTCTTGTGTATCTCCACGCGCACTAGCGACCCTAGCGGCCTCGAATGTCAGTCACCGTCCCCATAGGAAGAAAGCATAGAGATTTGGTGGAAAATAAATTTCCTTAGCAATAAAACTTGATATTTTTCAAAATGTCCTTCTCATCACTATTGCCAAAAATTTGGACAAAATTTAAAAAACAAAAAATTTGCAATGTTTCGAATGCATTTTACTATACACGCAAGTGCACCCACATTTTTGCACAGACTTTTTAAAACTGAAGGTCAAAGAATCGAAAACTGTAATTTGGTGATTCTGAGTTCTTTTTTGCTAAAGCTCCTCCAGCTTTAAGGAACACATTCTCATCACTTATCTCGTGCTTCGCACTCGATTTTGTCCAAATTTGTACTTTTCTATGTTATGTTAAACACTATTATATCAAATGTATAATACATTTATTTCTGTACCTTGGCCTCGAACTGCTTATTCTGATATTGCGAAATAAAGTACAAATTTTATTTATCTTGATTACTTTAATATTTGTTCTTTATTTTGCATTTAATTTTATTCTCGGCTATCCTGATAATGTATGTTATTTTAATAAATATATATTATTAGAATTCATAATATGCATTGGTATTGAAACACATGTAAAATGGTTCTAAGAAAATGTGCAGATGCAATTTAGGCGAAAAATGTTATTAAATGAAAGTTTATTGTAACTTGTGTCGTTTCTCCGAAAAGCTAATTTTTTTATTTCTAATGTATTCTCATAACAAAAGTTTGCAACAAATTTTTCAGAACTTTTTTGGTTGAACAACTTTTGTGTATTCATTTTTTCGTCTCTTGTGTCGTTTTTCCAAAAAATTCATTTCTTCATTTTTAGTCTTATTTTTTACGATTGAAGCAAAATCTACTTGTCGAATCTAAAAATGATCGATAACAAATTTCTAGATTCTTTTTTGGGTGAACAACTTCTGTCTATTAATTTTTTTTCATACCTTGTCTCATTTTTCAAACAAAATTTATTCTTCATTTTTAATGTTATTTCTTACGATTGAAACAATAACTATGCACCCCTGTAAAATAAGATTCATAAAAAATTCATAGATCTCATTTGGGTTGACAACTTTTGTTGATGAATTTTTTTTCGTACTTCGCGTCGTTTGTTCAAAAGTTTGTATTTTTCAAATTATTTTAATGCTGTTTTTAAGAATATAACAAAAGCTACGCATCCTTTCAAAAAGTGATTCATAAAAAATGGGTGTATCTTCCTTGAATGAATAATTTTTATTTTCTCATATTTTGTCCTATCTTACATAGTTTGGCCGCAAAATCGAATTTTTGATTTGTCATTATTTTTTGTGCGATAAAAATTTGAATTTTCGATTTTCCAAAAAAATTCAATTTCGTTTTTCTTTTTTAAGTTTTGTAAATGCTGTCACTCTGGCAATTTTTTCTATCAAAAAAAGACATCTTAAAGTCATCAATCTTAAAAAAAGTGGTCTCAACAATTTTGAAAAAGCTCAAACTTTTTAAATTTTCATTCAAAATAGCTGGCTAACCAACTTGACCTTCAGTTTAGGACTCTAATAGAGTATACTATAGGCTAATTCAACCGCTCAATTCTTTCGAGTGTTATCGTGCTAACTGATTTAAAATCTATGAACATACATACGCAGTACGCACTACGCAGGTACACGAAGTTGGACAGGCTCATCCGCGGAAACCTGTCTTTCGGGTTCAGAAGGTCTGAAAACGTAGTCACTTGGCAAAAATGGGAGAATGGGGGGGGGGTCAAATTTTACACAAATCTAATTCCTTCTCTGATGAGAATGTAAAAATTGTTCTATAACTTTAAAAAACGCAATATATCAAACGATATTATTTTTAATACTTATAAAAATATATATATTTATAAAAAGTATAATTTGCACTAAAGTATGTTATCAAATATTTTGCTTGAACCTTAGTCCATAGGTAGTGAACTGTGTTTTTATAATATGAGTAAACCAATTGTGTGATTGTAATTCTGATTTTCCAAATTGATCACGAAATAAGTGGGCTTGAATCGTTGAATAATGATTTTCCATGAAGAAAAATGTGCAGAAAAAAATATTTGTCATTGATAATAATTTATGAACTTGAAACAAATGGATGAAATATGGTTGCCGAGATTTTTATCCAAGAAGATAAGTTGTCAATTAAAACTATATTAATCTGAAAAATTTTTTATGAAGTAGTTAGTAAAAAATTTTGTGGAACTTTTTACATTTTTTCCGGCTAGATACTTCTTTTTTGATCATTTATTTCAATATGAATGTCGTGAAATTGCCATTTTAATGATTTTATAGTGCATCGTCCTTTCGCCTGTTTTGCTTTAAACCACATGAAAATATTGTTTACACTAACAATTACTCAGGCGAAAGATTACTATATAAAGTTTGTCGCAATCTTATAATATGATTCTTTTCACGACGAATGAAAACCCTCTTAATCTTAAATTTGAAAAGAAATTTCATTCGAGTTAAGAAGCATCCTTTTGACACAAGAGGACAATTATCTGAGTTACTAAAAATTTGAATAAAAAAGGAGAGGTACAAGACTTTAGTTTTCCATGAAGGCAACGTTTTCGCAATATTACAATAATTTCGTAGTATGAAATTAGTTTTCTTTCCTCCACCCCAATATTTGTTGAGAATGTAACTTTACTTACAGTAATTATTTTCCAAGAAAGTCCCAACGATTCCATGACAAAGAATGCCAAAAACAATTAAAAGCTTCAAATATATTTTTCCCAACATTTCATATACGAAATTAGACACTTTTTATGATTGAATTCTGCTTTTCTCGACTATGACACCGAAGACGAGATTGTGATGACTATGGAAGGCGTTCGTCTTTTATATCCAACTTATGGCCTACTCATTGTTTCAATAAAGCTAAAAATATGGCACAGTCGCGTTCTTCGATCAAATCTGTCTATTTGTCACTAACTTTTCTTCTACAGTAAAAATTAGACATTCATTTTTATCCAATATCCTATTTTGGGCGTTCTAATATGATATCACAAAGAGTCCATCTTAGCACCATTTTAGTACAATTTTAATACCATGAATTCAATGAATTCCTTGAAATCTGTGAATTCCTTGAATTCCCTGAATTTCATGAATTCCACGTATTTCGTAAATTCCTTGAATTGCTTGAATTCCACGAATTCTGTGGATTCTATGGATTTTATTAATTTCCAAAATGTTGTGAATTCCACGAATTTCACGAATTCCACAAATTTCACGAATTCCGTGAATTGCGTGAATTCCATGATTTCCGTGAATTTCATGACTTCCGCGAATTCCCTGGATTCTGCGGATTCCATTAATTCGTTAGTTCTCATGAATTCCTTGAATTCTATGCATTCTGTGAATTTTATGAATTTCATGAATTTCTTGAATTCCTTGAATTTCATGAATTCCACGAATTCCATGAATTTCGTGAATTCCATTATTTCTTTGGATTTCATGAATTCTGTGAATTCCATTATTTCGTTGGCTTTCAAGAATTCCGCGAATTCCATTAATTCGTTAGTTTCCGGGAATTCTTTGAATTCTGTAAATTTCATGATTTCCTCGAATTCCCTGGATTCCATGAATTTCATGAATTACATGAATACGTTGAATTTCATAAATTCCTTGAATCCCATAAATTCCTTGAATCCCATGAATTCCTTGAATCTCATGAATTCCTGGGGTTCCGTGAATTCCTTAAATTCCATGAATTCCTTAAATTTCTTGAATTGCTTGAATTCCATGAATTCCTTGAATTTCATGAATTCCTTGAATTCCATGAATTCCTTGAATGTCATGAAATCCTTTAATTTCATGAATTCCTTGAATTCCTTGAATTTGTTGAATTCCGTGAATTCGTTGAATTTCACGAATTCCTTGAATTCCACGAATTCGTTGAACTCTGTGGAAAGGAGTACTTGCAAAATTTTGCTCTATGTAATTAAAAATTAAAAAAAGAAGTTTAACTGCATGAAGAAAATTGATCGGTAAAAGATTCCGAAAAACTTGAGTAAAGCTAGGACATAGCAATATCTTAGAAGCTTTTGAATGCAGTTGAGTAAAACGAATTCTATCGAGAAGAAGAAAAATTGCAATTTGAAGAGGAATTCGTCTAGACTTTTAATTTGTGAATAAAAATTTATCCAGGCCAACCAGTATCATAATTTTCCCTAAAATTGTAGCAAAACGTATACCTGCCATTAATCACATAGTTTATTCTTCATAAGCTCTCTTGCTTCATTGTTTTTAACGATTGTTATGAATAGATAAAAGGTTTGGTATTTTTGCTGACTATTGAAAATTTATTCAAGATAATGACAGAGACGTCCCTCAAGTCATGTAAATGTTAAACGCAGGATAAACCGTTTGCAATTTACAGTATTACATACAAATTATTTGTTAACAAAATTGACATATTTGTACAGTTATACCTCATAATCTATTTGCTAACAAAAATTTAAAAATTATTATACATTGTCTATGTCGAGGTTAGATCTTTTAAAAGTAAAACAAAAGCATCCAGATCAACCAGTGTCTATAACGCATCTCTACGGGCGGGAATATTTCCTGATACCTGGAAAGAGGCGATTATTCGCCCTGTTCCTGAAATATATAACCCTACCTCTCCCGAAGATTTCAGTCCAATATCCATCCTCTGAGTCTTGTCTCAACCTTTCGAATGCATTGTTCATCAGCAAATTACTGCACATATTGAAACTTACAATTTAATAGACCCAATGCAATCTGTGTTCCGTGCCAGGCATAGCACACTTACAGCTTCACTTAAAGTAACTTCTGACCTAAAACTGGCAATTGATAGAAGGAAAATAACAGTTGTTGTCATTTTTGACTTTTATAATGCGTTTGATTCGATTAACCATAATCTATTATTGCCTAGGCTTAAATCACTTCACCTCTCAAATATGGTTGTTAAATGGTTTGAATCTTATCTCAGTGATCGTTCTGAAAGAGGACAAATCAACAACGGCGAGCGTTCTGATTGTGGGTAGGTTGAGAGTAGTGTCCTTCAAGGTTCCACGCTGGCACCCACTCTATTTAATATTTATACATCTAAGCTTGATAGCGAACTTCGACACTGCAACAGTCACAAATATGCTGACGACTTCAAGCTATACCTCTCTGCACCAATTGCCACTCTTAAGAGCTTACTTCAAAAGGTACAGGAGGATATTGATTTGATAGTGCAGTGGACCTTGACAAACGGTCACTCTTAACCCTGCTAATAGTAAGGTTATATATTCATAGGACCTTCTTCCTCTACTTCATTTGCAACAATTTCAACCTCACCTCCTTTCTTGATAGATGGGCGCCTTATCCCCTTTGTGGAATCTGTGAATAATATAGGCTATATTCTTAATCACTCTCTTGCTTGGAATGAGTAAGTTGCGAATATTTCGAGGAAAGCCTTTAAAGTCCTCCAAAAGCTTAACAGGAATAAAGAATCACTTCCTACTCAAACGCGTATCCTACTAATTAAAAGCCTCATCCTCTCTTTCTTTGACTACGGTTGTGTGGTATATGATTATATTATTGATGAGCTCAATGCCAAGCTTGAGCGTACGCGTAATACTTGCATTCGGTTCATCTATAACATTCTATAACAATTTGAGATGCACCTTCACCATATCACTTTAGAAAACTCCTTTTTGGTTACTTTCCTGAAACTTCAAATCCTACTCTCGAAATTACACATTGGAAACACTTAAATCCTTGAGTTTAATACATATATATAAGCGTGCACATGAATGTATTCACTTTCAAGTATGTATGTTTGCTTATGTATATTTACAGTATTACTGGTAATGGAATACAAACAGAAATACAAGATAAAACTTTTCACTCTCAATATATTTTCTCCTACGACGAGCCATTAATTATTTACAGCCTTTTGAACAATATATTTATTATTGATCCGTGCTTCCTTGAATAATTGCAATTTTCTATGGAAAACTAGAAAATTTACAATTATATAAAAATTTGAAAGTTGAAATAAAATCCTGTTGAAAAGTAGCCCATGAAACCCCTGGATATGCATAAATAACTTATCGTCCATTGATCTACTGTACTTTAAAAAATTCTTATATTTCTTAACTTTGTGCACAAAATTAGAAGGAAATATTTTTAAAATGACAAAAAGCTAGGTCACGTTTACAATTTTTGAATAGAGCCTTTTTATTGTTTCAATAGATTCAAAAATTATACATAAATATATTATATGTTATACTATATGTATTATGTATATTATATGAATTATATATACAGAGCGTCCTAAAGTTTGCGCATAAGGACCACATAGCCCAAATACTTGTGAAAAACCAAAATCATATCTTAGAGCTCAAAAATGTTGAATACTCATTATTTTTTTAGATAAAGAAGGTCAAAGTGGGCCAATCATGTTGCGTCTTTCAATGTAAGGTAGTAGGTCACTGTTGTGAACAAGAAAACCGTTCAGCGTGAATTGGGTTGCTGTCGAGGATTTTTCAAAAATTGAAGCACCATTGCCAAACTTTGAAAGACGCAACGTGATTGGCCAACTATGACCTCTTTTATCTCAAAAGATAATGAGTATTCAACATTTTTGAGCTCTAAAATATGATTCTAGTTTTTCACCAGCATTCGAGCTATGTGGTCCGTATGCGCGAACTTTGATATATATATATATATATATTATAAATAAGTTTATATTTTTTATTAATGTTTAGTTGCCTACTTTTCGCTAACCAAATCTGTACAATTTCACTAATAATCAGTTAAGTTTTAACAATTTTGATTTAGTCAGGATGTAACATGTCTTTTGCGTAAGACAAAAGACTATACAATTTAAATAAACTTTTTCAGGGACTCAATGCATGCTTATTACATTTCTGAATAAAATAGAATTGGAAAATTATATTTCGTTCATTTCGACGTTCAGATTTGCAGGTCCATCAAGGTGATACTGATACAAGGCAAATCATTTTTACAAAGTTTGCTAAATGGTAACTGAAATCTTCTATGGAAAATTGGAAAAATGTAAACCGAAAAGAACGCTGAAAATCGGAAACAGATCTGTGTTGAAAAGTAGCGCATGAAGGCCCTGAATGTCTATAATTGATTTGGAGGCCATTGATTTCTTGTCATTTTAAGATTGTAACAATTTTTTATTCTTCTTAACTTTGTTCAAACAATCAGAAGGCAATGTTTTGAAATTGGAGACAGGTTGCGTCATGTTTACCTTCTCGCAATATGACCTTCTTATTGTATCAGTAGAGTCAAGAATCTCACATCGCACGTTTTATGATTATCTTTTTTATTTTTCGCGTTTTACGTTTTTACAAAAATTTTTTCCATTCTCATAATTTAGATGGCATGTCTTACATGAGATTCATGTGATTTTGGACCTATCCAGTCTTCTTCAATTTTCGACGTCTTGAGACCCCCTGAGTCAGAAAAATAGTTTTTAAGAACATGTATATCAGTCTGTCTGTCTGTGGTCTGATGACGTGACAACTATCGAAAGAATTTTATGATTTGAACTTCCTTTCTCACACTAGTTTGTGGTCCGAAAATACAGGTAGTGTTCTTTAGCCAACCTTCTACTGCCAATATTTATGGTTTTAGCCATGAACAATCAAACTGAGAAACGTAAGAATTTAACTTTTCCACGAAATTGCGCAAGATAGAGTAAAAGGACAAGAGATCAAAATAATTTTTTTTTAAATGTTCTACAAAATTGATCCCAACTATTTTTCAATAGCATTAGTAGTTTTTGTCTTAAACGTAGAAAATGCCATAAGAAAATCGAAAATTCAAATTTACAGATAAGCAACACAAAAGACGACGAAATGGGCAACAGTGAAATTTCTCTTCACGAATAAACCTATAAAATTTCCCGTTACCATTTTTCAATAGCACCCATAGTTTGGCGGGAAACTTTGAATTTTTACATTCTCGTCAATTAGATGGAATGTCAGATTCGTGTGATTTTGGACCTATCCAGCTTTGTTCAATTCTCGACGTTTTGAGACCCCTTGAGTCAGAAACAATAATTTTTACGAACATGTATATCTGTCTGTAATCTGACGACGCGATAACTTTCGAAGGAATTTTCTGATATAAATTTCCATTTACACACTGGTTTGTGTTACGAAAAAACAGGTCAAGTTCGTTAGCCAGCCTTCTACTGCCAATATTTGTGGTTTCAGCCATGGAAAATTAAATTGAGAAACGTAATAATTCAACTTTCCCACGAAACCACGCAAGATACAATTAATAGACAAGAGACCAAAATTTCACCCACTCAAAGGAGCCCATCAGTTATTATTTCGACTTCGTATATTATTCTTCTCTCTCTCTCTCCCTGTTTCGTGTATTCTACTATATTAACAATAAATCTATTATACCTAGATTGGATAGTTTATAAGAAAATCTAATATACTGCTATGCAAAAATTTCTAGACATCTCTTTTTCAATGGTATATAAAAGCATTCTAGTTTTAAAAAGATTCAACTGCAAATTTACTTCCAATTACTGCATGAAGCCTGATAAAATTCTGCGCCTATTGGTTTTAAATTGAGAGCAATATATGAATTTCATTAGAAGTTATGGAAAAAAAATAATTCAAAGGCAGGTCGAAAATTGGTTATGTTTAACAAAATGTTTATCACGCATAGTATTCGCATGACTATACACGCAATTCTTTTTTATTTCGTATTTCGCTTCTAGTGGAAAACAGCCGGCAAACAGCCTCCTTGTCGACGCTGGTGAGACCGTTTTTTACCGGCGCCGGCAGTGTAGACTCCACCTATAAATCAAAAATAATGTCTGGGCCAAATGACAAAGCCCGTCACTTTTTTTGATTGCAACTCGCACAAAAAAATCGGAATTGTCTCATTAAAAGTATCTGAAAGCTTAAGGTCTTCCGAGCCTAACGTTATCCTTTTTCGAACGTCACAATGATTTTATTATAAATTTAATCATGGCACTGCATTCGCATTACAAAACTGCACATTTGGAGTCATTGCAGGGCTTCCTATCTTCATTTGTTCTTGAGATAAAGTTTTTGTAAACAAATCACCGTAAAAAGTAAATTATTCAATATATCCTATGCTTCAGCTATACTTAAGTATAGATTAAGTATATCATATACTTTATATATATTTTAGCTATACAACCCCTTATGAAAAAGAAGTATTGGTAATTATCGGATCTAACACTTTTTTCGCGAATAAGTATTGAAAATCCAATACTTTTTCGGGAAAACAGTACTGGGTACAATACTTACCAATACTTTTTCTTAACAAGGGTCGTCTCCACTTCAGCTATACTTTAGCTAGTCTTTCGCTATACTATTTCAATATACTTGAAGTATGGGACAGTACATGCTTTATACTTCTGAAAGTCAAGGATTGATCAATCCCATACTTATAATTTTCACCTTGGTTCTTTAATATAATAACTATCAAAAATGAGTATTAACAAATTTGTAGATCTTTTTTGGCTGGACACCTATTGTTTATTCATTTTTTTCCTTTTGTCTACCTATCTCTTGTCGTATCTTGTATAGTTTGACTGTAAAATTGAATTTTTGATTTTTCATTATTTTTTTGTGCGATAAAAATTTGAATTTTCGAACTACGCATTCTATTGAAAAGTGATTGCTAATAAATTTGTAGATCTTTTTTGAATGCACAATTTTTGTCGATTCATCTTTTTACGTACTTTGCGTCGTCTTTTCAAAGATTTAATTTTTCTATTTCCAATGCTATTTTTTACGAATAAAACAAAAATCACGTATTCGATCAAAAAGTGATTAATAACCAATTTGTAGATCTTTTCTCATATGCACAATTTTTGTTTCTTCATCTCTTTTCATATCTTGCAGTTTTTGATCACAAAATTGAATTTTTGATTTTTCATCATTTCTTTGAAAACCTTTAAAATCTTGAAATTTGGCACTTAATAGTCGAGTGGCTAACCCTTCGAAATGGTTATAATGATACCAAGCTTTCAAGAAATGTTATATTTATATTAATAATAATGAGAACGGGGTGTCTCGTCGTCCCGAAATTCGGTATGAGTAGTGAAGTATTTTTCATAACCCTTTTCCAACTCCCCCAATTTTTCGGGGCGACCAGCGATAGCCTAATGAGAATTGTTGAGAATTCAATAATTGTTAAAGAGCTCTTTTTATTTGAATTAATTAATAATTGTATATGAAATTGTTGGTAGAGTAAAGTAATTAGAAATTTTTGAAATTTAATTCAATTGACTGAATTTTTTCGGAAATGCAGGTCTGGAATTTTTCCAAAAGTAGACCTGAAAAAACCTGAAAAAGTCATGGAATTTTAAAACCAGCCTTCTGTAGCAACCCTGCCATCACTTGCCACTAATTATTTTTTCTTTTAATATTAATTTGATTGAAAATCCGGGAAGCATTTTCAAGAAGTAGGAACAGGGATTTTGTGAAAATAAATTTCCTTGACAATAAAACTTGATAATCCTTTCCTCATACATAAATGTGTCACGAAAATTTCCAAAGTGTTGTGGCTTTTCCGCAATGCGAATGGGGTAATTTGAAGAAAATGAAGAAAGGAATTAATGTCTTCAAAATTGACACATTAGAGGTTTTTCATATTTTCCGAGATGAATAACTCTGAATAAATCTCGCATTGGTCCCCGGTATTTTTAAGAACCCTAAAATTTCTAAAATAACGATTTTGAAATTTGCTTGACAATTGTTATTGTGAAGTTTGAAAATTTGGTTCGACTGAGTTGAACTTGACTTTTCTTATTAAACAGCAGAGTATTTGGGTTTAAAGAATTTTTCAATTTAATTCAATTTGCCAAAAATGTTATTTATTGAAAATTTACTGATTAAAGTGCTTAAGTGATTATGGCTTAAAAAATGGTTTAGCCTACATCATGCTGATGAAATGCCTTTCTTTCATTAGATTATCGAACCTGCACAAATTTTCACTCCATTTTGTAGAATTTTCACAATGTGGATAACATCAATAAAGCTATCTTGGTCGTGTCCTGAGAAAGTGTGACCAATCATACGTTCTTTGGTGAAGTAAAAATTTGATGATATCCCTGCAAGTACAATAAGTAATTATTCATTCAATAGTGTTTTCTAAATATTTTTTATGATCATGCAGAGAGAAGAAGTATAATATTTTCTTAACAAGAAATGTAAAATGTTTTATGGACGGTCTCGAAAGCAGATTATATGAAATGGACATTAAAGTATTCTTTCAGATCTAAGATAATATTTGTTACATTATTACTCTATAAATCCAATTCCCGTTAGCAAGAAAATTAATTAAATTAAAAATACAAACTCAAATAAAAAGTGTCATTTTCTTTGACTTGTAACAAAAATTATATATCGGAGAATGAGACTGCAGCTATGTTCATTTTATAGTTTCGCACTTGAAGTTTTCATATGGTTAGAAAAAAATTCAGTTATTTAAAATTCTTAACTGAAAATAAAATTTGGTTAAATCAATGCTCTCCACTTACGCCATCTATCAGATGCTCTATATTTACAGCATCAAAAATATGTGACACATTTTCAACTGGTTCAATAAATTGACCGATATCTGCTATGGGATAAATTTATACTTCCCTCATATAGTGCAAGGAGTTCTGACTTCTGAACATCGTGACGGAAAAAAAGTTCATATCGGAGCTTCTACTCCCTAATACTCCTTGACGCGAAAGTAATAAGTCAATAATAATTCACGTTATTGCTGTTACTGGAACGAAATCTGGGAACATACATTATATTGAGGAACGGGCAATCTAGAATATATTGCTGTCAGTAACTATTTTGTCACTGATTAAGTTTCCTGTAAAAATGTTCGAAAAAACTTAAGCAAAATGACACTTTTAAAAACTATATATAGCTATAACTAACTTCACCTATATTATATTTTCAGCGATATTTAGTTGTTTGTTTAAAAAGTTAACAACTAATCGAAGTGTCGAGGAAAACCGAAAAAATTGCCCCAAGTACATAAATATCAATATTTTTTTGTAGCCATGTCTAGCTTCATGAAATTTCAGTGAGCACATAACAAATCTTTTCGGTGATCCCAGGGAAACTGGAAAGGGCACCTAGGTTCACAGAAATTCAGTGAACATAGGCCAACTATTTTAGTATGCCTAGACACTTCTTATATAATATGATATATTATATTATATTGATTAAGACAAGATTCAAGATTCAAATATATGTTCGCGACATTTCATACACGGAATTAGACACCCCAGATGATAAAATTCTACTTTCTTCAACTGTTACACCGAAGGCGACAGCAGTTCAATGAGTATAACGTTCGTATTTTATATTCAGCTTTATAAGCAGAGCTGAATGATTTTTCTTAACATGAAATCCTGGTGTGGGGACTGGTTACATGGCGCTGATATATCAAGTTTTAATCTTATTGAAACAATAAGAAGGCCATATTACGAAACTTCTGCATAGCTCTCCTTTAAATATCCTATAGATCCATACAGAATTTCTATGAGTTTCTATAAGCTTCTGGTAGTTTCAAATGGTAGTGCCACTTGGGGAGATTTAGCGACATAGAAAATCTGTACGGATCTATATGGATGTTGAAATATTGTATTCTATACGGAATTCCAAACAGAACTTGAAACGGTTTCTATATGTATTTCCAAAAAGAACCCCTGTTTCTGTAAGTATCTATACGGATGTTCCAAATACGATTTTTCAGACATCGCGCTATGTCCTAACCTCTATATGGATCTATATGGATGTTAGCAATATGTAACCTATATGGAATTACAAACAGAAATTCTACTAGTTTCTATATGGAGATTTCTTACAGGATTTTTAAGACATCTCGCTATGTCCCGACCTCTATACAAATTTACAAAAATGTTTTCTATGTGGAATTATATATTTTTAAGAAAAGAAATATAAGATAAATGAATTAATGACAAGAATATTACATCAGGGTGGGGCGCAAAATTTCATTTTCCAAATTTTCTAATTTTTCCCTGGCCTCTTATTCATTTCCCTGACCATTAATATATATTTAAAGATCAGCATCTAAATCTTGTAATAAAAAAAAATCTTTTATGAACAGAATAGAACGATTTGAAATAAAACAATAAATATAATAAAGTGTAACAAATTAAATACATTTGCGTAAATTAAATCTCCAAAATATGTATATTCCGGTCTATAAAGGCCAATGAATCAATCTCCAAAACTAAGTGAAAATACCACTAGAAACCCATAGAAACCACCTGAAGCTACTAATGGTAATTCCGTATAGATCCATATAGACCCAGGGGTCTATATGGGCCAAATAGGCATTCTCCAAAGCTAAGTGGAAATACCACCAGAAACATATATATAGAAATACCCTCGGCGGCTGTAGGCTATTCCATATAGATCCGTATAGAAATGCAGGTTCTATACGCATCTGGTAGCAGTTTCTCGTGACAATAACCGAGTTTTTCCACATAGACCTTTTTTCTATATGGTTCTGTTAGTCCTTTCGTGGAGGGAGGCTACGTCACGTCTGCCAATATGAAGTATTTACAAGTTATTGTTTCAAAATATATGAAGATAATAGATATTTGCCCTTAATCTATTTTACCGTAAAATGGGATTTAGAGGCTCTTTCCTTCAGTTATAATTAACCTCTAGTCACTATAGATAGGCAAACTTGAAGTATCATATTCTGATCCTGCTCTGCGACACCGATAGACGGCGTTGCGGTTTTCCCTCCCTACGTCCTTTGTTTTAATTTTTGAATTTGACAATTAAGTCGGTACCTTTCAGCAAATTTATTCGATAGGAACTTTAACCATGAAACCACGACAGATTCCAAGTGACAAACAGAAGTGTTACATATTAGATTGTCCATCAACGCGTCGAGAAAATGCTCATCATTTTCCTATAGATTGGCAAATGTTGCTAAAAGTTTAAAATAAATACCACTCTAAATTACAAAATATTCTATTGTCATTTCACTGTCAGTGCTTTATGAAAAACAATTTTATTTGAAAAGCAAGAGAAGAATACTTAGGAATTCATAAATAATTATTCTAATCATTATTTGTTATTCTTGGTTTCTTATAATTTGATTTACTTTTCAAGTTATTTTTTAAATCACTATTATTATCATCATTATTATCATCTCAGGGATCCGAAAATCACATTAAAATCGCATTTTTAATTATATAATATTTTTATTGAAGTTTGTAAAGCTATGAGTTTCAACAAATTTGGGTATAATTTCAGTTCTAATTTCAATTGTACGCAAATTTGGCGTAACATATAGATTTACAAACTGCGTGTAACTGAAATTATAATTTAAATTATACGCAAATTTGGCATAATAATAGAGAAAAAATTTCAGAGTTTTTGATTTATGTAATAATATAAAATAATGAATTGAATAATCAGGTGACGTTTCTTGTGTGACGGAAAATTAGAAGATGTTGGTACATAGGTCCTCAACTGTTCTAACTTCTAACCATATTCACAATGACGCACGGTTTCTAAAAATTGGTGTTACTCTTGCTGAGTGGTCGCAATATAATGATTGACATTTAAAATTGAGAATAAATTAAAAAACCATGCAAGCTAAATTGCAAAAAAATATTTCGTAATTAGAAAAAATTTCTTTAACAATTTCACTTTGCTGAAAATTTATTTTTTAATATAATTTCTAAACATGTAGAAGATTTATAACTAATTATACCATGAACAAAAACTCAGGTTTGGAATTCCTATTTTTTACCGCCTATATTTGATTTATATTTGTAAATAAATTAAATACTAGAGTGGTATATAATACATACGATATAAAATAAATCAAACAAACTGGAGTTATTTACTTATCTAACATTTTTATTAGTAATTATAATAAAAATTCCTAATTTTTTCAATTATTATGGTTGTTGGTTGTGAACAACTTTGAAATGGCCCATTGTTTCACAGAAAGTGAGTGCTACAGTGAGAACAATCTTTACTACTGGCCACCTGAAGAAGTTGAAGAAGAAATAGAACCTGCGATAACGTGCACTGTGTAGATATGAAGCATATGTGTAAACCCTTCAGATTAGTTCTTTCAAAAAGACGTCTTCCCCCACTTTAGCGGTGGATCCGGATACTTGGTCGGCCGGCCACGCGGCCGGCCAGACGGCTGACGCCCTGTGCTGCTGCTGGCCACCTCAGAGCTTTTTCTCTTTTGCGGTGGTTTCCTCTGTAGACTGTTACTTGTCATTTCTTCCTCATCATATTCAAGAACGTAGGGCATGAACCATTCGAAGTAAGAGTCATGATTCAAAATCAATGAAAGATCAAAAGCTTCAGGATGTATAGCGCTTCCAACATTAATGAGAATACCAAACAGCTGATGATTTACAACCAAGGCAGAACCAATATCCTGATGATCAAGGTGGTTTTTATAGTAATCAAAGTGCATTTGAGGAGTGCAGATATGGAGGTGTGTAACGGGAATATTACGTCTGTTGTACATGTTGAAACATGGCAGGAACTCGCCTACCGATATTTGCGTAATTGTTCGTGGTTGATTAGGCTGGACATCTACCGGATGGTGTTTCCAAGCAAGAATATCAACAGATCTGGGTGCAGCTAGGTCATTTGAAGCCATTGGTATTACTTGACTCCGATCTATAGTTGGTTCAATCGCAAGCAAGGCAACAGGTTCTCTGTAGAATACGTCTTTTATAATGTGAGTCAGAAAAGGACTCGAAGGTGGTGCACCGGATAAAATTGTGTACCTACCATCTTGTATGGAATTTATGAGAGATACAACAGTTAAGATATATTTAGGTGAGACTATAATACCAGCACCAATTGGAACAAGATCATGACAAACTCTCACAATGTGGATAGGACCTATATGGAATTGTTCCGCTTGTTCTCCTCCATTAATCATACGTTTCTTGCGAAAGTGAAGATTTGATGCATTTCCTGTAAGTATGATATACTAAAACTGAATAGTGTTTGAAAAATATATTCATTACTGTCAGATTTATTCCATATATAATTGATAGGTTAGAGCAAAAAAGGGAATTTTATACTTTGAAATTCTAATAGTGCGAAAACGTTGCGTCTGAAGAAGACTTTAACACCATTACAATTTTTTTCAAATCTCATTATACCTTCTTCCTTCCATTGTTATTCAACTCTTAAATTATATCACTGTTCAAAATGTTGTATATAAGTGCAAAAGTTGTGAAATTGTTTTACGTATCATTTTCGGCTGTGAATGAGATTATTAATTTCGCAATCTGCAACATTTTTTTGATTATTTTATCATTTTTTAAATATATTTGGAACCAAACTTTTTTTTACTCCAAAGTTTCGACCACTTATATCAGAAAATATTTCATTTCTGTTTCCAAATTTATTCATTGGACTCTCAACAAGGAAAGATCCAAACAAACTGTCCAGTTGGATGAGCATGTGAAAATGGTCTCCAAAGCAAATCACATGAAATGGAAATGAAAGTATTCCTTTCCAGAACACTACTGTTCATGCGCCAATCAGAGCCATATAATTGGTGAAGAATAGAGAATTCAGAGGATAGCTCATTATTCTCTGCTCGGTGCGATTATACGAAAGTAATACATTAAAAGTTCTGTTGCTTCTTACTCTGGAACGAAATCTGGGAAAACACATTTCGCGAAGGAACAAACACTTTACAATATGTTGCTGTCAGTAACAACAGGGTGACCGAAGAACTTAATTTTCGAAATTCCCTGACTTTTTCCTAATTTTTTCTTCGCCAATTTTTTATTTTCCCTGACCATTAATATTCAGATACCATAATTTTAATCTAGTAACATTTTTAACATAGAATATTTTTCAAGCAGAATAAAACAATTTCGAATTAAAATGTAGAAAATTCTAATTTATTTAACTTAAAAAGGTGACTTTTTAACAACATAGTTTAATTATCAACAAAATAACTAACTTTTCAACAAAGTAGTTGAGTTTTCAACTAAATAGTTGAAGTTTTAGCCTACAAAGCTGAATTTTCAACTAAATGATCGAATATCAAACAGAAAATATTAAATTTCAACCAAAAACAGTTGCCTCTTCTACATAATAGTACAATTTTCAACCAAAAAGATGAATTTAAAACTCAAATTATGAAATTTCCAACAACAAAAAACGAAATTTTAACTAAATAGTGGATTTTGTAGTAAAAAAAGTGTATCCAAATTGTTGAGCTTTCAAGCCAGAAGACGAATTTTCTGTAAAACTGTTGAATTTTTGAACCAAGAAGATTAGTTTTCTATAAACAAGACGAATTTTCAACATCCATCAATCAACTTTCAATCAAAAATGGAAAAGTTACATTTCCAGTTGAAAAATGATTTTAAATAAACATTTCAATAAAATAGTTGAATTTCCAACCCAAGAGATTAATTTATGAACAAAAAAAAATACATTTTTAACGGAGAAGTTCAACTGCCACCCAAGTTGTTGAATTTTCAATGAAAAGATCATTTTTCAAGAAAATAGTTGAAAATTAAAACCAAGGAGATGAATTTCGAACTGAAGTGCTGAATTAAAAAAAAAATTTTTTTTTAACAAAGTGGTTTAATCTTCAGCCAAGTAGATGAGTTTTCATCAAAAAATATGCATTTTCAAATAATAATTTTATAATGAATATAATATTTCAACCAAAAAATATGAAATTCAAATGAAATAGTTGAATCCTCAATAAAATAAGATTAATTTCAACAAAACAGTTGCATTTTCATCTAAGAAGGATGAGTTTTCTACAAAAACAGATTAATTTTCAAGCCAAAAAGATGAAATTTAACCACATGCTTAAATTTTCAACCAGGGAAGATTTCAGTTGAACATTCAATACAAAGTTATGCATTCTCAACGAAAAGTTCATTTTTTACCGAAATAGTGAAATTTTCCACACATAAAAATTAATTTCCAACAAAAAAGATACATTTTCAACCCCAAAGAATTTATTTTTAATAAAATTTTCAAACCAAATAATAATATTTTTGCTAAGAATATAATCGTTAGAAAGAAGCAACTGAAAAAAGAAAAGAAATATAAGATAAATGAATTAATGACAAGAATATTACATCAGGGTGGGGCGCAAAACTTCATTTTCCAAATTTTCTAATTTTTCCCTGGCCTCTTATTAATTTCCCTGACCATTAATATATATTTAAAGATCAGCATATAAATCTTGTGATATTAAAAAAAATCTTTTATGAACAGAATAGAACGATTTGAAATAAAACATTTCAAATTTATTATCATTGACAGTTATTTGAAGTACGTCGTATACAAATTTCCTGACTTTTCGAAGAATGCTTTCGAATTCCCTGACTTTTTCCTGATTTTCAGGTTTTTCCTGACCTACGGCCACCATGTAAAAACTTAGACACTGAATAAATTTCCTGTAAAAACGTTAAAAAAAAAACCTGAGCAGAAATGGCAATAATGAAACAATACATCTGCGGCAAAGTGGCCTTGTATTAGGACAAAATCTTTCGCTTACATTTGGGTCTGTAAAATTTAAAAAAAATTTTAAAGTTTTATTAATATTTATCAACTCAGTAAAAATCCATTTCTACACGAAGTTCTAGCGATTTTGATCAAACTTAGTGAAACCGTAGCGTTGGGTGAGTAAATTTTACAGTTAAAATGTTTCTTCAACATTTCTGAAATTCAGAGAGTTATCATGTTTTGATTTAAAATTGATTTTCGACATAAAAGTATAAAATATAACTACCTCATTCGAACATTTTTACTCAAAGCAAAATGTTTTCTGGATAGGTTTCTGCCTTTTAATAAGAATTTGGAACTTAATAAATAATATATTCGAAGAAGAAGGCTCACCCATTTTTTATTAATAATTACGCAGCCACACAAAAAAAGATGGATCTCCGACGGACTCGATTAGTCGATTTCTATGTATTTTGAACCGCTGTATCCGAATCTGAGATCGCAATTTGAAAGTTGGATGCATTTTCACACACTTGTCTCAATGAGAACGTATTGGGTTTTTTGTGAGAATTGAATTTCGCCAATTTGCTCAAATCTCGTTGTTTTCGGACTCACTGCTTGAGAAAAAATGGATTTTATTTCGGTGTCTGTCTTCGTTATCTGTGAAAATGATTAATTTTGAAAAAAGAAAGGGAGAGTTCATTAACTAGCCATTTTTGACCAACGATTGACTTTTTTTGGCACGACTCATTGTTTTTCTTTTCATCATTAAAAATGACATGAAAAGTAACAGATTTAAATTCATGGAAAAACGGCACAAAACACGAGTACAATAAAATGTTTACCCACAAAAATTTTCCAAATAAAATAAAATTCACGGACATAATCAATTCGAATGCGAAGCGCGAGACACGTGATGAGAATGTATTCGTTAAAGCCGAAAGAGCTTAAATCAAAGAGAATTCACAATCATCAAGAGACATATGTAAATTATGGTTTGACCTTCAATTTTAAAAGATCTATGCGACAGATTTTTTAATTGTAGATCACCAAGAGTAGGACATTTTAAAAATGGCTTAGTTAGGTTGGCATAACTGAATGGACTCGAAAATAACAATTGCCGAACATGGTCAAATATGCCTTTCAGCAGGGCCCCAATCAGTACAGGGCATCGAAGTAGGAGCATCGGCTCCTACCCTGATGAATGTTTAAGGGCCCTCACATTTTAACCAGCCCTAGGGCCCCCACAACCCTAAATGCGGCCCTGTCTTTCAGTGAGTTCAGTTTGGTTAGATTTCGCGAGAAATGCATCTTACCAATTCTTTGCATCTTCAGAATTCTAAAACTGTCAATGAATCATGGTTCAATGAAAAAAATATATTTTGGAGAATTGTAGTCATTTTACCTACTACACGGAGAGAAAATTGTAGGGATTAGCGCGTGAACATTTGTCACGCATTAATTCTAAAAGTGTGAGCAAAATTTCCAAGAGCCTCCACGGACTTTCTCGGTGAGTCTCCTTGCGAACATTTAGTGGTGCGAACGTATCAACAGGCAGACGGCGTGGTCTAAAAGCAAATCGCAAGGAGTCTCACCGAGAAAGTCCGTGGAAGCTTTTGGAAATAAAACAAGAGACGCCTGCGATATGCGCCTGTTGAATAGTCCATGCGTTAGCGCCTTGAACTCTCTTGCGCTAAACCCCGGATTTTTTTCTCCGTGTAGAAGGATTCAAGCTAAGAGTTCATATGTTTATTATTATGTTTATCTTTTTTTAATCTTGTTCTCGGGTGAACCCGGTTTCTGATCATAGCAACGGACTAAGTCAAGTAACTGATGAGATAAGGATGTTAGAAGTTATTATAATTCGATGTCTGAAATCTTGTGCGCTGATGTTGTAGGTACAAAATTAGGAGCATAGTGTAGTTTCTAGTTTGTATTTTACCGCTGCTTTCCATACACAGTGGTCACAATCGTTGGAGGTGACAACAGTCGCCTCTGGATGCTTTCTTAGAGCTACCATCTTATTATAATTATTATCATTATTATTATGTGAGAAGCTGTAGGCTCCGGAAGCTACGAACATGGTTCCTTAAAACAACCAATCCCGACGCAACTGAAACGTATACATCATCCGCTTCTGCTTCTTCTGTCCTAGAAGGTAAGCAAGAGCGGGAAATTTACGCGAGATAACATCGGGCCACACTGTTCCTTGAAGTCAGGTCTCTAGCCGCGGATGACCTTAGGAGAGAGACAGAACAGTTGGAGATGAAGGTTTCACCTCTGGATACTTTTTAGAGCTACCAATCATAGTGGAATGTTATGAGGAACAGTGTTGATGGACCAGATGAAGTGATTCCAGAAGGACAGCCTTTTGCATCCGGTTCGCGATGGAATGCGCCTGGCGCTGGCAAGCCGGAATCTTGTTGGGATGGCTAATAAATGAAGCTTTCATACATCCAAGACAGCCGATTCTGCGAACTTCAAGATGGACTTTGTAGCCTTGGTACAGCCTGATCATCTCGAAAAGAAGTGCTTGATATTTTGCCCGTTTTTCTTCCTCCTTTGCCGTGGCATTACCATCGGCTGGTGCCTAAAATTCAATCACGTAAATGATCTTGTTCTTCAGATCTTGGAGGACCAAGCTTCGTAGCACTGATACGTTGAGTGGTGGAGAATGAGGATTTCCAGTAGATCTTACACTGATCACATTGTAAAAACTAGGGATCTCTTTTTTTACGGTATCATTTTTTAGGTGTCCTGTTTTTGAATAGGAGAACTTCATACTGTTATTTTCAATGTAAAACAAATGATGCGTATTTTTAGTTTAAATCCTAAAAAATAACACTGAGTGTAAACAAATTAATTTTATGGAAAAACGACACAAGTTACAATGAAATTTTTAATACCAGAATTGTTTTTTTATAGGCTGCGCCCTTTTTTTGATTATAAAAACAAGACAACGAAAATGCGTATGTTACAATATCAATTTATATTATGAATTCAATTTTTTAAATATAAATTCAATATAAATTTATTGAAATGATACATATTTCAGGAGAGTTGAGAATAAAAATTAATTCAAAATAAGAAGCAAATATCAAAGTAATCAAACTACAATTTCGTATAGTACAAAATTAGACTTCTTCGCTCCACCCTAATATTTATTGTGAATGTAACTACACTTACCGTAATTATTTTCCAAGAAAGACCCAATAATTCCATGACACAGAAAGCCACAAAGAATTAAAAGATTTAAATATATTTTTTCTAACATTTCATATACGAAATTAAACACATATGATGAAATTCTATTTTATTTAAGTATCACACTGAATACGAGAGTAATGTAATGGCTATGAATAGCGTTAGTCATTTATATCCAAATTATGGCCTACTCATTGTTTCAATAAAGCTAAAAATATCACACAGTCGCGTTCTTCGATCAAAGTTGTCTATTTGTCACTGATTTCCCCCTTTTAAAACAATGACCGTGAATGATGTTGGTGGAGGTGACGTAGCCTATTTAGAAATGTCGCAATATGGGCTTATTATTGTACCAATAAAGTTAAAAATCTTACAAAAACGTATAATTCTAATTACATATTAATAATTTTAATGAATGTATGGGTGATTTTTCATATAGCGCACATTTGAATGTCCTGGAGTTGAAAGAATGATTGTTATGCATATGAATAAAGACCAACAATCACAATTATTCCTAATATTATGATTTTTCTTTAAAATTGAGTGTATACAGTCAAAATGTCAGTAGCTGAACACCTCTGCGACGAAACGAATATGCCATGAAGAACGAAAGGCGTGAAA
Source organism: Andricus quercusramuli (assembly GCA_932178445.1). Classification (NCBI taxonomy): domain Eukaryota; kingdom Metazoa; phylum Arthropoda; class Insecta; order Hymenoptera; family Cynipidae; genus Andricus; species Andricus quercusramuli. The sequence continues at coordinate 87,772 of CAKNXH010000239.1, forward strand.
AATCGCTTCCGGGAATTATGATCAGTAACATGAATTATTGTGGAAACTAAAAGTGGAATATCTTGTCAGACAATTTATGAGATATCTTAACCAAACTTTGTAGGTATAGCTGGTAAAGCTTGCCTGGAAGAAATTTGTAAGCGGGCTTACAAAGGCCAACACTAGGGTTGTCTATTTATACCTGTAAGAATTAGACTGTTAATTATCGGGGATCGACACCCTCTCCCCCTCAATTTCTTCGTTCGTCGGAAAAAGGAAATCCGTAACTTTTAATTCTTTTTTCTCAACGTCAACCCGTTCTCCGAGGTTTTGAAAGTAACATAAGGTTTTAAATAGGAAAAGCTTGGCTTTCGAAAGAATGGAAAAAGAAGTGCTTGTTACAAACTCTTTGTGAATTGAAATATTGTCACCCCTTAGGGCATGTTTAGGGAATAATTTACCCTCAATATCTTTTAATTTTGACCCTCCCAATACCACCTTATAGTGCCCGGAAAATGGACCAAAAAATGCAAAATAGCAGTTTTCTATCGAATTCATACTAAAGGCGGTATTTTTTCGGAATTTTTTCAACAGGAATGATTCTAAATCGATAAGTGACGAGTTTTCAAGTATTTTTTTCCTCATAACTCAGAATTTTCTGAACAGTTATTATTTATTCAAACCATTTTTTTCCTCCTGTAAGTCGTGGAAAGTTATTATCTCTCGGGCTAAATTATAGGAAGTTGATGAATGACAAGAGTAGTACTTCTTGCTTAACATATTTTGTAGTTATTCAAACAACTTTCATTCGTTTAAATATTTTTTGCTCCTCAAAATCGTGAAAAGTTATTATTTTGTGGATTTGATGACACAATTAACGAATGTTGAGAGTAATATATTTTTTAAGGATATTTTGTAATTATTTGAACAATTTGTATTTGTTTAAACAATTTTTTCCCTGTAAAGCGTGAATAATTATTTTCTGGAATTATTGACACAAGTAATAGATGTTGAGAGTAATATTTTTTTCTTCAGGATATTTAACAATTTTTCAAACAATGTTTATTTGCTCGAACATTTCTTTCCCTCTCATTCATAAAAAGTTATTCTTTTCTGCAATTAATAACACAATTAACGAATTTCGAGAATAGATAATATTATTATTATAAATTACTATTATATTTATTATATTATTATTTAAAAAAATAATGTCTCAGGCTTAAGATGGTTACAGCGCAATACGTCGAAGGCATTTTTGGTTAGAGTTGGATTTTGTTTTGTTTCTCGAATAGTCACAGAGCTGTTCCGGTATATATTATCAGTCGCGGACGCATTATTATGTATAATGCAATCAAGTGATCTGGTACAAGCGTGTGCCTTGACATATTGGGAGAAGCCTGTTTTTTAACCCATTATTCACGGACTGGGTTGCAGTCAAGTGCATAATGGGGGGACCTACAGCTTTAAGTAGCATCCGAACCACCAGGTTATTATTACATTCTCATTCTAATGAGAAGGTATTGGTTTTATGTAAAATTTGACTTGGTCGGCTTTCATCAAATCTCAACGTTTTGAGACCCCCTGAGCTAGAAAAAAAAGTTTTTACCAAGGTGTCTGTCTGTCTATAGTCTGTAGTCTGTAGTCTGTAGTCTGTAGTCTGTAGTCTGTAGTCTCTGTCTGTCTAAATGTAGGCACAATAACTTTCGAAAAAATAATCAGATTGGGTTGTGCTTTGGCACACTTTTTTAGGGCCTGAATAGAAAGAACAAGTTCGTTAACCAGCTAATTTTGATCAAAATTCAAAAAGTTAGAGCATCTTGAAAATTTTTTAAACCATTTTTTTGAAAATTCAAAAATTCCATGTTCGGCTATTCATAGTACTCCAAAACTCGAATAATTTATCTTAATGACTTTTTCGGATAAAAAAATTACCGGAGTTATAGAATTTTCAAAATTACAAAAAACAAACGTAAATGAACATTTTATGCCGAAAAACGCACGATATGAAAAAAAGTCAAGAGGAGAATAATGTTTCTTTTTGAACACCCTACAATATTTTCGTAACAACTTTTTCAATTTTTTGAAAAATCAAAAATCCAAATTTTGATCACACCAAAAAATAATGAAAAATCAATAATTTCATTTTGCTGTCAAACTATGCAAGATACGACAAAGATGAATGGAACAAAATTATGCACCCAAAAAAGATCTCCAAATTTGTCATCATTCACTTTTTGATATGATGCGCAGTTTTCGTTTTATTCGTAAAAGACAGCATTGGAAATAGTAAAATTAAATTTTTAGACGAATAACACAAACCACGAGAAAAATGACAGAGAAAAAATTTGTTCATCCAAAAAAGAGGTACAAATTTGTTATAAATCATGTTCTGATAGGATGCGTAGTTTTTGTTTTATTTGTGACTTTTTCATTTCTATCATACGGTGCACAGAACCGAGCGTGGAACGCAAGGTTCAAATTATTTCCAAATCACATATCGAGCGCGAAGCGCGAGTGTCTGGATGAGAATGTGTTCCTTAAGGTCGATAGAACCTTGAGTAAATAAAGTTCCATTTTATTATAAAATAAAAACAAATTTAACAATCACTTCACATGTAGAGGTTTTGATAATTTTATAATATTTGCAAATAAACTTTTTCTTTCCATCAAAGTCGAACACGAAGTTCAAAAATCTAGAGAAACCGAGCGTTACAGCCAATATTTCGAAAGCATTTTTGGTTAGAGTTGGATTTTATTTCATTTATTTTTTATTTTTTGAATAGTATTCACGAGGCTGTTCCGGCATATACTATCAGTTACGGACGCATTATTATGATACAATCAAGTGATCTGATAAGAGCGTGTGCCTTGACATATTGAGCAAAGCCTAGTTTTTACCCCATCTCCTTCTGTCTTGGAATGTAAGCAAAAGCGGGAAATTCGCGCGAGAGTCTCTAACCGCGGAAGACTTATGCGCTATGTCGTAGGTACAAAATTAGGAGAATAGTGTAGTTTGTAGTTTGTATCCTACTGCTGCTTTCCATACACAGCGGTCAGAATCGTTGGAGGTGTATTATTGTTATAGAAATTGTAGGCTCCGGAAGCTTCGATCATGGTTCCTTGAAGAAACTAATCCCAACGCTACTGGAACGTGTACGTCATCCGCTTCTGCTCCTTCTGTCTTAGAAGGTAAGCAAGAGCGGGATATTTACGCGTGATAATATCGGGCAACACTGTTCCTTGGAGTCAGGTCTCTAGCCGCGGATGACCTTACGCGGCAGACAAGACAGTTGGAGATGAAGGTTTCACCCCTGGATACTTTTTTAGAGCTACCAATCTTTGTATAATGTTAAGAGGAACAGTGTTGACGGACCAGATGGAGTGATCCCAGAAGAACAGCCTTTTGCATCCGGTTCGCGATGCAATGAGCCTGACGCTGGCAAGCCAGAATCTTGTTGAGTTGGCTGGCTGATAAATGAAGCTTTCATACCTCCAAGACAGCCGAGTATGAGTATTATAAGATGGACTTTGTAGCCTTGGTACAGCCTACTCAGCTCGAAAAGAAGTGCTTGATATTTCGCCCGTTTTTCTCCCTCCTTTGCCGTGATATTACCATTGGATTGTGCCTCAAATTCAATCACGTAAATGATCTTGTTCTTCAGATCTTGGAGGACCAAGCTTCGTAGCACTGATACGTTGAGTGGTGGAGAATGAGGAATTCCAGTAGATCTTACACTGATCATTCTGCACAACGGACTCGAGTTCCCCCTGGGCGTATGGCAAGACGGGCCGTAGATCAACACCATAGAAGTGCCTGAGATGTTAAAATAACACTCTTAGAGCCGCATTGTGTCTCTATGTACCCGTAGCGTGCATATTTTGAGCATCATCTGAGAACATGTCCAAGTGTTTCTGGCTCTTGCTTGCACGCTCAGCAGTTGGTATCGCCTACAGGTAAATTAATTATGCGCTAGCGGTAAACTAATGTGTCTATAACGCCGTCTTGACAGGCAAAAATAAATCCCTCAGTCTCCGATCTCAATCCAGCAGACTTGAGAAACATGTTGGACATACCCATCGATAGCTCTTCTCTAGGTATAATGCCGTAGAATTTACCATGTGATATAGCTTGTGGTCACTTGTCTTGTTAGTTATGTATGATGGACTGGCGTGTGACAGCGAAGGAGTCATGTTTAGCCATGTCATAGTCAACGACCAAGAAACCAGAATATGTATTACCATGATCAATCAGATTTTTAAATACCTTTCTGTCGGATTTAATCCAGATCAAAGAGTTCCTGAGCCAATCCGACAAGGCACTCCTTTTGCACCCAAAAAAAGGTTTTGGGTTTTTATAGAAAATTGGCACAGATATAATTACGACCACTACGGCCACTACGACCACGATCGCTTGACGAACGATCGATCCCGACGCAACCGGAGGAAATACGTCATCCGACTCGTCACTTCCCACAACACCAGAAGACAATGGAGTCGGGAATCATTGCACACAGGAATCACAAATGAAAAGAACAGACACTGAGTTTAAAGCAACAACAATCAGATCCCTGAATGGACTTAAAAACAAAAGAAGCACACTTCAATCTTAGTCGTTGCGACAACCAAGTCACTGCCCCGTCGACACCTTGATAGGAACAGAAAAGCTAGGAAGAAGGTACAAAAGCTCAACAAAGGAGCTTCACGCCACTACCTGACTCCCCACTTCTACGAAAAGGAAAACACCTGAAACTCAAAGAACAGAGAGAGAGAGACCTTCAAGGAGAAAGAGCATTGGGCGAAAACCATCTGATTACCAATGAAACCTTGAATGTCACTCAAACAAGAACAGCCACATGAAATAAATTATTAACATGTCTTTTGTCAGACGTTATGACAAATGCTGTCCGCCACAAAAGCTCTTTTATGCATATATCTATTATTATATTATTGCTAGCATTATTATAAATAGAATATTAATCAATAATCATTCACTTGCGCTTTTTCACAGGTAAGGTCCCTGGCGGACAGAACGAACGGAGCGGATACGCTACAGCGTATCCTTATAGTATCCACATCGTATCCTCTCCGTATCATGCGAGAAAAACTCATTGAAAAAGGAAGATAAACATTTCACTTGTTGAAATTCGGATTCTACGTGAAATTTTGCGTTAAAAGGTCACGGAGTAATCGCAATAGTTTTTCTTGCAACATTAAAAACTTTAAAAAAATATAATACTTATCGATAACGTGGGCTGAAGGCGACTTCAAACGCATCGTCGACGGATAAAGCCTATGAACTGCTACTGAATGACGATGCGTTTGAAGTCGCCTTCAGGGCACGTCATCGATAAGTATTATATTTATTAAAAGTTTTTAATGTTTCAAGAAAAACTATTGCAATTACTCTGTGACCTTTCAACTCAAAATTTCACGTAGAATCCGAATTTCAACAAGTGAAATGTTAATCTTTCTTTTTTAATGACTTTTTCTTGCATGATACGGAGAGGATACGATGTGGATACTATGAGGATACGCTGTAGCTTATCCGCTCCGTTCGTCCGGTCCGCCGGGGGTGGGGAAATTTCTAGTTTCTTCGAATCTTACATGTTTCTGGCAGTACGTAATTGTCCGTGCATCAAGGAGGGTTCCAAGGAAGGTTCCGGGAATGTTTGTGGAAAATTTTTGCATTATAAAATTTTCATTAATTTAATCAATTAAATTCCTTACGCGCATTGCTGGAACCTTCGTAGGGAACCTTCCTGGATATGCGGACATTTACCTACTTCCGGGAACCTTCCTGGAAAATTTTTCTGAATTCTCCGAACCTTATATTGGAATGTTCCAGGAATGTTCAAGGAAACTTTTGTGCCAACCAGGAAGTGTAAAAGATTCGAAAAAACTAGACTTTTCTCCGCCTTCCCTATGAAAAGGCGCAAGTAGGTGATTATTAACTGTTCGAATAATCGCCAAAAAATATCTTAAGTAAATTATATATTACTTTCAGAATTCGTAAATTGTGCCATCAATTCCAGAAAATTATAACTTTTTATGATTTTGAGAAGAAAACGTCATTACAAAATATGTTAGAAAAAATTACACATCATGACATTCATCAACGTTATGTCATTCATCCCGAAGAGTAATAACTTTTCAAGACTGACAGGATGAAACAAATTGTTTGCATAAATAATAAGTGTAATAATAAGCAAATGTATTTGCTTCCTCATAGAGGAAGCATTAGTTACATTTTCGATAATAGACGAACCAAAGTCTTCATTTTGATCAATTTAGAAATAAAAATTTACAAAAAATACAAAAATACAAGATAATACATCAATTTTTGTAACTACAAAGACAAATTACAGAAATCAAATTTTGTACTCGAAATGATAATTTTTCGAGCTGAAAAAGGGAATGGAAAAGTTCTGTCGCACCCTATCCCTTTCCCAGCTTTCTTATTTCTTTGCAAAAATGGTCCTAATTATTCATTTCAATATGTATGATCAAAAAGTCTTTTCTATCCATGCGTCAACTCTGAATTATGTCGATAGAAAAAGTTTTTCTGTTTGAAACAGATGATTCAATTATAATAAATAAGCATAGCTTCCTTAACCTTCAATAAAGTTTATTAATGTTATAGACCAATCGATTTCCCTCGAATCAAGGAATCTTCTCCGTTCTTACATCAATTTTGAATTATGTGAGTGAAAAAAGTTTTACTATAAAAAACCGTGCTTTCAAATATTATGCAGTACCATAGCTTCCTTACTCTTCAATGAAACTTATCAAAGTCATAGATCAATCGATTTGTCTTGAATCTGGACCCTAATCGTTTAGGAATCCTTTAAAAACTGAGGTCGAGTTGCGAAACTGTAAGGCGATATTTTTCATTTTTTCAAATCTATTGCATCGAATAATAAAATCGATAATTTCTCATTCTGATTATGAGCATTTCTCTAAATTTGAATGGATAGTCGGTTATGTTTAACAACGCGTCTATTCTCACCGAAAATACTTGGTCTACGCTCACCGCATTTTCATTTTTTTTAAAAGATCACAGATTGTGTTTTTTTTAAAAACATGATTTTTATCAGTTTTGATGTTGAAAATTATATTTCAGGTATTTGCATGACCATATACGTAACTCGTTCTTATTTATTGTTTTGCACCTTCATTGAAAATACAAGGTTATAAAAACTATCATGTATTCGATATGTATTCAACCATTTTCCGAATGTCAACCATGTAGCCGAATCGTAAATATTCCATTATCCACGTAAATTGCATTTCAATATTTATTCAGTATACAAAATTAGCGAATTCATATATATATATATCAAATAATACTTTTTCTTTCCACGTACAGAAGGGCATGTTGGCACTGTGGAAATTAGTGACAATTTCAATTTGAAAGTCCTGTGAAAGTTGGAAGAAAATGTATTTGTTTAATACCCACGCGGGAAATGCGATTTTGAGACTCTGGCGTGAAACAGTAAAAGTGGTCGATTCCACGAACGATGATGATTTCGTGTGATAAAACTTACTTTTCCACACTAGTGACGGGAAAGTTCGGAAATATTAGACCCCAAGTGCGAATTGCCGGAACTGAACACACGGGCCAGGCTTGGTCTAATTTCGGCAGCCAAAGATCGGCTAATGTTATTGGGCCAATATCGGCATTTCAATCGGCCCAGTGTTGTGCCCGTACTGGCTGCCTATATTGGCTATTCCAATTTGTCGATCTACCGCAGATGTTTGGCCAAGTGCAGTGACGGCCCATTACTGGATCAAGTGTCACTTTTATCACGGCAAAGCATGTTTTATAAGGAAAAGCCAGAGATCGGCCCAGACGCGGCGCATTACTGTTCCAAACTACGTCTTCACTCTGGCAAAACATGTTTCAATAGGAGAAGCCGGAGTCTGGCCTAGCAAAGGCGCATCACTGGGCCCAGTGTTACTTTTACTACGGCAAACCATGTTTTAAGAGGAAAAGCCAGAGTTCTGCCCAGTCTCGGGGCACTGCTGTTCCAAACTTCGACTCAGGTGGAAATTTCCGCACTCCGCCGGAGTTCACCGCAGGCGCAGTACTGACCCAGTATAAGTATTTAAAAATTTAAAAAAAATGCGTTTAAAAATATGGTTCATGTGTTCTAATATGTTACATTGCATACTACACATTTCATTTATTTCGAATATGAAATTTCATGATTGAAAACCTTCAAAATTTCAGACATCTGCTAGGATAGGTTTCTAGGTTGAATTTATTCTAAAATCACAACTTTCAACATTGTTAACTTGTCTATCAAGGGGTTACATGGGGTTTAATGGCTAAAAAAGTATATTTTCTCTAATTTTTCTTAATATAATGAAAGATTTGTTTTATTGAAACTGTTAATTGTGCAAAATAACGACATTAAAACAATATTTTCCGAAATTTTAATTGCAAAATTTTGAACATTCAGCTGCTGGGATCTAATTTTGGAAGACCCCTTCGGAAAAAAGTATCCTTGCAGTGGTTAGGGTAACTCAGGATAGCTTGATCGGAAATCAAAAAACGAAATATTTCCTTTTAGCAGGTTAGTATAGCTCATGCTTGAACTAAGGATTCAGAAAAAAAATCAATTACATATTGCCTTGTAAAATAAGTTGTGATAAAAAAAAAAACCTGCGTTCAAGCTCTAGTCTATCCTATCTAGAAGAAGTGTGCCGAATTAAAATAAAATCATCAGTGCATTAGTTTTTGAGTGATCGTGTCCACCGACTTTAAAAATGGAGTTTTGAGAAATAGGCGCGCCAACGGTAACCAATCTTGTTTTTGACGCAACGCCTGCCGGGTGCGAGTGATACAGGAATTCTAAACACGACATAAAACTGTAATATTTGAGAAGAGTAATCCGTAGAAATCGAGAGAATCGGCTGAGAAATACAGGCAAACAATTTATACGCATGTACCTCGATATACTTGCGATGCTCCCCGCCGGCCGAACCTAATGACACCAATTTCCAAAGTCTTATTCCGATTGACTCGAAAGTTTGGGAGAATATTCTTTACATGCTTCACTATCAGACGCAAAAATAAGAAAAGAATCAATTTTTCGAAATTTCAAATCACATGCAACCCCTTAAAGTATATTAAATATAAATGTTCTGCGATGAAAAATTTCTATAGATAAATTTGGTCAAATCAAGCTCTCCAGACGTTGAATTTAATAATTTAGGAGACCTTTTACATATCCAATTTTAAAACGCAGGATTAAAAATTCAGATTGTTGAAGATTTCACATCACACAGTATAAATTATTACTCCAAATTGATAAAAAGCAGTTTGCTTCTTTAAAGAAGAAGTTTTCCTTCTTATACTGTTTAAAAGTTTTTAAATTTATAATAGAATTTCTTTAATATAATATATGATTCTCAACTTGATTTGTTAGTTCTTTAAAACTTTCAGTTCATAACGAAAATCTTAAAAAAGCGTCAACTTACGATTTAAAAAATCAATACTGAATATGGTACTTTATAGAAAAGCTTCCTATTTATAGTAATACTCTCCAGATGAAGGTTTCATACTTTACGTTACGAGTTAAGAAGTTTGACACTCAAGTTTGAATTCTGTAAAGTTGGAGCCATCTAATTTTCCAAGTCTTCAACTTCCTTCCATTTAGGGTTATAAAAGTTTCTGCTTAGTTCTGATCACTTATCTTCTTTCTTTAACCTGGCTGTCACATTTGTTTACGGTTCAACATATATGTTTATTGTATATTTATATACTAAATAAACACGATGAAACTGTCGATTATTAAAATTAGAATCTTTCTCAAATTAAAAATGTCCAATTTCAAGGATACAGAATTAAAAACCTTCAAGCTCTAAGACGTAAAACCTGATATAAATGGAACACGTCTTTGTTTCTCAATAATATTACGATTATAAAAATGCTTTAGTTCCTCTGAATCTATTTAAGTACAACAAGCCATTCTAAAATTAAAATCCGTTGAAGGACTGCCCATTAACTCTTGTGTCGGACCGAAATAATCAATCCAACTGATCAAAAATCTGCCTTTGAAATATTCCCATTTTCAGTCTCTTTATAATCTGCACATATGTAATGTTACAGTTACTACTATTCGCATTGCCGTATTATTCAACTGGATTATTGACGCAACGTCGCTCATGCGCTTTTAGGAGATGAGCGACCGATTTCGCAGCAGCTCAGGCTCCATTCTGCAAAAATCTCTTCGTCTTTCGCTCGATTAAGAGTATAATGGAATGGAAGATACATCTACGCATACGTTTACATATACGTAGATATATAAAAGGGGGGTGAGAGGGATATATTGAGAATCGAAGGATGAGTAGAGAGATCTAAAGGGATATTACACGAGTGAGAGATGAAGAGAGAGAGAGAGACCAGCAAAGTAAATCCGTTTCCGATACCCTTTGTAATTTGAGATGATCGGCTTGCCTGCCCATAGCGGGATCCGCTTCCTGTCACATATGTCACCCAAAGTATCCGTGTACCATGACACGATTCCAAAACGATGGTAGCGTACCAGAAAATGTAAGGGCTAATGCCTTAAAAGAAAAAAAAATATTTTAAGAGGTGGAAAATAAATGAGACCACTTAGTGGATCTAATGGACTAATACTTGAAGATTATGGGCCAAAGTAACTTTTTTCAATAAGATTAACTGTTAATAATTTGCTTCTTTTGACTTTTTTTGAATACTTATTTCATAATTGGTCTTATTCAACGCATAGTTTACGTTTCATTACATAATTTATTTGGTATAATACGTACAGACGTACATAAAATGCGTCGACTGTTTTTGTGTATCAAGAATACTACTACTATACCATTAAGCCATTTCCCTTTCGGCGAGCCTCTAGGGGTAAGCGTGACACTACCCGATTCGGGTAGTGTTTCTAGGTGGATAGTTTCTTGTAGTAAATAACTACAAGTGTGGGCTTACCACACCCACGACCGCCAACAGCAACGCAGTAGTATCAGACAGTCACCCATCCAAGTACTAACCGCGCCCAACACTGCTTAACTTCAGTGATCTAACGGGAACTGGTGTTTCCAGCGTGGTATGGCCTAAATTTGCCTAAACCGAAATTATTAAAAATCAGGCAGGCAGTCCATGCTTAAATCACATAATCATTTGCAACTGAAAAATGTTGTTTTTCCAAGGGAACAAGACGACACGTATCTTACCGCATTGACGAAACAAATTGTTGCACAAAGTTATGTGTATTTAAATTTTATGAATTGAAAACTCAGATTATAAAACTGTGGTTTTTCTGAAAATGTTCAAAGAAAATTTACTCAAAAACCGCACCATTTTTTTCTTTTGAATTTTTCATATAGTCTTTCTGATGTGAAGAGTATCTTTCATGATAGACTGACATGTTGTTCCACCTTGGAGAGAAGAGAAATTTGAAAAAAAAAAAAATGAAAATCAAGGTTTAGGTTTGACCGTTTTGACGCTGCCGTTTTAGGCGCTGGAATTTATACGGAAATTTCAGGCGCCGAGCCGTTTAATTTTATTTGCGTATCAATTACGAACGTAGGAAAAACTATGAAAAACTAGGTTACTTTAAGGAGTAGTTCATTTGAATTTATTGCAATATGCAACAAAAATTTATTCAGAGAACTTGAACGACAATGAATAAATGTAAGTGATAAGAAAAACGAGAGAGGTTAGGAACGTACTACGAGATTGTTTCTTTAAATAAATAAAAGCAAATAATAATGTATTTTATCGAAAGTTTTTGAACGTTAATATTTGAATGAATGGTAAGGTATTTGCAAGGTGTAAATTACTATTCTTAATATTTTACTATAAATTGTATAAAAAATGAAACATCTGTTGTGATCTACTCTAGGTCTTTCAATCGATAATAAGAAGTAAAAATTTTATTGAGGATTAGGAAAAATAATTATATTCTTCAAATTGTCAACGCATGTCCAGACTTTCATTCAATAGTTGTTGTAAATTGCAACTATTGAATAAAAGTCTGGACGTGTCGTTCTGAAAATTGGAAAAATATAATTATTCTTCTCAATCCTGAAGAAAAGTTTTATTCATCATTCCCAGACGTAAAAAAGTTTTGATTTGATATCTCTCCATAATTCAGAGATAATAAGGCTAATAAAAACGCAACTCGTGCTTTACTTAGGAAAAATTAGATAAAGTCAATATTATGAGCTAGACCCGTCAAATACTCATTCTTTAGTGTATGTAATATGCATGCATGCATTTAGTGCATACAGAAGTGTTACAGGCTACTGAACTAATACCTTGACCTTAGAAACTAACAAAATTTTCTACTTAAAATATATGAAAGAATCTACCGTTTCACATGCCTGGCGGCTAAACGTCCCGCGTCTAGAAGTCCAGCGTCTAAACTTCGCAGCGCCTAAATGCCCGGCGTCTGAAAACCTCTGCGCCTGAACATCCCACGCCAGACGGTAGCGTCAAAACGGCTGCATCTAAACATCACGTACTCTGTATTTTGGACCATTTGTGGATTTTCGGCACATTTCTTAACCGATTCCAATGAACTTTAGTAGCTGACTGACAAATCATCAGAAAATTAGTTTAGGAATGATTTTATGTTGATATCTTAAAAACTATGAGATCACAATAACAACAAAGCATAACCAAATTTTAACGAGAAGGCAGTAGCAACAGATTCTCGATACGTTTTGCAGGAATTTTTGATAACTCAAATGGTTTTTAAGATCTTACATATTTAGTGTGAAAAATGAAAATGCAGAGGTGAAGAAGATAGTAAAATTTTAAAAGCTATTCAAGATATCGAAAATTCTTCCAATATTTATTGAGGATATGTGACTGCAGACTACGCGTGGAAATTTGGTGTGAATCGGTTAGATAGGTTAGGCTGCAGAGGTGTCCATAGGTAAAAATTCAACTTGTATTACATTTATTGAACAATCATACATCTTTTATTTCTTACGATGGAAAATTAATTTTCCCTGCCCTAGGAGAATTCAAGTTCGGACCTGCCCGCGGTGAGAAGGCCTCAGAACTCCCGCGGGTAGCGATGTCCTGGAAGCCGCAACGAGGACGACCCTGATGGGCAAGAGTTTGTGGTTAATAGGGTGAAACTGTAAGCGTTAACTCAACCAAGCAACGAACATCGGATGGTTCTTGATTCTCCAAACAGCTCCCTAAGCCACGAGATGAACTACCGTGTGGAGGGCTGAATGTTACCACGGAGTGGTTGCCTATCCGGCGTCTCTGGGATACCTGGCGACCTCTCAGAGTAAAATTACTTAACTCCAAAAGCGGGGCTACGTAGCGATTGACCAAATATTTCCCTAGTTACTTTTGGGAACAAAATGAGTTCTTTCAACAAAATTGAAAAATAAAAAACCCTCAGGGGGAGTCGAGGACGACACCTCTGGAAAAAGCATCTTTCCCTGTGAAAATATAAATTACCGAAGGAGCCTTAGAACATGCTCAGGAATCTATAAGTGGAGAACCATCTGGGAGTCACCTTGATGATACTAATGCCGAGGGGGTCGAACCAACCGGAAAAACCACGACGAGCTAGATTGTTGAAAGCTGCTAGGAAGAGGTTGAGATGCCAATTGTTAAATCAATCAATACCAGCACACGGAATGAAATCAGCGAACAGAAGGAACGCGGCTAAGAGGTCCAACAGTCTCTTATAGCCAGGCTCCTCAAAGTCACCTGAAAGTGGGCATAGTCGAAGAGGGGTTCCCAATAACCAAATTCGATGATGACCAGGCCAAGGCAATAAAATCGGCATTACAAAAGAAAATCTATGGGGTGCAGCCTGGAAAAGTCATCCAAGGATTTGAAGATTTCCGCTTCAAAAATTATACTTTTATCCTCATCTTTTTGGACGAAGTAATCTGAACTCGGCTCATTGGAGCCGTTGGTGGAATACAACCTTGGGTGGGAGCCAAGATCAAAATGATCGACAGCAAAGACCTCCCAATACCAGTGAAGGCTTGGATTCCCAGCATTCCCAATGTATCGGTGGAACCAAACAGCAGTACTTAAAAGGATAATAATCCAAACCCCAACCATGAAAACGGGAGGATCGAAGTTTATCGATGTCAAGGTGTGTAGTCAAGTTACCCAACTTGTGATAACTGCAGAGCCAGGAGTGGCATTAAGACTGCCTTCATTATTGAGACTGTCTTCGGGTAAAACGGGTGAGAAGACTTATCAAATCCTTCAGTACCTAACGAGGGTTCACTTCTTGGGCTTATAGTTGGATTATACGAATAAGGGGACGTAATACCCTTCAGAAGGACCAACTTTTAGAACCAGAATGGAAGATTGGAAAGTATTCACTCGTATTGTCACTCATTCAAAAATTAAAAGGGTGTTTAAACAATTTCAACCATTTAGAGCTGCAGGAGCATGCTCTGACTGATCAGCTTGACCTCGTTCATGCTAAAAACACTAGAAAAGTTAGTGGACCATATTATCAATGCAATGCGGTAACTTGAGTACCAATTGCAGCGTTTCTTAACATAGAGGGGGCATTTGGTAACACCCCAATTCAACCAATATACGGTTCTGCTGAAACACACAGAGTTTATGCGACGGTAAAGAGGTGGATGCACTTCATGTTGTAAAGCAGAAGGGTATATACTTCGCTACATGGTAATGAAGTGAAGGACAACATTTCAAGAGGATGCTCACAGGGCGTAGTTCTTTCATCCACTTAATGGGCGTTCGTCATGGATGACCTGATTCATGTTTTAAACAAAATGGGGTTTTACACTCAAAGCTATGTAGATGACCTAGCGATCCTAGTAACAGGGAAGCGTGGGGGCACCTTAGTGAAAGTCACACGGTCAACGCAGGGACCTTTATTTTTCCGTTAACCCGGACCAGACGAAACTTCTGTATTTTTCTAGAAGAAGGAAGCTGCGTGAACTGAGAAATCTTAAGTTCTACGGTAGGGAAGTAGAATTATCCAAATAAGCAAAGTATTCAATGGTAAAAAAGCCAAGATGACTTTTTGAACTAGTAGATGCGCAATACGAAATCCGTAGGACTTAAAACCCGGTATTACTTACTGGTTATATAAAATGATAATTAGACCCATAATAGCATACGTATCATCGATCTGGTGGCCAATGACTGAAGTAATCAGTACAGCATGTGAGAAGCCTCTGAAGGGTTTTCCTGCTTGACGATCATTGGTTCTATAGAAACAACATTATGAGCAGCTTTTGAATTCATTCTGGACATTCACCCGTTGCACTTTTTCGTAAGGTTCGTTTATTGAGGTGGTGACAGATCTATATGATATCAGAGAGTGCGTGCTATGCGAGAATTATATTCCCGCTATGCAAATTTATGTTATGTTGAGGAAATTATCTGAGGAGAAGGGAAGACTTAGCTTTCACCAGGAAGTCTTGTTTGATACACACATGGCTCTAAAGACTCCTTGGGAATAGGGGCTGGAATCTATTAGGAGAATGACACTGTTCTCTATCTAACGTTATTTTCGAGATATTTGCGAAAATATGTATGCAATCCTTTACAATTTATTTTTTCATAACAATAGAATTTTATCGTGTCATAAAAAACAAAACAGAACATAATTTAACCATTATAAGCACTTTTACATCAAACTTTTTTCCTTTGAAGTCGGGATTTTTGGAATAATAGACTATCATGGTAGTATCTTATAGTAGGATGAAACGAGCAGAAATTCAAGTCAAACCAAAAATCATCCTTTCATTTTCCATTACAGCATGTTTTTTCGAATATGAAATTGCCTTCTCAAGAAGGCAATACTCGACCTAAATTATATTGATTTTACTTTCTGCTTATAAATTATAAATTAGCAAGTAGTCTAATAAATAGAAGTAATCGAGTCATTCGTATTTCGTCATCCTAGTTTAAATATTTAATTGAACGTTTAAATTCTTAACAATCAAAATATTGAAACTTTGCACTGGAATTTGGAACTATTTTCATATTTTCTATCCCTTTTGGAAGCTTTCGTGGGTTTCAAGCTATTTTTTCACTTTTTTTAAATTCCCTAGAGTGGGGGTGTTATTCTGATGTAAGCAAAGTGGCAAGGAAGGAAAAGTCGCTGGAAAAGGGATATGAGGTGGGGTGGACGAGGCGATTTCTTTCGCAGGGAGAAAAAAGCATGGTTGAGTTTAGAGGGGCAAAAGAGAGGGTTGTGGATATATATATATATATATATATATATATATATATATATATATATATACACATATATAGCCAGTACTGAGGGGATTCACAGAGGCTGCCGCGCCGGCACAAAGCCTGCTAATGGATGTCCACTCCCTGCCAAAGATACTTCCACCTATCCCATTCGCCCGAATAATCCCTGCATGACGAGCTAGTGAAAATAACGTAAAGCTCTGTGTCAACTCGAAAAAGTGCGATTTTTACCATATTAGCTATTCTTCATTCAGTCATACCGAAAACACTAATCTTCGGATTTAAAATTTACAAGAATATCGTGATACTTGTTTCCATTAATTTTGGGTTTGAAAATACGCTTCTTATACTTTTTTATACTTTTTGAGGGATTTAAAATGTTCTTTAGAATGAACAAAAAGTCAGCTTGTGAAAAAACCGGAAGACCAGATGTCACAACTGACAGGTCATTGGTCAAGAGTCAAACGTAAAAGATTACAGGTCATAGATCATGTTAAAGGTTAGGCATCTGAGATCATATATGAGAGGGAAAATGTGAAAGGTCAAAGGTTGAAGAACAAAGTTGAAAGAATAAAGGTAAGAAATCACATACCGTCAACCGGGGTAAATCATTTCAATTTTTCAAAATCTGTAAATATATATGAGTTCTTCATGGTCTTATCAAAAAATTTCCACAGACTTTTATGAGAAGAACGCTTGTTAATTATTACACCATGAAGCCAAATCCCTTTCGGGCTACGCGTGACTCACTCGGATCTAGCGGGGGAACCAGGGAGTTCATATGAGAAAGAAAATTGTACAAGGTGGTATAAGGGGGGAGGGGTGGGGGTACATATTTTGGATGATTTTTTAATTCCCGTGTTATTTATTGAAATGACATGTTTGATTTGCAACATTGCTTCGAACAAGGTCGCTAATCAACGTCTCTAGCGATTACTCCTGGCGAAGAGCTTCACAAAGTCACCATGTGAAGCCCTCCACACAGGCCTATTATTATCCAGTCTTTCGTTTCATACATCATTTACTCCACTGACACACTTCATCATGCATTTCTTGTAAACTATTTGTCGTCACACTTTTCTGTCCTGGCATACCTCTTTAGCTTCCTTCACGTTCATGCATTTCCTTGTACAAGCTTTTGTGTTTCTATGGCTTTTCATAACTTCTCGAATTAGAGTCTTCTTCACACATTCTAACCATTCTTTCCTTGCTCTGCATCTGGGCACGCTGGCATTTACTTTACCTCGATATACTTGTTTCATCAGTCATTCTTCTTTCATTCTCTCAACATGTCGAAACCATCTCAATGAATTTCTTTCACTCTTGCCAAGAAGTGTCTCCTCTACACCAAATTCTTTAAAGATTCCCTCATTACTGACTTTGTATATTAGCGTTTTACTGCACATATTGCGCAAGAATTTAATGCCAATCGCGTTAATTTTACTCTTATCCTTTTCTTGGTAGGTCCAGGTCCCGCTGCCGTACAGCACAGTGGATGTACAAGTACAGAATTATACATTGCGATTTTAGCTTTATGTTTTATGTTTTAACTTCTGGTAAATGCTTCTACACTGTCGATAACCTTCCGACCATCGATCTTCCCATCAGTAGTAAATAAACTACCAAGATACACGTACTTATTAACTTGTTTTATCCTCTCATCGTCCAAGGCGATGTTGCATACTGTTCTTCACCCTTCCCTTCAAACACTATTATTTATGTTTTATTCACATCAATTTTACGACCCATGTTTTTCATGCTAGTATTCAGTCTCCGTACTCTTTTAGGACTTCCGGACTTTCTCAAAGTTTTTTCAGTGATCTGTCTCAAGCTAAATATCTGATCCGTACATGATCTTCCTGGCATAAATCCACAATGAACTTCCCATATCTTTTCTTCTATTATTTTTATTATCCTATGAAGACGTAGTTTGAAAATATTTTGCTTATGATACTCAGTGAGCTGATACCTCTGTTATTATTGCAGTTGCTTTTATCTCTATTTTTTAATTGAACTATTATTTAATTTCTTAATTATATTTCTAACCTCAGAGGTACATATTCTGTCAACCGGGTTTCCTAACGTACCGTGTTCTATTTCGCAGTTGTACTGCACTCTAGCTTAACCTCCCAATAAATACTTGAAAGAGTCCAGTATCCCGTCTGCATCATACACCATTTCACCCTTGCTATTTCTCATGCCGACTAGCTCTGTACTACTACTTCCTCTCATAATCATCAACGCTAATTTCCGAAACAGTTTCTTGCTTCCTTCAAAATCGATTTGCATGTTCTTTTCTTCTTTAGCTTTTATTCCATCTTCACTTTTTTTTAATAGTATTTTTACTTTCCTGTTTTTGTCTCTATAATAATTTTCAAGTATATTTCTCTACTCATCGCTAAGGCCTCTTATGGTCAACTTTCTTAGATAAGCTTGCTTTTTTTCGTTAATGGCTACGCAGATTTCATGATCCCACCACGCATCACCAGACATTCTTCCCACAACCGCAATACCACACTCTTCAGTTCGCAATCCTAACAATGATATACCATTTATTTAATCCTCAAAATTACCTAGCATCGTATCCGTACCCTGACGTTAAACTTCAACCCATCCATTCATATCTCCTAGTAAAATGATTATTTGCCCATGATCGCAAGTACCTATAGTATAATTAAAAGTGTCTGAGAAGACGTCCTTTACTTCACTCCTTTCACCATAAACTGGGGCCTTCCACGCTATGACGAATAATCTTCTGATTACCACTTTCATTCTAACTCACAACAATCTGGGAGATACAAATTCATGCTTCTTGACAATTACGAGGCTACTCTATTGTTTTTATTATTAATTCTATAAAGTGTACGCTCAACTACTAACTTGATGCAAGAAGTGTATTTTTCGAATCAAAATCATATCCAAAATAATTAGCCAGTCGTCGTAAGATCGAGAGTTTAGTTATAACGTCAGTCCCACCAAACTTCGGTCTCATTGTTTCATTGTCTGTGTACACGATAACTTTCAAAGAAATGAGTCGGTTTGATTGCCTTTGGGTAAACTTTTAGAAGGCCTGAAAAAAAAGGACGAGTTTATTACGCAGCCATCTTTGACCGATGGTTCTGGTTTTATCCATCTAAAATGTTTTTAAAAAAGTGAAAAATTCCATTTTCCAGCAAAACCATATGGACTGAAAGTTTCTGATGTGTCCCCTAAGGGTTTACATTTTCCTTGTACTTCTCCCCTATTCCTTTACACCCCCACACACACACTCACTTGGTGGTGGGAGGGGGACCAACAGTTTAAGGTGGGTTTCGGACCACCACGAGCAACGGCTTTAAGTACTGAGAGAACCTTTCTCTCTTGCGGTACCGGCCACACGACTCTTCGACAGAGTGGGTCCAAAGCCTACGCATGAGGCCCCACGACCATTGTCCCACTTTCAAAACTATATGAGATATGAAAAAAAAATCTTCATTAGCAAAATTGTTAATCTCAAAATGATGAACAAATTTTCTTGTAAGGATGTTTTTGGTAGATTGCATATTATTAAGACTAAAATATTACATTTTGTGGACGATCATCAAGCCCGAGATTCAAAGACGCGTGTCCTAGGCAAGGTAAACCCAAATTAAAATTAAAATCAAGTTATTTACGTATAATAAACTTGAGGATTGCCATTCTTTGTCAATTCTCAACTTTAATCCTAAATTTACATTTTATAATAATTAATTGAAAAAAACAATATAATGATAATATCTAAGGAAAATATTAGATTATATATTCTCAGTAAATCTCGGTCATGATTCTTTCATTGCAAATTTTAATTATTCGGATGATTCGATTTTATGCAGACTTCACCGATGATAGAATCATTAATCAATAAATGGCGAATACGTGTACTGTATAACTGGAGAAAAAAAGTTGACAAGGTGCAACACATATTTCATATGTTCGGCACATGCAGGATAAGGAATCTTTGAATTACAGGCGCCCACGTTTGAATTCCTCGTAAACATCCAAGCTGAATATTTTACCAAACCGTCAGATTTTTTTTATTAGACATTGATTTCTCCGCTTTGAAAATATAATTTATTTGGAAGAGAAGAAGCTTGAAATTGTGAAGATACTCTTTAAGAAATGCAAAGTTTCTTCATGAAATTAAATGAGGTTGCTTATTTCAATATCATGACATAAATATGACCCAAATTTTTCAGATAAAAACAAGTATTTTAGCAGAATATTTGAAAATCTTGTCGTGCGATGTTACTGATTGTTGTTGTGTTATAGTTCATATATTAGAATAATAAAATATTGTATCTTATCTCTTCTAATTTTGAGTATGTATTTTAATATAACTTCAAAGAAATTATCATTAACACACAATAGTAATGAATTCAGCATGTATGTGTCTAGAAGTTTCTAGCACAACATATCCTGTAACTGGCCTCGGTGTTGGGTATAATTTTCAGCAAGAAAGACTCACTAACATTCTAGATGTCGGTAAATCTCGATTACAGGAATTCGTAACTAAAAGTTGCGTACATCAGTAAGACACTAAGCAATTCTTTGAAGAATGTAATAAGCTATAAAGTGGTCTGGTTGTAAAGAATGACCGAAATTCCGAAAAAAATTAGAAATTAAGTTGAAAAACTTCTACTCTTCCGGCTGACATTTCATGGACACTCCTCGAATCAGGGATTCTCGTGTGTAAGCTGACGGAAGTGGAACTTCATAAAAAATGTGTGACCACGAGGAGAAAATTGGCCGATCGTGGGGTGCGTTATTTCAGCGAAACTTAAACTGCGATAGTGGACAGCGGAGCGGCCAATAGGAATTCGCAGTGTTTGCTGACGGAAATCAAAGCGGGGCACCTAACTGTGTGGACAGACGACAGGCGACGAAGAGATAGCCTGGGGGTGGCAGGGTGGCTCCGGGAATGAGAAAGCCAAGGGGTTGGCCCAGCGAGAGTCGCTGAGGCGTCCATTCAAGTGGGGTACGGTAGCAAGAGGGAAGGAGATTGAGTAAAGCAAGAATAAAAAGAAAAAAGAATCAAGAGAGAAAGAGAAAAAGCGAAAAATAAAAAATAAAAGAGAGGCGCAGGCCGAAGTGGGGAAAGAATCATGACTACTGGCCAACCAGACACGCCACACTAAAGATATAGCACCACATGAACTGCACGCCATGCCAGGCTACAACCACAACTAAAAGTGGGACTACATCTGAAACTACAACTACGAATGCAGTGTATCAGAGTGTAGTAAGAAAAATAGAGCGCAGACCATCAGACAAAATCAAGCAACTTGAAACGAGACCGTAAAGCGGCCAGAGTGACCCACCCTCTTCTAATGTCACGTCACTACCTAGAAAAGAAAAGCGTTAATCTTTTAAGAGTATTGGCCAGTACTCAAGTCGAACCAACACTGCTTCTATACTCCGGGCTTGCGAGAGCTTTTCATACCTTCACTTTCCTTATTTTTCTTACCGTTGTGAATTGTGAGTTAACTCCCCCATCCCTCTGTACCGATGAAGTCCGTAACAGATTATTTGAATTAACTTTGCTTCTCAACAGATGCACACAATACATAACATGAATACATGAATACATTAATACATGACCAGCTGATGTTTGGCGACAGGCTTCTGATGGTTCAATTTTGAAGTTGATTGCTTTCAATTTTGACGTGTCTGTTCAAATGTCTACAAGTTTTTAAGTATAGAAATGTGACGATTTTTCATTTTCAAGAAGTTTAAGCTTAAAAAAATTATGTTCTACCATACGAACAGAATTCACGATTGAATTTTTTTTTTTTCAAATCATGTGAGGTGAGAGGTCATAAGTCAGGATTCAAAGGTGAAAGGTCGGAGGTAATATCGACGTGCAGAAATTACAAGGTAAGATCCCGGGAGCGCGGATGTAAAGGTTATAATAACTCGCTGGCAAAATCCGGAAGCTAACGAATTGTCATTGTTAACTACGTGGCACATGAGCGTTCTTCTCCAAGATGCAACCTCATCAGTGGAATTTATGGAAATATGAAAGGCTTGAAGCCAAAAGTTTATAGTCAAGGTCATAAAACGTGAAAAGTCCAAAGGGAGAGCTCATAGGTCAAAGGTAATATGTAAAATGTCATGGATGAAAGGTCATAGGTCAGAGATAACATCTTAAAAAGTGAGGAGTGAAAGGTCAAAGCTGCTAGTTAATATTTCAAAGGTCAAGGGTTAATGACTAAATTTTAGGGGTCAAAGGTCAAAAGTCAAAGATGACTATAAGTCAGGAGTGGAAGGTAAAAAAGTTATCTTGACATAGGTTAAAGTGCTGAGGTCAAATGTTAAAGACCAAAGGTGAGAGATCGACATATTATAGGTCAGACGAGAACACTGGAAGAGTGTGGATTAGAAGTCAAAGGTGAAAAATCATGTCGTTAATATCATACAGCAAATTACAGAGATCAAAGTTCATAGGTCAGAGATCATATGTTAGAAAGTCAGGGGTGATAGGTCAAAGATGCGAGGACATATGCCAAAGGTGAGGGATTGCAGATCATATTCCAGTGGTTGGAGGTCAGACTTCAAGGATGTCATACGTGAAAAGTCATAAATCAGAGGTAATAAGCTGAAATATAACATGCAGAGTGTCAGAGATCAAAGTTCCCACGTACGAGCTCATATGTAAAAAAGTCAGGGGTACATGGTCATTGATGGGAGGTCATATGTCGTAGATTAAAGGTTAGAGCAGTACTTTTAGCAAGGAGCCGGAGCACTACTGCGCATGCGTCAAGGATAGCTCGCTGTTTGTAGAGAGAAGAGAATAACACAGTAAATCCCCGAGTTTTTTTTATCTGTAGTTGGATGAAAACTTTGCAAACAATGGACAACTACCATTGTCCGACGACGGATAATTTTCATCCGCCTTGTGATCAAAATTATCTGCCGTCGGATAATTACAGTTTTTAATTGTTTGCAGCGTTTTTATCCAACTTCAGATAAGTAATATCCATCATTGGGAGCACTAGGTCAGAGGTCAAATATAAAAGATCAAAGGCAAGAGAAGGAGATATCACAGCTCAGAAAATAACAGCAGGAGATGAGAAGGCAAAGGAGAGAGAAAGTAATAGATTAGGAGGCAAAGGTGAAAAGTCATGGGTCATGGGATCATGTGGCAAATGTAAGGTAAATGTGGAAGGTTAAAAGTGAGAGGACATACGGAAAATCTATGTATATTTTGCATCATCCCTTCCCCTCATCAAATTTTTCTATTGGTACAATGTTTAATTTTTTTTAAACAAATTTATGTCAAAGAATTCATTATGTTTCTATTAGTTCAAATTGAGTCTTAGGATCGTAGCTTAAATAGGTTTTTAGCGTATATTTTTTTCATATAAGTTTGAAGAATTATAGATCATTAACGCCTTGATAATGCAGTAAATCCCAAAGATATATTCAGTCCACTTTTTGATAAAAATTATCTTTGGGGTTTACTGTGTTCATATAATGTATGCATAGTTGAAGGTTTTAGAATTGAAAATTAATCCCACTTTTCAATCCTTACTAACATTATCCATGAGGAAGGAAGGTATAGTGCATAACACTTAGTGCCATAGATGAATGGGTGATGGGGTAAAAAAAGCGTTAATAAGATAACGCGGGGGCTTGGTTAGGGGATTGGGGGTGATTTGAAGTGGTTAGAGAAGAATGAGGCAGAGAGGACGGTACGAGTTTTTGTATTATACGGAGATTATCAACCTGCTCGGGAGCCGATCCGTGTGCTTATGGGGGGCCCGATGACGCAGTAGGTGCTGAAGGGCGAAGGGTGAGGGGGTTTTTCGAGTTGGGGAGTAGTCGCGATGCTAGAGGGGCACATGAGCACGCACATAGCACACGGTACGTCGTCCCCTTGGGACGAGGCCGCTCTTTATGCTCGATATAATACCGCTCTCAAAACATACACACTTCGCTCGCTCTCTTAATGTCCACCTATTCTCTCTGTCTACGTACTCTGGGGTTCAACAATATACGTATGTCTGTATGTACACTTGCACGCGACGCAGCGTGCATTTTATTTTATACTACACACTTACACATTTATACATATACACTTACTGTTATGTGACAAGTAACCCAAGTCATATGGTTACTGCCCATGTCCTCAAATTGCAATCAACCAAACGATCTCTCTCTCTTTCTCTCTCTCTCTCTTTCTCTCTCTGCAATTCTGCATCCCGAAAATTAATTTATTATTTTTATTATGTATAGCTTGTGTACGCAATTTTAATCATGCATTAACCGAGATTAACAGATTAATCAAAATTAGCAGCATTCAAAGTTGTGGAATTTTGAAAGGTTGCTGCAGATAACTTTTTTCAAAATTCGGTTTTAAAAAATGGCAAGGTTGCAAATTAATTTCCAGACTGATTCTCGTATCTACAAGATTGAGGTAGAGAAAGTAAGACGGTGCAAAGTCAATTTTTGACACAATTGAGTTTTCAGCGAGAATCATACATTCTCGCTTTTTTAATCATATTTCAGTAAAAAAAAAATAGGTTTAGAAATTTTTTAACTTAAAATTGATTATTTAAATGTTTTCTCATATTCAAAATTTTTCAATAAATCATGCTAAATAAATTAACTATACTAAAATATTTCATTTATTTAAAAATTATACTATCATTATGGGATTTTGACAAGTATTCAAGAATTGGAGATATCATCAAAATTAAAAATGTTGTACCATGTTGTATCATGAGAAACAAAAAAAAAACAAGAAACGAAAAATGTATGGTAATTAAACTATATTAGTACATATTATTCCTAAATGCCACAAGTAAAAAGGTGGGTTTTTTTTTAGAAAAAACTCTTTTTTTCAATTCGATTAACTTTATCATTTTTTTCATTTTGTGTAGATTTACAAACAGTATGAAAAACCTGGATGAACTTATACAAGAAGAACCTTATTATCTCAAAAATTGCATGTTTTTTAAAAATAAAATAGGCAAAAAGACTTATTTCGCCCTTAAAATATTTGTAATAAATGTAAAAATGTCGCTTTGTTAATTAAAAAATATATATATCTCCTTTTTTCCACGTAAAAATATATATTCCATTGGAAATCCAATCCTGAACATTTTACCCGCTGGCCTGCATGAATCAAAATGGATTCGGTCTTGTACAATTTGCAATAAAATCAATTTTAAATTCATAGCATTCTGACGCAAATTTTTTATTTGAAATTGTATAATATACGAATTTAAATATAAAAGTATTTAAAACAGAATAATTTTAGATATCGTATTGAAAGACTTAATAGTTAATCTAAAAGAGGTTCGACTGTATTGATATTATAGGTAAATCGATTTGTCTCGAATCGAGAAATCTTTTCCGTTCTTACATCAAGTTTTAATTATCTCAATGAAAAAAGTTTAACTATAAAAACAGATTTTTAAATTATGATAAATGACCATACCTTCCTTACTCTTCAATAAAATGTATTAGTATTTGAGGTCAATCGATTCATCTCAAATTAAAGAATTTTTTTAAATAATTGCATCAATTTTAAATTATGTGAATGAGATTATTTTTACTTCAAAAACTAATTATTTAAACAATATAAGTTACTATAACTTCCTTACTCCTTAAGAAAATATATTATTATTTAGTTCAATCGATTCGTCTCGGGTCAACAGTCTTTTATATTGTCGCATCAACTTTTAATTGTGTTAATGAAATGTTAATGAAAAATGAAAATAAGTTCTTACGATTTCATCAATTTATCTGTTACTGAAATTATATATTTGAAATATATTTGAATTATATATTTAGAATTTAAAACATTGCAGAAAAAAGTACTAATTGTTCGAATTTTGAAATACATACCAATAAAATAAATTAAGAAGCTGCATTTTTAAATTCCATGTTGACTATATAAATTCATAAGATCAAAAATAGCCTGAGAGGTTATTTAAATAATAGTATTTTATAATTTATCATCTATAAATATTTCAATTCCAGGAGATATACATTTTTCTAAGGAAATTTTCTTTCTTTTTTTAAGGAGAGGTTTTTTTGAGAAAGATGATTGCACATGTGATATAAAAATACATTCTTTCAAGTAGTCGAGTCCCCAACTGGTTCGCCCCTCGAGACTCAACTTGCTTCATTGTCCTGTGTGGCTATACTAATTATAAGGCGATTCTTCCCAACCAATGCCATGGCTCCCTCTGAGTAATCCTGAAACGCTTTTATTTCATCGGGGTTCTGTCCATCGAGAGCTAATTTGAAGCCCAGTTGTTGACTCGCTCTTTACTTTTTCCCTAGTTTCAGTGTTTCTCTAACTCATAACATTTCTCCTATAGATTTTTCAAAACTTAAATTAAATGTTCAGATTCTGATCTATTAGTTAAGTAATGTGCTTTATAGAAATTGACAATCTTAAAACAGATCAAAATTTTATAAATATAAAAAATCTAAAACATTTTTTCAAAGTGTGAATTCTTTTACCCTTCAAATAATTTTGAAAACTCTCCTATTTGCAAACTGCAAACGAAAACTCTTAACTCGAAATGATTTGAAACATTTTCTTCAATTTTTGAGGTTCTTCAAATTTGGCACTCTTAAAGTCGAATTTGAAAAAACATTAGCTAGAAATAGAACAATAATTGAGGAAAGAACAACGGATTTTCTCCGATATGCAAATCATTATTCCAGTCCAGTTTTTATTTAAATTATAAAAACAGATTCGATGTGAGCAACATTACAAGCTGCACAATTTAAATAGTTTTGATAATTTAACTATCGGGCTTCTCCGAAACTTAACACCAATGGTCTCTGAAATTATAGAAACAAAATTTTCATCAACTTAAGAAAACGGAATAACCATATCCTAAAGCGTGAAGCTGTCTCAAAAATACAATTCTTTATCTTAGTCATATTTTTTCAATGAATGTGGTAATCTGCTGGTATCAATAGATAGCTTACATAATTTTTTTCCGTGAAGATATTGAAAAAGATTGGTATCAGGCGTGCTGTCGTGTTTCGATCACTTCAAATAATGCACGAGGAAACTGTAGACGGTTGCATTGTGTTCGATTTTGTGAAACTACATCCGCAGTTGTTTTATTCACATTCAACGAAGCACAAGCTAAAAGTATACAAAGGGAACAAGTTTCGAGCAAAGAGATGTTAGGTCTGCAGATTCTTGAAATATATATCACAAAACGCACGCACATTGGATTTTCATCATCGATTTGCATAAAAAAACTTTGCACTATAATATTGCATTCATATCTGTTAGGAAAGTTCTACCAACTGCATTTCGAACACGGGAAAAAAGTTTTTTTCTCATAAAAAATTCAAGTCTAGTATAAGAAAAATTTGAATAATTATAATAGAGAAACGTTTTTTTCAACTTTTATTGTTTCAAATTTAAAAATTATAACTTTCAAACGTACTGTTCTGAATCACAGTTTTCAACTGATTTAAGAATTGTAACTAGCAGTAAATATATGTTAACTATCATTCTTGCCATTCCAAATGGAAAAATTTTCAATTATAAGCCTTCAGGATTGAATTATCCTGAAAAAACGTTCAAAATGATGTAATTTAAAATGGGGAAACATAAAAATGAAAAAATTGCTACTGCGGAATATTGAAAATTAACCGAAGTTATATTAAAACTTTTTCATACTCAAACCTTTCAAAAGTTCAATTATTCCAAGTAAATTTAAATCGTTTAAAATTCAACAATTATTTTCAAATTTGTGATTATATCTACTCTCAAAGTTCAACCATTTCAATTTCAGAACTCTAAAATTATAACCTTTCAAAATTAAACAAATTATTTTATCACTGATGTACTAATTTCAGGTATAGCACCTTTTAATTTTTAGTCGTTTAATTTTTAACACGTCATTCAGAATTATTTTTCATTCTTGATATCTTCTAATCACATATTTTTTAATTTCCAATTATTCATTATATTAAATCTTCTATTAAAAATCGGACAATATTTAGATATTGCATGGAAAATTAAAAGTTAAAAAAAGAGTGCAAAACAAGATCGCAATAAATTCAATTTTTGAAATTGCAAAAGTTTAAGCCTTTCGATTCGAAATTGTTTCTTTTTTTAAGTTTAGTTTGGAATGTTCAATATTTTAGAACATTTTCAAAAAAACATACTCAATTCTTAAAGCCCGGTACTAAAATCTTTTCATTTTTAGGGCTTAAATTTTATAAATTATTGTCTACATTTTTCAATTCTTTAAAATCATTCTGAAGGCATTACATTCAAAATTGTTCAAATACAAATCCTTTCAACCAAAAATTGTGCAACTATCAGGTCTTTCAATTTGATATTCTACAATTTCGAAGAATTTAAAAACCCACATTATTTTGTACGTTTAAAATTGAAAGAAAAAATAGAAAAGAATATTTAAATCCGAAATTATTAAATTTCAAACTAACTAAAATTGAAACTGAACAATTTAGAATATTGATATCCAAATGAGTTTCGGTATAAAATTTGGCAATTTGCAAAGATTTAAAAGTTAAACTGTCCTGGCATTTTTAATATTTGAATTTGAAACGATTATCGATTGAAGAAGTTTTCAATTTCAAATTGTTCAGTCATTAAGCTAATCGATGGAAAATAATTGTACAATATAAGCTGTCAAATGTTCAATATATAAATAAAAATAGTTCAGGGTGGCCTCTAGAAACAGAAACAAATTTCTGGTAATTTCGCATTTATCAAACATTTTTCCAGATTATTGATGATTCTAATGTTCAATAAAAAGAGCATAAAGAACTCTATTGTAGCTTCAGAGAAAAAACTTTTTCTAATTAATATTAAAAGAGTTATGAATCGTTGTCGAGGAAAAAAATCTTACGCTTTTATCTCAGTGAACAAAAAGAAAAGAGAACCCTTAATTTAGAAAAAGTTTATATTTTCGACCTCCTCGTTTTTGAAATAAAAAGCTCTAGTTTCAAGCAATAAGTAAGGAGATTATACTAATAGTGTTTGATTTTCTGTAAATACATGACGAATAATTTTCTCAATTTAATTTAGGTATGTCTTGATTAAGGTTGTTCTGTTCAAGCGCTTACTTTCCGTAGCAATTTAAGACGCAGGCGAAGTAAAAACAAAAGCTTACGCACGCTAATCAAGGTACTTACGGAACCTTAATCCGGACTTAGCGGAGACTAAATATTCCTTGTAAACTCCCGACCGACGTTGGGGATTACTAAGTACGAGGACTAGACTCCGAGAGAAGCAACTCTGTTACGGGATAAGACGCTGAGAAGTTTCCTTGGTCGACCTCATTATAAGGGAAAATAATCGATCAAGAAGCATACGAGTATATGAAGATGAAGCAAATAGTACGCTTCCCTATTTTAGTAATGAGATTCGAGGAAAACTATTACCGAAATTACATGGCTGCCAAAATCTAATACAACATTTTAATTAATATTTCTCAAAATTTATGGTTTTAGTCATGGAAAATGAAAATGGGAAAATTCAACTTTCCCACGAAACCGCATTATATACGAAAAATAGTCCAGAAAAAATTATGACGTTTAAGAAGTTCTGAAAAAAATCATCTCTAACGTTTTTTTGATAGGGATAATGGTTTTTGTTTCAAACGTGAAAAGTGCCATAAGAAAATGAAAATTTGGAAATTATAGCTAAACGATACAACGACCAACAGCAAAGTTTCTCATCCTAAAGAGACCTATAGGATTGTTTCTAATCATTTTTTGATAGCACCCGTAGTTTGGCCGTAAAATAAGAATTTGTACATTCTCGTCATGTATGATGATAAAGAATAATAATGATGAGATTATAGACTCCCAACAACAGAGATTTGGTATCCTAACTGCTAGACTGCTTCGGAGCAACAAGATCAGTACAAAAAGGAAGCAAAATCGAACTTTTCGGGCAGATGTAAGAAGGTTCTACCGTGAGCTGAATGTAAAGCGAAATAACCAGCAAGATACCGAAGTCCATCAATTGGAAGACATGGCAGACTACTGATAGAGTTTTTTGGGGGAAAATGGACTAAAACAATCTAGGCGCTGTGTACTTCCAACTATAGAAAGAAAGAGAAGAAAAGCTCACATCATCCTGCTTGACAAGGTATTTCCAGAAGATCATCGGACACCCGGATCTGATAGCAGGTTTTATGCTCAAAGGTGTTATATGTATGTTGCCTAAAAGACCAGATGCTCTAGATCCATCTGAGATCTATTGCAGATAAGGTATATTCTCACTACGACGAGAATGAGATCCTTACAGGAGGAAAAAGTAAGGATGTTGGGGGCATTAAAGACCAAGGATAACTAGATTGATACGCATAACGACGGATCCCTTCAAGTAAACTTCTTCAGTGCATTATGGTTCTGTTTAGCGTTGAACCTATTGAGCAAAACATTGAATAGCATGTTTCATGGGTTCAGATCACATAATAATAAGGCTGGTCATCAACTGACCCATCTTCTATACATGGATGACCTGCAGCTATACGCTAGTTCAAACCAGAGACTGCAGCAAGTAATCGATCTCACAAAACAGTTTTCCAATACTACCCACATAGAGTTCGGACTAGATAAATGCAGAAAAGTGCACTCAATCAGAAGAGAATTTGAGATTACAGAGCTAGAAAATGAGAACGAGAATTACATCGAACCAATGGCTGAGGGCAAGTTATATAAATATCTGGGTATTTTTTAATTTAATAGTATTTAGCATACAAAAGTTGAGATAGCCTAATGACTGCCTTCACTACAAGGTTCAGATAGGTTTTGAAGAGTTCTCAACTCGGCGAAAAAGATCAGGGGAATCAACACCCATGCCACCCCTGTCCGCATGTACTCCTTTAGGACCTCCGCAGTTGTCTGCGGGGAAGGGAAGGCGTTACCCCTACTTGGCGCGTCCCCAGGTGGCGGATAGTAGCTTACTGGGAGTGCTCCGAAACCATGTTCGGTCTTTCCGCAGTCATGGTCTAGGGGCTGCTCTGAGCTTGCTCTGCCGAGGTATAAGCTGTAACGGGGCATCTGGAGCCAGCCCCTTCGGGCCTTGATCGGGGAGTGCGTGGTGGCTGCTGGGATAGGAACCTGCAGTGCTCCGGGCAAGTCAGGTCCATCCGTGTATTCCGGGACCGGTTAAACGAAGGCTGGGCCCCAGAGTACCGGGATAGGACTTAAGTCCGAGGGTATACCCGTTCCCAGCTATTTTGGCCCGCCCGTTCACGCACGATGCGCTGGTGAATACCTTACTATGGCTTTTAAGTACGGAAAACGGAGAGGGAGCGAGAAAACAAACGTTGAAGAGGAGCTGGACCTCAGCAACTGCTTCAACGTTGAGGAATATGGCGAGCTCAAGTCAGAAGCTGCTATGATGAAGAAGTATTTCGGAGAATCGCAGGATGCGCTGAAATTGGAGCACCGAAAGGTACGAATGTGCCTTAAAAAAATACTGAAGATCTGCGAATCAAGGAAGGACACGTATCCGGATATGATAGAAGAAGTGAAGGATGCTCAAAGGGCCATGAACGCAGCCGGTTATAAGGTTAAAGCCTTAAATCGGAAATTTGGATATTATGAGGAGAGTATAAATAAGTTACTCAGGGAGAAAATAGGCGAGAAGCTCAAAGAGAAGTCTCTCTTGATCTCCACCTCCAATGAGACAACGGCTTCCGTCAGCACGCAGACGGAGCCACAGAAACCGTCGGAGGAAGAAAAGCATACGCGTATGCGGGAGAGGGAAACGACCCTCAGCCCACCCAGCGGACCTGGAATTGAAAAACCAGCCTTGAAAAAGACCAGGACCCACGAAGGCGTCGCATGGTCTAAGGTTGGTAGCAGGAGGAGTAAGAAAAACAGGGCAGTGGAAAAGAAGGAGACAGCGAAGGAGATGGTGCCTAAAAGGGACATTGTGCCCGATAAGGAACAAGGAGCTCCGAAGAAGAAGAAAAGGAGAATCCCCAGGAAGGCCGTCGCCATCACGCTAGCCCCGGGGATGAAATATGCGGATGTCCTGAGGGACATCCAGAAGAAGGTGAAGCCTGAGGACCATTGCGTAAATGTCAGGTCTATTAGACAGACGAGGACAGGCGACGTCCTCATCAAGGTGGGTGCCAAGGCGGAGGAGCGGCGGCACTTGTGATGCCATCTCGGAGGCCCTCGAACAAGGCGGGTGTGTTCAACACCTCGTTCCGAAGGCGCAGGTCGTGGTCTACGACTTAGTCGAGACCACGGAGGCTGCTGATGTGGAAGCAGCGGTGAGATCGGCCCTGGGAGAGCAGATTGGGTCTCCATCTAAGGTCAGCCTTACAAAAACGAGCAGGAGAGGCTGCATCCTAGCTTTCGTCGAGCTGGATGCGGCCGCTGCTGCCAAAATGGAGAACCTTGTCCGACTGAAGGTGGGTTGGGTGAACTGCAGGGTAAAACCACATAGCGCCGAAGTCCGCTGCTACAGGTGTCACACTCTAGAGCAGGTTGCCCGAGAGCGCGCTGCAGAAGATCGCAGCAAATTCTGCAGGAGATGCTTCGAAGAGGGCCATAAGGCGGCGGAGTGCCAGAATCTGGCAATACCCCGCCCGCCGGCTACTGCCAGAAGAAAACCCCTAGATGGGTAAAGCAGGAGATGAAGACGAGGAAGTCCAAGTTGGCAAAAGCAGACGAGCGCCGAGGGACGGCGCTGTGGGTATTGCCGTTTCTTTAGGTCGAGTCCCACACTCACTTTCGTTCCTTAAGGGCTTACGGCCCCTAAAGTTCGAATGTGGTCAGTGCATAAAACATTTACAATTCTCCTTTTCAAAAAAAAAAAAAATGTACTCCTGTAGGCTCATCAAATGGTTGAACACCGACATTGAAAGACTAAACAGAAACATCCGCGTCGAAATTACGAAGCACTGAATGCACCACATAGATAGAAAGGATAGGGGCGTTGTAGATGTCACGAAACTGTGTAAGTCACAAGTTATACAGTTGCGAGACTATTTTAACAGCAAGCAAGATGTTGCTCATTACAACACCATCTGTGAAGCGGATCTCGATTACACGCCCTTCAGTTAGTCCTTAGAGGAGGCCTTGAATCTCAGAACAGAAAAAATTGAGGAATTAGAAACACAATGGAGACAAAAGGTCTTTCACATCGAGCAACCAAAAAACGTTAGATCAACATGAAGTGGATAGTGAGGCTAATAATTGTTGGCCCGAAAAGGGCGTCCAGTTTCTAAAAACGGAAGCATGCATCCTTGCGATTTAGGACAGGGTTCTCAGCACCAGAATTGATCGCAAACTCGTGTTACATCAAGATTTTGCTGACTGGTGCCGATTGTATGGAGATACCAACGAATCCATGGAGCAAATTATTGATGGTTGTCGCGTGATGTCTCAGCGAGAATATACGCAGAGACATAATGATGTGGCGAAAATTATAGATCAACGACTTTCCCTAAACACCTAGGATCTTAGCAGACTGGACGCCTTTCTATGGATATATTTCAGTGCCCGTTTCAGAAAACGAAGATTACGTCTTATATTGGGATTTTACAATCCAGACGGGCCATTATATCCGAGCCAATCGACCTGGCATCGTGATGCATGAGAAAAAAGGCAAAAGAGTCTACAACATCGACATTACTTACCCAATTAACCGGAATTTGCAGGCAACCTATACAACCAAGATCTATAAGTATATTGACTTAAGACATGAACTGGCAGAAGCTCAGAAAGCAGTTTTATTAAGAACCTGTCGCATTGTAAGACATTTTCTAAACCATCAGGAAGCAGCCGACCAAAAAGCCTGTGGAGTGACAGATGGTTGCTCTAAGAAAACATCCAAAGGCGACTAACGTCACTTTCAAAGCTCGGGGCCGCTGCTCAAGGACAACAGTGGTAGAAGATGAACTCCAAACTACACCATGATCCTAATTTTGAACCTACCACAATATTGTCGCAATAGATTTCACACATCGTATTAAATTAATTTCAGGTATCCGAAAGAAACGAAACAAATTGAAATGTTCCTTTTGGTTACGTTCCGCTATCGTGTCACGAAACTTTCGTTATTTTCGTTGCCGTTATTCACATCAACAATAAAATCAGGAGTACTTTTAATTCGATATGTTAGTAAAAGATGGATACTAAGTGAAAAAAATTTCTTAATGTTATTCAAATGTAACAAAACGAAACAGAAACCGCAATTAACGTTTCTGCCGAATGAATATCCATAATTGCATATATTGAATAAGAGAAGAAAAGTATATAGCGAAGGATTTATAGAATTTACAACGCTTACTAGGTAGAGTTTTAACATTCTTCGAAACATTTAGGCGTTCATAATTATGAGATCTGCGACAACCCGGGTACTGCAGTGAATTCGCCAGGTCACTCAAACGTATTCTTTAGGGAATTTGTTGACCCTGCATTTATGCTAAGGCTAAAATGAGTTTCTGAAAAAGCAAGAATAGTCCGGGCTCCCCAGGTGGTTTACCAGATCGAGTTTTAACATTCTTCGGAGGGATTTAGTTGCTAAGCCTCCAAATGGGTCTGAAAGTCTAAAATATGAGTATTAGGTCAATCCGGATCAATAAAAGAAAAAAAAACTTCATGAGGTCGAAATTACGATTTCATTATATTAGAAAATTCCCCATTTATTTTCCAATAATTATTATAGAAAAAAAATTGCCACGAAGACAGTGACGATTCAGATACTCCAGGCAATCTAAGTTACTTTAAATTTTTATCTAAATAGAGAAGTGAATTGTAGGTTATAATAACTTCAAAGGTAAGTTTTATTACATTTTTAGCCATCGGACAATCGATAATAATTTGTCTTTTTTTGTAAATTTATTTTGTACTCTTATTAATTTTTCTATTACTTGATGAAAATGAACAGAATTAAAAAATTTTTAATTATTTTGTAAAAAGTTGATGGCTTATATTCTTCGAATAATAATTTTTCTATTATGAATATAATTCATATGAAAAAATAATTATATGAACGATAACAATTCAGAAAAAAAGGTTAAGAATTGTTTAGAGGCTATGTGGGAAAGGATAAGAAGAAACAAAACAATGTTAAAGATATTAGTTCATAGTATTTTGTTTCCTTTTTCGCTGTCATGGGTTGTGCAAAGTGATTAGTTTCAAACATTGTTATTAATACCATTACAATTTTGAAACCATGAAAAAGGCGACTTCTAATTATAATAAGCAAATTAAGTATTTGTCGATGTTATTTATTAGCAGCAAACTTGAATTCACTCTGGTGAACTTTTTATCAAATTTTCATCACCCTTACTTTTTTGAATTTAGGTTTTCGCCTTCATGAGGATACGGGGTTTAAAAATTTCTTGAAGAATATGTGTCAGTGACCTGGTGCATTCTCTGCAGCAGCCAGATAATCGTATTCCTCAAAATTACGATTTTCAGATACATCTGGACGGCAAATGTCGAAATGAATGAAAATTGTTATAACTCGACCTGGTGTGTCACCTGGGTACCCGGGACCATCCTCGTTTTTCAGAAAAATTTTAAAACCATGACAGGAATGCAGGGTTTAAAAATCCCTCGAAGAATATGTTTTTGGCGTCCTGGTGAATGCTCTGGACTACCCGGGTTATCGTAGGTTTCATAATTATGATTTTCAGATACCTCCGGAGTGCCTTTGAAGAACGTTAAAAATCGACCTGGTAAGCTAACTAGGTACCGAAGACCGTCCTTTCTCTTCCAGAAACTCGTTTTAGCCTTGGCAGGAACGCAGGGTTTAAAAATTCTTCAAAGAATATGTATCAGTGACCTGAAGAATTTTCCTCAGCACCTAGATAGTAGTAATACTCACAATTACGACTTTCAGATACCTCTGGACGGCAAACGTCGAAATGACTCTGAAGAATAATAAAACTCGAACTGGTGAGCCACCTGGGTATCCGAGACCATCTTCGTTCTACAGAAACTCGTTTAAACCTTAATAGGATTGCAGGGTTAAAAAATTCTTGAAGAATATGTTTTTGGTGACCTGGAGAATGCTTTGGACTACCCGGCTTGTCGCAGGGCTCATAATTATGATTTTTAGATACCTCCGGAGTTTTAGAGTCTAAATGCTTCTGAAGAATGTTAAAACTCGAACCGGTGAGCCACCTAGATACATCAGACCGTCCTTGCTTTCTCAGAAACTCGTTTTAGCCTTGGCAGAAACGCAGGGTCTCAAATTTCGTCGAAGAATATGTTTGAGTGTCTTGGTAAATTCTCTGGAGAACCTGGGTTGTTTTATAGGTTTCAAAATTTCTTGAAGAATATGTTTGAGGGGCCTGGTGAATCCTCTGGAGCACCAGAGTGACCCCAGATCTCGTAAGAAAGACCTCCGATCCTTAACGGACGGTTAAGAGTCAAATACATTTGAGGCAACTTTAATCTTAATATGGTAAAGTCTTTTTGAGTTACTGGTATAATTTATAGGTTTTCATGTATTGTTTAGTTATTCAAATAAAATTAACTTAATATTCTTTCATTATGTTCCATCTGTTTCATAACGTAACGAAACAAACGTAATGCTGACATTCGTTTCTCTTCGCGATAACGATAACTGAAATAACGAAACTTTTCATGGAGAAGCTCTGGCACGAGCGGTTAGTGTTAGAATGATTATTTTTTTCATAAGACTAGCTACAGTTGCCAACACACTATTCGCTCGTGAATTCACACGAGCGGCTAGTGTGAATTCACGAGCGGGCAGTGTGTTGGCAACTGTGGCTAGTGCTATGAAAAAAAAAAAAATTTCTCAACACTACCCGCTCTTGCCAGAGCTTCTCCGTGTTGTTGTGTTCCAATATAACATAACGTAACGTAACGAAAGTTTTGTTCGGGTCCCTGATTTTAATTAACCTCAGAATTATTTATTCACGTAGAAAATCTCAACAGTTAAAATATCAGATTGTAAAAAAATTGGTTTATTTTTATAGCAACAAGTTAATTAATGAAAGTGCTACTTCAAGATTGAAATTACTTGGAGAATGTATTTTTTAATTTTTTTCGGGATATGCATAGAAAGAATACTAAATTTATCATTTTTTCATTTTTTCGTTCCCTTATCAAAATGATTACGATGTTCCAATACCTAATAACAATGGTTGATTGTTTAAATAAATTTGATAAACAAATACAGAAAGGACTTAATTTATTAGGAGACTTTGTCAGCTAACAAAATTTGTTATTTATTTAAATATATTCTATAAAAAAATACGAAAGCAAAATGAAGATTTAAATATCGCTACACCCAAAAGGACAAGCACGGCAGTTAAGGCCAACATAGAGAGTAAAATTAAATTTTTTCAAATAAACGGTTGCTCCCTCTTTGAAAATAAAGAAGTTGCGGATTGTTTAAGGGCATGTGACACAGCCAAATACCTACATTACCGACCTCACTTTTTCAATTTTCCAAATTTTTTGTTGAATCTAAGAACTTTTTTTGTAAATAAAATTTCGGGCTGAAACTTTGGAAAATGTATGAGAAGAAAATAAACTACGTTTACGTACTTTATTCGATGAGGAATTTCGCAGAAAATTGTTCTCGAAAAAATTAAATCTGGGTGCATTTTTTGAACCTAAGAACTTTTTTTATAAGTGAAATATCGGCTTCAAACTTTGAGAAATGCAAGAGCCGACAGTGAAGTACGTTTATGTACATCATTTGAGTATAAAAGATGCAAAAAGAAAAATTCCAACTAAATGTCAACAACGCTTGCCAGTTCGGTCGGTATTCGCGATGAGCACGAAAATGCGAAGTCTGGCGGCCACTGAACGAGGCCAATAGCGATTTCAATACTTACATAATTCAACATTGAAACAACATATTTCACTCGACTTTTATGCTGGACACAACTTTCAAAAAATATTATTGTAAGAACACCGGATCATCAATCTTTGACAGCGTGGACCCCATATTTCAGATGTAGACGAGTCAGCTGATAGAGCCTCGATTAGTGGCCGCCAGACTTCGCATTGTCGTGCCCATCGCCAAAACACCGACCGAACTGGCAAGCGGAACCGGAGTTGACACTTAGTTGGAATTTTTCTTTTTGCATCTTTTATACTCAAATAATGTACATAAACGTACTTTACTGTCAGCTCTTGCATTTCTCAAAGTTTGAAGCCGATACTTTACTTATAAAAAAAGTTCTTAGGTTCAAAAAATGCACCCAGTTTGAATTTCTTCGAAAATAATTTTTTGCGAAGTTCTTTCTCGAATAAGGTACATAAACGTAATTTGTTGTCTTCTCATACATTTTCCAATGTTTCAGCCCGAAATTTTATTTACAAAAAAAGTTCTTAGATTCAAAAAAAAATTCTGAAAATTGAAAAAGTGAGGTCGGCAATGTAGGTATTTGGCTGTGTCACATACCCTTAAGGAAACTTTTTATCCCTAAAAAATTTAACTTATTGATCAAATAACATAGGAAGGGTCAAGTTATTTTTCAGAGTTGATTCCGTTAAAAGAACGAAATCTGCCAATTGAACATGGACGGAAATCTGTATCCATTAAGAAAATTTATTTAATTGAATGAAAAATGATCTCACCTGACAGTCTTCTAATAAATAGGATCCTTTCTGAATCATTAACAGCCGATTTTGTAAAAACAACCACATCCATTTGTTAAAAAGTAGTGAAGATGTGAATTTATTTAAAACATTGTTTATAAAATGAATAACTGTTGTTCATCGATAAAACATTATGAGGAAGAGATTTTCCTAACTTATTTACAGTTAATTTCGTTGAAAAACAACCTGCTGTTTGAAAATTGACGAAATTTTTATTTATTTATGAAATTTATTTAAACAATTCAGTATTGTTATTAATCATTAAGGATTGGTAAATATGAGTTATTCCTAAAAATTTTTTAATGAATTTTGTTAAAGGAGCGAAGTTTTTAGAGCGTTAATTAGTTGAAATATGCATTTGTTTATCAATTTGCTTAAAACATTAACAATTACTTTAAGCGTTAAAGCAATGGTAACCAAGCATTGTTTCACGCATATCCCGAACAAAATGTAAGAAAATTAGGTCTTCAAGTATTTTTAATCTTGAAGTAACACTTTGACTCACTAATTTGTTACTGTAGAATTAACAAATTTGTTTAAACGTTGTAACCTGCTAAAAATTATTTTTATGGAGTATTTCTACTGATTGTATGACGTTTTGCATAAATAATAAGTCATTACAAAAAAAATCGAATCGTTCGAAAAAAATGTTTGCCAACTTTGTTGTTAAATAAAAAGTTATTTAAAAAAAAAAACAATTTTTAAATCCGCTATCACAAATCTGCATAAAATTTAGTTAACATGCATTCTAAAAAACAAATTTGAGAATAGTACATTTCGATACGAGAGGCCAATTAGATGGTTTGCTCGCTGCAGTGAGCAAACCACTGCGCATTTGGTCACTCACACTGCGAGTGTGAAGGCCCAGCATGAACTCCAAGGAGCGGTGTTGGCGAACCGAAGGGTGAATGCTGTGCTTTCACATGAGCAGGGAGACAGGGCCCGTGAGGTCTCGTGTATCAAATAATATTTTTCTTTACAAATTACAAAGCAAGACATCACATTGTCTACCGTTTACAAAAACCGAATATACTACAATGACAAATGACTAACCCAACTTCACCAAGAACGATGTTCATATGGTGAGCAAAATGTGTTGGTAACCATGGCGAGCATTTTTCTCACCAGTGAAAGCATTTTGCTAGCCGATGTTTGGAATTTTGCTCATCGTCTCCGCACACGATGTAGAATAGACCATTTTCGATGTCTGTGAACAGTATGAATTTTTAACCTTATCAGTGGCGTGGCCAGGATTTCGTAAGGAGAGGTATTTGAAAGGCTTTACAGAATGTACGTTACTACTTACGGGGAAAAATTAGGATAATTTAAGACATCAAATTTATAAATGTCATATTTATCATCCTTGCGGATTTTTTTTTAATCATGAAAATGCTAAATTATCATGCCCATCCACTGAAATTTCCTGACATATTTTCAATTATCCATTAATTAAGACCATATTAGAGCCATTCGTTTCTATATAAGGGGCCAGCCATATACCACATGGACGCATGTTCTCCTGCACCTGCAGATTTCTTTTTAGAAAAAACACGAGAAAATACAGTCAAACCTGGGTTTAGTGTCGGTTTTTGGACTGACGGTCGGCTTCAATCCAGGCTATCTGAACCTAAACAATCAGGGACGTGCTTACCGTTTACGGTAGATTTTAGTACGCGGTAAGAAATATTTTGCAAATTGTTTCTCTAATACGGAGACTTTTGGGTAAAATGAATATTTAACGGAAATAAGTAAAAAGATTTGCTGTTACACGTTAGAATAAAAATGTGTTTCCTGCTCACGTACTTAAAACGTTTGCGGGCTGTTCAGCATCTCGTTTAAAATGAGAGCTTTCTTTTGAATAATTGATCCAGATACTGAATCACCTCTGTCTCTCGCTCGCTTAAACCATTCAAAGATAGCAGTACCTAAAAATAAATGACGATTTTAACTAAAACACAGCACTTCGCGGCTCCACACTTCAGTGGGAATAAGCACGCACTGTTGCGTATATAGCGCACAATGATAAGGCAGTTTCATAACCAGGCATACGAAGAAGTTATTTAACAAAAAATCAATTACTTTTATAAATATTAGATTAACTTTTCACGAAGAAGACAGTTTTCCTTATTCTCACAACACTTGACAGTTTGACATTATAAAACAGTACACTGGGATGTCGATGCCTGAAGTCGATCGGACCTCTCTTTCTACAATGTGAGTTAAACAGAGACAATCTGATTGTGTTCCAATGACAGGTCTTTTCGTTTCAAAATGCCACTGACCCTTATTATCTAGATGTTTCAGGTTAACATATTTAATCTTCAACTAAAGGATAGCGATCTGGATGTTAAAGATTAGTTTCTGTGGATTTTAAAGATATGCAATGCAGATCGTTCTTACCTCGGAAAATTGTTTAAAGAACAAACAGCTTTTGCGTCAACCATTTGACTGTATCCAAAAAATTTACATCATCATTATCATGAATATTTGTAAGTTTACATACGCCACGAAATGACATCGAACGACATTGACTATAAGCTTCAACAAGCGGCCGACAGAGGTCTGGTGAGTTTACCTGTACGAGTTCAATATCGTGGATGTTTCTTTTTTCAACATAAAAATATATGTAACCCTAATATCTCAAAAGATACTAGATCCTACGTATTAATATCTGTATGTTTTCCGGTACTATTTTATACTTTGCACATCTACTATTGACGTCTATTTTTCTCCGTGTATTATTCCTAGTAGTATGTGTGCAAATCGTGAATATGATTGGATAAAATTGTCACTTCTTTCTTTGCCATCTAACTTAAGATTAACATGTCAACCAACTAGGGGTCACAGCCAGGGATTCCCGGCTGCCATACATGCCAATGTAATTTGTTTTTTCAAAATCTGCTATGAAAATAAATTAAACAAAAATTATGAATAACCCAATTTTAAAAGTGTGCAATCGTATGACTTTACAATCATTTTAATTATACGGTATCAGATTAATTGCAGAATCGTGCAATCGCTATACACTAAACTTCAAAATTAAATACCCTCCAAAGTTTAAATTAAATTTAGTCTTAAAAGCATGTGATAGCGTTCAAACCTTATTTTATAAAAAAAAATATATATCTATATTTCGCTATTAGAGTATCTAGGGTACTTAAACCATGTAGTTTTTACACTGTATAGACTGAGTGGCACCTCAAATAGCTTGAATCCATTTTCCTGTGGCAATATAAATATAATCGGGGTGCGCTCCATCTCTTCGCCTACCAGCTGCGATCTTTTATAATTACGCGAGAACTAACCTGCGACATAGCTGTTGCGAAGTGCTCTCCAGCGACGGGGAGAAACTTCATATTTTTTCAATTAAGTCGTACCAAGGAGGCGAGGGTGGATTTTCGCGAGGTGGCTCCATTAAGGTGGCTATAAAACAGAGAAAAAGAATGTCGACTCTGGTCCTTCTCAGTCCCATCAACGCTATCGCGTTAATTCGTCTCGGCTTATATACTCTAGTCGTCGCGATTTAATCATACTTTTATTTCCTTCTCTCTTGGTGCTGTGGAAATATTATTGGAGGGAGGTTTCTTAGCTTCGTTTAATGACGAGCCAATTTTGTTGTTGTAGGCCTTCATGCAGCAATGAAAAAAATTTTTTTTTTTTAAATTATAAAAAATCTACACTAGAGTGGGCCAAAAACCAATTTTTTT
Source organism: Andricus quercusramuli (assembly GCA_932178445.1). Taxonomy (NCBI): domain Eukaryota; kingdom Metazoa; phylum Arthropoda; class Insecta; order Hymenoptera; family Cynipidae; genus Andricus; species Andricus quercusramuli. The sequence goes on from CAKNXH010000239.1 coordinate 130,267, forward strand.
TAATTAGTGAATTATAATAGCAAGTAACAGTTGTATTTGCTTGACAGTGTATGGATTTGAAAATCTGAATTTTGGAAATTTAAATAAAAATTTCCTATGAGCCAAAAAATGATGCTGAATTTTTGTAGATAAAGTTTTTGGTGATGAATAGTAATACATTTATAATCTAAGAATAAGAAAAGAAATTCGTTCAAGTTAGAACTTTCTCAAAATTGAATGATAGAAACATGCTATTATTTGGTTATCGTAACAAATCTTTCCATTTGCAAAATTGCATAATTTCCCTTTTCAAGCAATTTTTAGATCCTGCACACCACGAAATTTTCTTTGATTGTAGCAAAGAATTGCATGCTTTTGTGACTCAAGCTGAGGAAATTTCAAGTACGAAAAGTTCTAACTTGAGCAGAAATTTTTTTCTACGTTTTTCCACAGGGGGGGGGGCGAAGTGATAAAAAATTGTCCACGTGGCATATGGACGGCCCCTAAATTAGATCTTACGATATTAGGTATTATATCTTACGTATCTGTATAATTTTAATTTAAAAAATAATTCGGTTCACTCTAATCTACATACCTGTCTTTTAATTTCGTTAAAGTTAAAAAGACTTCTGGGTTCAAAATATCTAAATTTCATGTTATATAATTTAAAAAAAATAAAGGAGTCAAACAACCACCGCAGGGTCCCACTAAGAGCAACTGTCATCTAAAAAATGTCAATAGCCCCCAGTAGAACCACGATAAATCACACCTATGGCCACGTCTCACAACCGTAAGATGGGTGGTCACATGGCACGATGAAATCACAACGACAGGCCGGCGAAACCCTCGTGTGTCTTGAGGACACGAAACGACCCAAGGATGACAGCTTTCTGCATCCATCTCGCAAGTGCCTTGGCATATTTTTGGCACGCAGGTATGGCTTTAAGGTTTCGAACCAGTGATAGTTTCGCACCTCCAAGAGCACCAATCACAAGGACAATTACTCGCACCGAATATTTTTGGTACAGTCATTGCAGCTCTCTGTTAAGGTCTTGATACCTCTCCTCTTTTTCTTTCTCCTTTGCAGTGATGTTGTATTCGGACGGAGCCGAGAATTCGATCACGAATATAGTTCGTTTCTCGAAATCTTGGAGAACAATGTCAGGTCTCGAGTGAGCGACAATGACTGCTGCTCGAAAATCGAAGTTCCAGAAAATTTGACATTTCTCGTTTCGGACAATTGACTCTATATCCCTTGGAGCATTCGGCAGGGCAGGGTCACGACCAACACCGTAAGAGTGACAAAGATAGTCATAAAGTACTCTTAGGGCCGCATTATGTCTATAGATATACGTCATTCCTGCGTGGGTCGAACACCCCGCTAGGTACTCAGCGTGTGCATGACACGCTCTGCACCTCAATTAGAAATTACACCGTCCTGGCATGGAAAAACAAAACCCTCTTAACCTGAATTGAGCCCTGATGATTTGAGGAAAGCAAAAGTTTGCTCCTTGGACAAGGTCTGTTTTGCTACATTTCTGTGCATATGCTTGTCGAGCAGCTGTCGGTGAAATATTCCCAACTCTGCTTTCTTTACTTCCGCTTTCAGACGTGAAGGATCTAGATGGAGTAATGCACTTTCCTCACTTCTGATGTTAAAATTCAAGCCAAGGGTCGCGGCCGCTTGCTCCGCGGTTTTTTAAAGGAACGCTCCTTCGCCAATCATCTCGTGATTCCTGACCATCTTTAGGAGAGGATCTCTGCCATTAGCAACGATGTAAGCTGTACTTAGAACAGTTCGGTTTTGAAGACACTGGAGATTCAGAAGTCCGCGTCCGCCTTGACGGCGTGAAATGTATAATCGCGGAACAGACGAATTGATATGCAAGCTTTTATGCATATGCATGATCTTACGTGTGGTGACATCAAGGGCCTTTAACTCGTCCTTCGTCCATTGAATCATCCCAAACGAGTAGAGTAAACCCGGGACGGCAAGCATGTTAGATGCAGATACCTTGTTCAACGCCGATAGATTGGAAGACCAAATCTGTCGAAGAAGATGCTTGTATCTGCTTCGGAGAGACTCTTTCACTAATGTTACGTCCTGAATGCGGCTTGGAGGCACGCCCAGTTATGTATAGGTCTCTCCAGTATTAAGATGTCTAATAATACTTACATCCACAAGCTCAGGGTCATTGGGAACGCCAGTAATCTTTCTTTTGTCCAGATGAATTTTGGCACACTTGTCGAAACCAAAGTCCATCCCAATCTCTCCTGTGTAGTTCTTGACGATATTTATAGCAGATTGAAGTTTGCTTTTACCAGAGGCATAGATCTTCAGGTCATCCATATAAAATACATGAGCGACCTTATGCTCGCGCTGATTAGTGTCGCCACTGAGGTATCCAGGAGAATTTCGTAGTGTGACATATACAGGCAGAAGTGTGATGCAAAAAAGCAAAGGGCTCATAGTATCACCTTGAAAGACGCCCCTCTGGAAGGTGACGTTGTTCGTTGTTAGACGATAATTTCTAGATGAGGTAGTAAATCTAGTTTTCCAAAGAGGCATCAATCTCTCTATGCATCTCACTATGTTTGGATGTACCTTCAAGCTTTCCAACAGACAGATGATAAGTCTATGAGAGGTTAAATCGAAAGCTTTCCGGTAGTCAATTTAGGCCATTGACAGGACGCGCTGATGGGCTGCAGCGTCTTTACAGACACACCTGTCAATTAGCAGGTTCTCTCGACAGCCTGCTACACCTTTTTTCGAGCCACGTTGTTCGTACATCTCTCGCCATACAGGCTCAATTCGTCGAACAATCCTGTTGTTCAGGACAGCTGTAAAGATCTTATACAGTGTGTTAAAACCAGTGGCGTAACTTTGTTAAAAAAAATTTGTGTTCAGGGTTGTGGGGGCCCTTGGGCCGGTTACGATGTGGGGGCCCTTAAGCCGATGGAAAAGCTTGCGGGGCCTGTGTTCCCGGAACACATGGAACACCGTTAGTTACGCCACTGCTTCAAACAAGTTATTGGCCTGTAATTCTCTGGGTTGGACAAATTGCCTTTTTTCGGCAGGAGTATAGTGCGTCCTAACACCAGCCACTGCGGAATGGGCGTCTCCGACTTTAAATATGAGATGAATATGCGGGCCAAATGTTGATGTATAGAAGTAAAAGTAAATAAATATACATATATATATATATATATGTATATAACTGTGCGATAGAAGTTCACTAAAAACAAAGGATAACTTTTTTTTATTTTCTGTGATTTCTTTCTCAGATACTGAGATGAGATGTTTTTTAGAATTTTTTTTCATCAAGAATGACCTTTTATTTCTTGGAAAATTGCTTTTCGGGATAAAAACCTTGGAAAGCAATTTCGAAAAAGCCCCAAGACTACTACATTTTTCAGAGGCTTACAGAGATGCAAAAAGAGTCTTACATTTTTCGTTTCTCAAATAAATGTGATTGCAAAGAAAGAAATAATTCGTAGTAGTTGTCATTCCTGAAAGACGTGAAGGTGAAAACAGGATATGACAAATGACAGATTAGAGATGTGTGGCCTCGGAGGCTGTGTGTTGGCATGAAGAAGTACTTTGTATTTGTATACGGCTATTTGACCGCCAAAGGGGGTGGTTTTTGGCCGAAGGGGAGAGATCAGTACAGATATAAAGGTACAGAAGTCGAGGGAAAGGGATATGCTTGGAGGGGAGGATTGTTTTCTATTTCATATATAATTCACCCCATCGCTTGGGTGTTGCGTCGGCAACTCTTGCGTGTCGTGGCACGGTTATGTGTATCCATAGCATGGAATAGGCTAGGATTGAGTAGAATAAAATATCAGCAGACTCCTCCTCTTGGTGTCGCGACATCTTCAGATCCTGTGACCCTCTTTTTTCTTTTACACCGTTGGTCAATTTCTCTCCTTACAAACCCCCTTCTTGCTTTGGCAAACCTCTGGTCTCTCCACAATGATAGACTCTTTTGTGGTTAAAGAATACAAAATGAGCTTCAACACACCTCTTTATTTTCAATTTTTCATTTACATTTGGATGCAATGAAAAAAACTTATTTAAATTAACTCTCTAAATCTAAATCAGAGATTAGTATACGGCTAATTCATATCGGCGTATATATACGCTTCTGAAGCGTTGAGAGCTTAGAGCGCAGAATGTGGCTGAAGAAATATTTCGTCAGATTAGAGAAAATTTTTGTTTTAAATATGTATTTGACATCCTGAAATATATGTTAAGCGAAATAGATTATTGTATGATCTATAATATATAATTATCTGATGTGATTGGCGTGTTCTGCAATTTAAAGAAGTATTATCTGTGTTCAGTGATTGGAATATTATCCACACTGTAAAATTTCCTTCGACCGTTGTTCTACTCAACCACCACTTCTATTCATAAATAAAATCATCAAAGAGAGAATCCATGAGATTTATAATAATTCATCTAAAAATACAAAATGGAATCAAAATCACAATAAATCTGAACTAAAGGTTTCGTTACCATATGTTGAAGGTCTTTCGGAACGTCTTAGAAGTTCTTTTAAAAAATACAATATTAATGTTTATTTCACCAACAACCACACACTTAATAAATTTCCTTTTTTTAGAAATAAAGACAAAGACAATAAAGAAAACTCATCTTGTATTGTATATATGATAAATTGTAAATGTTGCAATAAAAGTTATATTGGTGAGACTGGCAGGAGACTAAAAACTCGCATTTATGAACATAAACGAGATTGTGAAGTAGGTAATCAAAACACTGGTTTGTCACAACATGCATGGCAATTCAATCATTATTTTGATTTTCAGATTAAAAATATCAAAATTTTAGCTCATGAAAATAATAAAAACAAACGACGAATTCTAGAGTCAATTTTTATAAATAAATTCATTAAAAATTCAATTAATTTGAAAACCGAAACGTTAAATATAAATAAAATTTATCAAACCATTTTATAACCAATTTATATACAAAATTGAAAAATAAAATAAAAATAAAAATGTGATATCAATTTTAAATCCAGTTTACTTTGGTGCACTTTTCATTTGGCTATCTATCCTAATATCCGCCTTTCTTATTTACTCATTAAAATACGACTTCATTTATAATGTACCTTGCTGGTCCATGTTTGTCCGTTCAAATCAAAATACCTGTTTTGTTCTATTCAACAAAAATGTAGTAGAATTACTATATTGGAGCCTCGAAAATTTGAGGTTTCAATTTTTAAATATTTTAAAGGACACAATTTAAATACTTTTAATTATAAATGTTTATGTTAAAACAATACAAACAAAACAAAAAGACAACTAATTTTGGTTCACTCCAAAAACATGTTGTCTCTCTTGGAAAATAGACGAAAATTGGAATGTCTTCAATAATTTGATAAATATCAATACAGGTAACTTTAAAACATTTTGTTGTTTAAAAAATTTTTTATATTTTTTTGTTCATCATAAATGTTTTTAGTTTATTACATCTACGTATATTATGTTAACTTAGGTTATATATTACCTTGAAGAAGGCCTGCAACAAGGTCAAAACGTACGTTGGTTTTTAATGAAATTGACGAATAAAGCTTGATTCTTGACAACTGAATCCACTATTATTTTTAAATGGACCGTATAACCAAAATAACACATTCTTCTATGAATTGACTTCATTATTAAAGAAGTATGGCGTAAGTTCAAAGAGGTAATTATTATATACAAATAAATATACCTCGCACTGAGTAAAAGTTTTTTCAACCAAATATATGATTGCCTAAATCAAATAAGCTTATTTTGAGGTAAACTAAATTTTTGTTTGCGACGAATGCTTTTAATCGAAAAGAAATGTGTATGTGGTTCTAAGATGTTATATACTCGTACTGTTTAAAATAACCAAGTAACAGAATTGATACAATCATAATTGACTCAAAAAACAGTCTAATTGGTTTAAAAAAATAACATCAATAATAATTGTTACTAAATTACGTAATTATAATTATTATAATTCATAATAATATAATTATTTCCATTTTCACCGAGTAAACAACAAAGGTCAAGCACGGCAAGTGCTTAGGAAGACCGATAACCACCAATCATCTCACGTTTTCAGATTATAACTACGGCAAAAATTGGTGGCTATACAAATATAAAAATAATATGAATATAAAAAAATATCTGCGTATCTGGCGGAATTCGTCCTGAACTACTTGGTAGAAATAATGCATTTTACAAAAATATTTTTTCAAACGAATCGTGTATCAAGTTACCTCAAAAAAGATTTCTTTATTTAAAGGAAATATTTATTCAATATGACTCACCTAATTTTATTCATCAGGAGAAACACACCTTCTGAGTAAGTAAATAATTACTTAAATGAACAAATTACTTGATTCGACTAATGACACGTTCCACAGGAATACCAGTACCAACCCCCTTATATGAGAGAAATATCTCTTTTCTCAATTAATATCGCTTTTGGTTATCTCAATATTTCTCTCATTTAAAGAAGCCATATTTATTTCACGCATTGATGAATTACTTATTTCAAATAGATTGTTTCAATTCAAAGGTTCAAAATCATTGAAATAGTGAAATATTTCTTTGGATGCGAAAACGAGATTCAAGGAAACTAGGCTTTTAGTTTGAAAGATATCAATTCCTTGAATTAATGATCTAACATTCTCAGACCAAGAAACATTTCTTTGTTTCAAAAAATGGCACCCAAAAAAATGACTTATTTGAATCAATACGCGAGTTTGTTGCCCTCAAACTACGTACGTTCGCTACAATTAATTGAACGGTTTTCTCGGCTCACAGAAATGGAGTCAAAGAAATGCATTTCTTTAGCTAGAAGAATTTGTTTTCGGTTAACAAAATAAAAAGTCTCAGAGTTTTAAAAGTGAAAAATGTGATGCTCATCCCTGTTCTAATTAAAAACATTCAAACGTGGGCTTTTTAATCGTTTGAGGCAACTGAACTTGAAGGCCTTATACATTTAAAACATCCAAGCTTGGAAACTCTTCACTAATAAAAAAATTCCTAATTGAACGATTTTCAATTAGAAATATTCAAAGTTTTGAGTATAAAATAAAAAATGCTTTTTAGTGTACTGGCAACAAGAACGCTATTGATTCAATATATTTTCTCGGTCAATGCCATGTGTTACATTTAAATTTTAAAAGTAAGAAAAAAATATATCATTTGATCAATTATTTCTGAATTAATTAAATGATATATTGAATTCATTGTAGTATGTATAGATTAGTTCAGGGTGCCTTAAAAATTATTGGCACATTTCTTTCTTCTATTATTAATATGAAGGGGAAAATAAAGGAGATACAATGTTCCACAAATTTTATTTATCAATTAAATAAACTCCAGATCTAAACTGAACTGAAAGTAATCCGATTTAAACAAAGGATAAATTTTAAATAAAGAGATCAAGTTTTCAGGATATAATGCTTTTAAAATTAAGAGCGAGAAAGTTTCAACGGCTTATACCTTCAAAAAGTCTTTGCCAAGCATTTTAATGTAAAAGTAACAAATGCTAAGGCCTCCTGAAATTTCGTATATAGATCAAATTCAAATATCTTTAAATTTTAGTTTGAAAATTACAAGACAGATGCAGATTTTGCAGGCCTCTAAGAATTTTAATTTTAATTATTTTAAAATTTAACGTGAGCAAACTTGAGTCCTTTGAAATATCAAAGCATCCAGAACTCTCTTCAATTTGAAAGCTTGAAACTTGTAATTTTTTTAACTTCTAAAGCAAATAATTTTTCTTCATACTTTTTAATTTGCAAGGACCCAAAATTTCAGAATTTTAAAATAAATTTTTCCTTTCAAATAATATTTCAAAATACAATTCTATGAAATTAATATCAAACAATCACAAAATCTGAATAACTACTTATTTATTTACTCTTACAACAGAGCTTTTACATTCAGAGGATATTTCCTTTCAAAATCGAATTTAGAAACGATTTGCATTTTATAATAACAAGATTTAAAATCTTGATAAAAAATTCATTTTACCATCATTAAGGCCTATAGAAACTTGGAAATTTTTGAACTGTTAAAGTCGCTAAACTTTACTTTGAAAGAGCCCAAATCCTAAACTTGTATTCTGAAATAATTTAAACCTTTTGAAAACCGAACAATTTTGTAGGAAAAACCAATTTTCAAATTATTCTTCTGCTGCGCCAACACTTCGAAAACAGCTTACTGAATTCAAAAAAACTTACAATCAACTAAATATGTATATGTTTTACAAACCACACTGTTTGGTCATTCTGCCAAATAGTAGTTCCCTCCGTCAATTTTGAACAAAAATTTTGATATTTATTGTGTTAAAGTTATAAAATATACCATTTTTAAAAGCATCGAATCATTTGAAATATTTGAATACTTAAAACTTTCATTGTTTGCTTCATGATAAATAAGGAGGGCAGATGTCACGTTATATTAAATCACTAGAATAAAATATTTATTATTTAGGTAGGTAGTTCTCAACTTCATAACATTTAAAGAAAAAATGAAAAGCTAATCTAGTCCAAAAACTGTTTACTAAAGTCAACAAATATTACTACCAGACAAGTTCTCATTAGGGCTTTGGCAAAATATACATTTTTGTATGTTTGCAAATTTGAAAGTCTCACACTCTATTTTTGTTCCTTATAATGGAACCGTAAAATCCCGAAAAAATATTTTCAAAAGTGATTTTTTTTACAAATCTTCAGCTCGGTATCTTATTTCGTGTGAAATTAAATTGTTCCCAAAAAAATGTCAAGAAGATAGAAATCGACTAAGTTTGACATCGCCTTAAAAAAATTGAAAAGGTCGCATTATGTTTTGTACACTCTATTTCCTATGTTCAATCTACAAGAGGAGGTGGCACGTCCTATAATATCATTATAACAAAATATTCTTATATTATTATCACGTAACAGAATGTAACAATTGGTAACAAAATCAAAAGAGAAAACTGAAAACTTTCCAAGCTCAGCTTACAATTTTTTAAAGCACCAAATTTGAAAAGATTTTACATGAACTTATACAAAAACAATTTTGGTAAGTAGGAACGTTATCAACTTTTGTAAAATTAAAACCCTTTAATCATTTTTCTGCCTACGGTTTGCGAAACTAAATGCGAAAGTCAAATAAAAGAAGAAAATGATCAATTTTCAATGAATGGTCCAATATTCCAGTAAGACTCGTGCAAATATACATATACTAAGTATTTTCAATGTTTCTTGGGGCGCCTCAACCCTATCCAGTTAATTCTCAATGATCGCAGATTGGTACCTAACCAAACTGAAAATCAAACTAATCGTCGGTTCCCTCTCAAGTGCAGTGAATTGCGTCCTCAGGCTATTGGCAGGAAACGAGTTTGCATAAGTGTTGCGATGCAAACATGAATCGAAACACAAAAGCTACGTGGCTAGATTCGCCTGGGCGCCTGCCACATGTTCCTTCCAGACTATAAACTTTGCAGTCCATTCAGTTCCCTGAAATAACAATTATTTACACAATTCCTTTTTGAACAAATTTAAACAAGCTATACAAAAACAACTGGTTCTTATTAACACTTAACAATTTTCAAATGTTCCTAACAAATGTTCCTAACAATAACAAAATCGGAATAACTACTTATTTATTCACTCTTACAACAGAGCTTTTGCATTCAAACGATATTTCCTTTTAAAATCGAATCTGGAAACGATTTGCATTTTATCATATCAAGATTTAAAATCTTAATGAAAAATTCATTTTACCATTATTACATAGAAGCATTAATTAAAAACACAAGAAAATACTTATCCTAATAAAAACTGATGGGTATGCCACGCATAAAATATGCCTCTCGCGTGGCATTGTTTGTCATCACTATCGTGGATAAGTGCTCTGAATATTTAATGAAGCATGTAACGAAACATGATTTTTTTGTTTCGAATAAGTGATCAGTGGAATTCGTGACAATATTGCATTTTTAATTTCAAGCCAGATATGATAAAATCCACTGTGGCTATGCATTATGTGCAGTCCGATAAAACCTCTTTTATGCTATCTGGAGTAACGTAATCGATAAGACTATATACGAGTACGTATCCTCGATAACATTTGCTCGCGAGAATCAGCAATCATTGGTTTATAATTTTACTTATCTGACTGGCTGCCCCACAATTCACTTTGAAATTGTAGCATACCGAGCTTGCAAAGTAAGAATAAAATGATAAAAGTTATCTCGTGAAAAATGTTAGGAACAAGAAAAATAATAAATATAAAATAAGAGTGAACAGGGAACAAATAATTATAAAACAGTACTTATCAATAACATCAAGATTTATTTTATTATACTATAGTATTTATAGTTGAATAGGTACTTGGAACAAAGTTGGACACGAAGTATGGTAAATGAGTTATGGCACATGATATGTACAATATGGATCGAACCTTTTGCGGCTCATTTTTCAACGTTGCGCACAATTTGACTTTTTTTTAAATCGTATATACATCACAATTCTCTTAAGAGCCTCCAATTCTTTATCCATTTTATACCTTACTAATTAATGTTCCACCACCATTACTCATTTTTGCCTTCTAATCAAGCATAAAGTACAATAAGGATCTAATTGCCATAAACTTAATTACTTCCGCCTTTATGTTGCCCTAATATTTTTACAGAAACGATTTAGTCGACGAAAAAAAATATAATAAAATCCAAGCGAAATGTATTCAAGGTAAGTTCGCGCGTAATTTCCCAACCCTGAATAGTAAAGTTCAACTTTGAACTTTTTCCGCCAAGTTGCGCGCAACGGATTTTTATATAAATTTCTACGCTTTCAGGCAATTCAACTAATTTTTTTATGATATGTCTTCGTTACATTCTTTAATCGGTTTCCTGTTCGAGTCTCGCTCACAAAACTTTCTAGATGTTTTTAATCATTTAATTTCTTTCTTTTTTTTTTAGATTTTTTTACGATTACCAAATTCAGTGAAAGCAAGATTTACAATTTAAAAAGTTTCAGCAAATTTTGATTTCTGAGTAAGACTCTAACACTCAACAATTTATTTTGGCTTTTTTTAAACTTGTATAAACATTTAAACTAAATGTAGATCGTTGACTTACGCTAGCCCATAATCGCCGTAACTTTTGTACAAATTTAACATAATACTTTTCGGTTCTAATTTCTAGTTGGCTTTCTCCAAGCGTCGCGAATAATTTCTCTTGGATTGCGAAATTCTTACAGCGAAACGAGAAAACAGAGTCTTTGTGGCCCTAGAATGATATTATTGAGAACATTTCAGCACTATTCCGATCCTATTTTATGATCAAATCGTAATTTCAGAGAATAAAAATGAAGTCAGAGTCTAATTTGGGAAGTAAAACAGGGTGGCCAATCAAGACTCAAAAAAAATATCCTGGTCAATTCTCGGTTTTCCAGACTTCTTACCGGTTATTTACATTTGCAAATTCAAGCCTTCAAAACTGAACAATTTATCATTGAAAATATTTAAAAAAGATTTTCTGAATTAGCGAATCTAATGTGGAATCATGTTTAATTTTAGCCATATAACATTGATAGCTAACATTGAAAATTCAACAGTTTCGAACAAAAATATTAAATAATGTACAATTTCAAATTAAAAGTCTTCAAAGTTAAATAATTGTAATGTTCATACCTTCAAATTCGAAAGTACTTTAATATAAATAATTATAAATTTAAAACATTTAAAATCAGACAAAATTTTAAATAAAAATATTAAAAATGTAATATTTAGAGTTCCACGGAAAATAAAATTGTGCCATGAAAACTGAAAAATTTGTATAACAGAAAAGTTTTACGTTTAGGGAAATCAGAATTCAAAAGCTTTCACTAAAATTAGTGCAATATAAAATACAAAAAAAAAATCGCAACTTAAATGGCTTGTGATTTAAAATATTGTTTATATAATTTAAAAAACTTGAATGTCTTGAGTTTATCAATTTCAAAAATGCCTTCGACATATTGGGCTATAAATATATTAAGCCTGAGAGAAAAATGAGATTTCAGAATCAAAAGGTTTCGAATCTTTCAATGTAGATTTGTTCAACACTCCCAAATCAAAGTTCTTCTACTTTAGACGCTTCAAATTTCCAAGCAATCAGAATATTGGAGACTTTAAATTTAAATTTTCTCAATTATTTCGGTTTTCTATTTCAAACTGTTCAATTCTTAATTGTAGGTATTTGAATTTGAAATTATTGAATTTGCAAGGATTTCAATTACGAAAAGTTCTGCTATTAAGGATTTTAATTTTTAAATCTAAAATCTCAGGAAAGATAACGTTGTGCCAACAAAAATCTGTTTTGTTTGAATTTTTGTTCAAACAGTAAGTATATGTTGATAGACTTTTTATATGCCATAGTTTGCTCTTTAAAATATATACCATGACATATTTTTGTTGATCCAGCGTTATCTCTGTCGAAATTCAATTTGAAAATTCAAAATTATTATGTACGCGAGTGTTATGGTCCGAGCCACCTTGTAAAGGCCAAAGGCGATCACGTTTCTCCACTCGGACCAAATTTTTGAGGCTCTCGTATTTGTGGAATGATATTAGAAGCATAATGCGATATGACTTGTTACCCTGTTTAAATACCTAGTGAGTATTTGCTATTCAGAAGGAATACATTCTTGTTATACAAATATACCGACATTGCTGAAAATTATAATCTAATCTTTTATAAATATTCAATTAAACCTTCTCTGCAGAAGTTGTACATTAAATTGAGTAAGAACAAATTTACACTCATACTTTTTAATTAGATATCAAATTCTCAAAAACCTGGATAAATTTATATGTAATAGGAGAACGTACGAAATGAAAAGGCTTTTAAATTTGCCCACTGAAATTTAAACAATTTTTATCAAATTTCTGGGGGATGAATGTACTCGTCGAAAAGAAACTCGAATGGAAGAATGCTTAATAATGTGGACGATGAACAATTTAGGGATTATTATATTACAATAAAGTGACATGATTCTAAAGTCCACATTACTAATTCATTTTCAATTATTGAAATTGTCTATTCGATTATAAAGCATTCATTCCCTTGACTTTGTTGACAGTGAAATTATAGTTTTATTCGTTTTAATTTAGTTTCAAATATCCACGACCCAAAGTTTCTAATAGAAATGTAAAATGCGGGACTCAAAATGAAAGTTCACTCGATCTGTATCGGAATTTGTGGACTATATTAAAAACCAATGTCATACATGTACATTTTCTGGGAAAAAGAGTTTAGAGAAAGCAACGATCGAAAGGTAGCTAAATACTATATTGCACTAGAATTTCATTCGACTACCTATTGTAATAACCGAATGGTAATTAGACTATTATTTTGCTAGAAAATACTTACGTCTCTACATTATGTACAATTTAAAAATGACTAAACCTGCCTTTCTTAAAGAACATCTCCATTCTTTTCAAAATATTGTTCTGTAAGAAGAATTGGCTCCTTGCAATAATACAAATTACTCAGATTTTTAGGTGTTTTTTTTTATTAAATGCACTTTTAAATGATCTGATGTAAATTATTGAAAAATCGAACCCTTTTGTACAAAATAATCTTCAAGCAGTTATTTTAGACACTAATGTATTTACAGAAATTAAAAATAAAGCAGTAGAGTTGGAAAAAAATTCCACATTCTCTAATATAAAACATAAACAATCGCATCAAATTTTAATCAAACTGATTGATTCTTTCTACATAATAATAGAGTAAAGAATGGTTATAGCTCTTTTTTATACAATAAGGTATTTTCCCTTGTGCTATTGCTCAATGTACGACTGCGTTACACACGGCGCATAGACTTTGCTTTTTCCGCGACATGTAGCCTCACCGGAAAGAGGTAAAGAAACAAATCGATATGCGCACGACGTCGTTCGTTGTTCGATTTAAAATATCGCGAGTTCCACCTACGTATAATATATATGTATCTGTGTTCTTAACATATTATGTTTCAGCGACAGGTGAAACTCGCAAGAGATTATACATATATTCTTTTGCCGAAGAGGCGTCTTCGGAATGAAAGGTCATGTGATTCACATTTTTCGGAAACCATCGTGATTTGAATTTCCCGCATGCCACACTTTGGCGCGAAAATTCAAATTACCGTTTCATGCACTGCGAAATCAATTAAATTCTAAGATATTGCTTTTATATGATATGATACAGTCTTTTCACTGATTGTCCAATATCACTACGACAGATTATTTCCACGGTTCACCACTGCGAAGAGCGTCACTGTTTTTTTTTCATTATTTCATTAGGAATTAATATCACTTTCTCGCACGGCATAAAATCCGCACATCGTCTTTAATAACAATAGGTACGTACATTATATTATGTTTCGCATTGTACTTTCCATATCTGATGATCGCAGATGTATTTTGGATTGAGAATCGATTTTTAATTTGTGTTATGATTTTTCGGCGCTTCCTTTTTGTTATTAAAAGACTTTTTTTGTAAAATTGGGGTTTGAAATCAAAAGTATTTGGTCAAATAGTTATGGTAGAGTTTCAGAATAATTAAATTTTTTTTTCTTTGTCATTCGATTTCTTCGCAGTAATGCAACAGTGACAAAAGTTCGGGGTTATAAAAGATTGAAAGGAGGTTAATCAGAAAACAATAGTTCTCAAGGATGCAGGATAACATCACCTAAAACATACAAACAAAAATAAATATTTGTATGACCCCAAAAAAATTCTTCAAACCTTGTTAATTATTACCTGCCCAATAATCATAATTAAGTAAGTATTGTATACTTCTAAACCTTAAGCAGAAAATAATAAATAAAACAATTATAAAATAATAATATAAAATAAATAAACTATATATTTATTATAAGTAAAGAAGTAAATAGCAAACAACAGATGTTTGTCATCTACATATTGAACTCAGATAAGATTGAGATTAAGATAGAAATTTTTATTTTTCGAGTTAAATAACATTCACGTAACATGTTTACTGAACAGATAAGTCCACTTTTTTTAAATTGGCTGACATAAGTGAAAGACTATTGCCTAGATAAATCAATGCCTCTTTGAAATCCGTGACCTAGGTTTATTTTCTGAGAAGATTACGAGAATCGAGGTAATATATTGATCATATCGTACTTTTGTGCAAGTAGTACGTCCGGCTGTCGTGAAGGACGAATTCCCAGTTTATCAAGACTATTTATATGTTACGTCGATCGAGGTCCGCTCATACAGTTAAATAAGAGTATTCAAGTATTTTTAAATCAATTCGATTCCATATTTTTTACACTCACAGTGAGCTACATTTCGAAACAAATTTATTTTTTTTCTGATATATACAATGTATATAAATATATTAGAAATATACAATATAATAATAATGTAATATGCAGATGTATATTATACATTCGTGGGTTTAGAAATAATTGGGCTTGTAATTTTTGTGCCAGAATATTAAATTATTAAATTTCAAAATTGCCACGTTTTCCATAGTTTATGTATAATCGTAAAAGAATCAAAATTAGAAACAGTTACGATTTGGATAAAATTACTTTGGATTCAGAGAAAAATTACAGATTGTTGTAAAGTATTCAAGATTTTAAATCAAATAAACCGTGACTTCAAAATTCTTCTTTTATTACAAAAATTATACTAGTCAACTGTACTTTCCATTTAAAACCCTCTTAAGCAATCGCATGGAGTTTCTAATTTTATGTTCTGTAAAAATGTATTTTTCATTCTAATTAATTTAGGAAAAACTTACATCTTTAGAAAATTCTTCAATTTCTAAAAAACTGCAATCTTCAAATTACCGAGTTCAATTAATGTGTACAAATTGAAATAAAACTTAAACTCAATAGAAAATCGACAATTTTAAATTCAACCCTCATGGATATCAAAATTAGATACACAAACCCCTGAAACCCCAAAACTTATCTCAAATAAAAACGGTTCAATTTTTTTTAATTCTTACACCCTTTTTGTACCTTCTCATTCGAAAAATTAGGATGTAAAGAGTTAGATTGTTAAATAATGAATATTCTTTTAATTTTATTCTAAATCTTATAACGATGAAAGCTCTACTCTTTCCTTGAATTTAAAATAGTTATTTGCGTGGCAAGTTAAAAAGTGCAGAATATTTGAATTTTTGATAGAAGGTAGTACAGAAAATAGAAATTTAACTATGTCAGAACAAAATTAAAATACAATCCAAAGTGAAAAAGCAAAATTCAGAAACTTAATCCCTGAAAAAACATATATAAGTGTAAGACAATAAACACTTAGTTTGAAGGCATGTTTTGTTCATAGAAAAATAATCAATTTTCTAACTTTAACACTACTTTTTAATTCAGAATTCTGATTCAAATAATTTTGCGATTTGCTCAACTATTTCAAACACTAAACGTGAAAGCTCTACTTCTTGAAAATTTTGAACTATTACATAATTAATATAACAAAAATTATAACGTTCGAACCCTGTAGACTGCAAAATGAAAAAACTTTCTGATTTGTTCAGCCATTTGAATAAAAATGCGGAAAAATTATGAAATTAATAATAAAACTTTTCAGCAATTTTTTCAGAATCAATGACTCCAAGTTCTACCGCAACAGAATCGAAAAAATTGTTAGTCGACTCATTCGAAATTGATCCTTTTAATTAAATCCAAGTTCATATAAAGAAAACTTTTCTACATTATTCTTCCAATATTGAATAATTCGAATCCGTTAAAATCAAAAATATAAAACCAAAGTCCTCAGCCCTCTTTAAGCATAGCATATTTGCTCTATCACTCTTTCCAAATACCTGATTAAGTAAAGCAAAAAGTTCACCGCTAGTATATCAGCCAATCTCTTTCTCTAATCTGACATTATGTCATTATAAACTCCATTTCTCCAGAATGGAGGAATAAAGATTTTACTCATTTAGAATCTGCAACTCTAAACTCAAACAAAAAATCAACAATTATTAATAGAGGTTCCTCAAAGTCAAATTAAAAAATAATAAATTCAGTCGTCCTAGAATCAAAAATTAAATTGTCCCCCTTCAAGTTTTACCATAAATCCAAACTTAAATCCTATCTCCATAAATCGATTCTCAGTCCAAACTCCATCCACGACCACTCGGAATCGTATAAAACGACCCATAACTCGCGGTGTTCCGTGTGTACAGACATCCCATATGTACGAGTATAGCCTGTAACAGCTGACTGATAACCCGCCGAACATTCTCGATCCCCTGAAACCACCTAGACTACTCTCCGGACTCTGGGACCATGTAACCATTAATTACCAATTAATCATCACCCCCTTCCTTATCCAGAGTGTAATCAAAAATTCAGGGCCAGCCCTGATATTCACTTAGTGGTTCTGGTTTGGGTTCGAGACTCGGCGGCGGATACAGTCAGTTTTGCTGTCACAAGCCGCCCTCGGGTCAATGTTGAGCCGCGAATTTCATGCGCTTCTGCTTTTGTCGCTGGTTGCAAAACCAGACCCTCACCACGTTTTTCTTCAGATCTAACTTTTCAGCAATCGCCGCTATTTTTTCCCCGGAAGGTCTTGGCTGAACGGCAAAGTATGCCTCCAGAGACCTCTTCTCCGGGGCAGCAATACTGGTCCTCTTGCGTTTTTTCTCACCAGCTGGTAGAACCGACGGAGCGTCTGGATCTCTGCGTTTATTTTTCGCCTGAGCCTCAGCTTCTTCAAGCCAGGCTTGAAGAATAGGCTTTAGGGCAATCATGTTATTGTGGGAGAGTGTGAGAGATTCAAAACGGCATATCGTTGATTGGGAAAGTGCCCCAACTCCAGGAAGTTTTAAGTTTGCTAGAGCTTTTCCAACATCTGCTTGCGTAACTCCAAGTTTGATGCGCCTCTGTTTGAACCTTTCTGCAAAGGCTTCCAGTTCTCGGGGGTCTGTGTCGGCGTCTGGGTGAAGTCCGGCCGCTGCTGCAGCCGCGGCGGCTGCAGCCATCGCCGGATGGTGATGGGGATGAGGTACGCTGCCGCCAATGTTACTGTGGTGATGATGATGGCTCATCATTCCGTTCATACCGCCATAAACTGATGGTCCGTGAATTCCGCCGTGATGTCCACCACCGCCACCCCCTCCACCACCTGAGCTGTCTGACATCGGGGTTAAGGTCGTCATCGAGTTAGCTGGGTCCAGCATGTCCAGGCTCTCCATTCCAGGATGACTCATCTGCAATAAACAACCCACGTACTTTTAATTCGCGCGATTGCCCAAGTAATTCTTGAGGGTTGCGGTTTGAAACGCTCGTCAAGTTAGTGAAGATCTGAGATTAGTACGTATTGTTCTCACTCCTCAATTTTGTTCGAATCACTAAAAAATAAATAAGTATTTTTTGGTTTTGAAAAAAATTATATTTAGAGGTTCAGCAAACCCTATGAAGTTTAACACGTATTTTCCATAAGAAAAAAGACGGTTTCATACATTTTTGACAGAGTCGTCAATATTAGGTATATCAAGTTGTTCCATAACATTTACCTTAGCAATAAACCATAGAATACAGACCAAACATTAGTTTTTGAATTGCGTCCCTATAAGCCATGTTTCACAGATCCCAAGAAACCCCCATAAGTGAAAAACTGAGTTTGGCAAGTTTTTGGCGCTTATCCTTTTTTTTGCGTTTTTTTAGTATAAATTGTTTTCAATATATATAATATTACTTAAGACTGATGATCAGATGTTTAAAAAAAAATTCAAACAATTCATTATTGTATATACAATAGAATTAGAAACTCGCATTTTTCCAGAACTTTCCAACTTGTTTTCAAATATTCAGTTGCAACAAGGAAATCATTGATTAAAGCTCCGAAAAATATTGTTCAAACAATGTACTCTCTGCATTAAACTTCTCTGCAATATACTTCATATCGTAATTCAAAACAAAAATTTTACAGGTGTTTTAATGACCTACTCTTCCAGCCCACACAACTTTCCAATATTATTCTTAAAGTAGATAGTTATAAACAATAATAAATTGCCTAAGTAATTATGTTTTTTAAGGAAAAGATAGTTGTGAACAATAATTAATTGTTTTAATAATTATGTCTGTTAAGTTCAATTTATTTTTACCTCAGTATAAGATGAGTAGGTGAAAAAAAGATTGAAAATTCCAGAAAGAGCCGCAACTTTAATAATAGTAATAAATAATGAGTATCTGTTTGAAAAATTATTTTTCTTAACTTTAATTAATTACTCCCTCGCTCTAACTGAAGAGTTGTAAACTAAGAAAAAATTGCTGTAAACAATACAGTATTTAAAACATTTTTTGAGACATCTGATAATCAGTAGAAAGTGAGGTTTTATGCATGACAAACAATTTATGCTAAAACTAACCGTAAAAAAATGAGAATGAGCGCCAAAAACTCGCAAAACCAAATTTTTAACTTTTGGATTTTTTTAAGTCTATTATAAATAGAAATTCTGAGGTACAATTCGATATAGCTGATATTGACGATCCTGTCGAATATTTACAAAAATGTATTTTTTTCTTTTTGGAAATACATTTTAAACTTCGTGGGGTTTGCGGGACCTCTAAATATAAATTTTTTTGTTTGGATTCAAACAAATTATATTACTGAATTTACTATGATTTAGTATTAGTTCAAGACTAAAGACAGCTGCAAATCTGATGAATACACTCTGCTTAACAATTTTCTAGAAAACATATATATGAAATAATAATCTGATGAATCAGTCTGAAACTAGATGATTCCAAATACTTGAATTATTAAATTATGATGGAACTTGTTGGCAAAACATATTGAGTAGTCGAAAAATCAACTATATCAAGTATAGTCTACTACAGAAACAAATTATTGATTAAGAAGTTCAGATTGTTTCAACAACAGTAGTTATCGACGCAAACTGCTTTTAATTTGATAACTTGCATGACGATAAGTACTTTATATAGTTGACAATTCGCCTTAACTTTTTTTCAGATATCTACTTTCAATGACATTAACTTTCAGCTGCAACTTAAAGCAAAAACAAGTTCGTAGCAATAATATCTGCAGTTTCAAAAATTATGCTAATAGAAATTGTTGATAAAAACTTAACTATTATTTCTGTTGATACAAAATTTTCAATTTAATATTTTTTCAAAGTTAGGTATTTTATTTTTGAAGAAAAGGGAACTCTACCAACAGACGAGCGTTCCAACCTGACAATAAGGAAACGCATTTGATATATCAAAAATACAGAAGACAAATGTAGAAATATTTTCAATTAGGAAGATGATGGTGGTGGGATAGGATACATGTTTAGAGAAATGACTGCTAACTACAGTTTTAAAAATTAATTTCAACCACTTTTCCAAAGAATGTCAGAGAAAAAATTGCAAGATTTTTTCCCACACCTAGAATGGTTCTGAAAGAGGACTTTAAATGAAAAAGTTTTAAGAGGTACAGAATGATAATTCTTTCTAAATGGCTTGCAACCAGTTAAGTGGCTATAAACTTTTTACTCCATTTTATGGCAGATATAAATAACAATTCTCTGATTTGCTTAATTCTCCCGACCGGGCCATGCTAGTGGCTAAGTTTAATAACTGAATTGCTCTTTCCCATCCACTCTATAACCGAGGGATTCTCCAGCTACCCTCTAGCCACTGGCACGCGCCTCCAAGAGGGGAAGTTTACGCTCCTTCCAATGGAATCATGTTATTCTATAAGATTAAACTCAGTACGGTCCAAAGCATGCCCGATTAAACTCGAATAATTGTTCAAGTCACCCTCCATTGCACGTTGAACAGCGATAGTTAATGAAAATTAAATTAGTTTGACTTCAGCAAGCTGATTTGAATATTTCTACTTCCGAAATTACTTATTTGCCGAAAATGATTCATAATTAATCATAACCTAAGTAAAAATTACCATAGAAAATCATGAATTATCAGTTCAAGCTAAGTTGAATCACGATTGTTAACAATCCAGGGGGAATAATTTCTAAATTGATATTTTAGTATTCATCAAATTTAGGAAATCGACTTTCACAGTGGAAGTATATTAAATATAAAAATAGAGGGACGAGAGAGTGAAATGGACAGAGGCGCGGAAAATACAGGTGTGCTTGACTGCTGTGCATAATTATGCAACACGTGCCGGGAGCGTCGTCACCAGCGTGAACCACTGCCAAGAGCGACCTCTTACAAATTATTTATGAGCCACCTCCGCATTTTTTCCATACCCGTAACGTAGTTCTTCGACACGTGTAACATCTATTATAATTTTTTAATGCACCGGGTCAAATATAAGGATTAGAGGGACTGAATTTTTCATATTATCTGAAAATTACTAATTAACCTGTTTATATTTATAAAACGCTAAAAGAGAATATTCTAAATGATTATATATTTTACTCTCAATTCTCACCTATCGCTTTTACACTGATCCCCTTCATCCTTGCTCCTTTTGCCCCTAACTTCACTCACTTCCTTCTATAATCTCCCCCTCTTGCTCCCTTTCCCAACTACATTATTTTCCGCTTCCATCCTAAAATACAATCACTAATCTCTTCCTACTAATTACTACCTCTCTCCTATTACCCATGTAACCATCTCCCTTCTACATTGTCGTGTCTGCTGTCAAATTCAGTTCACACTCAGCATCCCCTCTTACTATTCGCGCACCTCTTCTAATCTACTCCTTTACCCCTCTATTCTCTTTCCCTTCTCTTCCTCAATTTTTATAACTCCTTTCCTTTTGGCCATCAACCCCTCTCTCTTTGCCCTTGCCAATCTCATCCCATTGCCCTCATAATTCCCTCTCTCCTCTTCAGTTATACACTACATTCTTCTTCCTCCTCAATCCATATACATTACACTCTTTTCACCACCATTCCCTCCCCTTTACTCTTGCTCTTCTCATCACTTTGCCATCATCATCCTCCTTTTCGTGTTCCGTCTACGAAACCCTACAAAGATGAAAAAGGTGGACCAAGTAACAAAAAGTTTCTAATTTTTTTACGACTTCCCCTAATTGTGTTAGGTCCCCGAAAAAAGTGAACACATGTGTTTTTTCAATCAATTAATATTAGGACGTGCCACCAGCTCATAAAGCTTCCCAACAGGAATTACATTCTATTTGCAGTAGTAGTCTACATAGTTGTAGTAGTCAAATCCAGTGGGTATCCAGTAGTTATATATAGTAGTCATAGTTGTAGTAATCAACATAGTTTTCAGCTGTTTGCATCTTTTAATTCAATTTTTTAAATTAAAAAAATCGTGCACGTTAAGTTATTTAGCCTCTTTATGGTCACACAAAAATCCTCGTGAAAGTGCAATGAGAGTTCTGCGGAATAAAGGCCATAATAAACAAATAATTTCTCACAGAATAGTGGCAATTAGTAGTTTTTTTCTGAATATTACGGGCGGAACATTGATTGTATTTGATCAAACAATTGATTTTTGCTCAGAATATCGCGAATTAATGGTGTTTTCTGAATGTCATGCCCGAACCAATGAATTTGAAGATTATTCTTTTTATTTTGCTTGTTTATTGTTCGAAACATTTGAAATTGTTCAAATGCAACATCTGATGCAGAAAAGCTAAAAAACTGCAGTGTTTTGGCAAACCTTTCAACAAGTTCTATTACTTTCTCTTGATAATTCTGACCTTTTGCCACTTAATACTACACTGGGAAACCCATTTAAGTCCCTCCCATTTGAATGGTTCTGAGAATTATTGCCGTAGCATTTTTGGAGCCCGCGGGATCAAGATAGGGTTGACTGTTTATGTTCTGAGCAAGCGAATGTTCTGTTGGCTTTGAGTCAAGGCCATCTGGGGGCATGCCTGAAACTGGACTTAAATGGGATTCCCAGTGTACATTTTTGAACAACTTATATTTGATCAAACAGTTGATTTTTTCATAGAGTATCACGAATTAATTAACTTTTTTAATACCTGGGCCTAATTAATAAATGAGAGTAGTACACACTTTGTTTTTTACTCATTTCTTTAATGTTCAAACTATAAATAATGTTTTAAATGCCACTTCAAACAGAAATAAGCTAGAAAATCGTAGTTTTGTTGGAACAGATAGAATAAAAATAGTTTCAACCATTAAAAAGAACATACAGTCTTGTAATTTATACATTTATGAGTATGTGTATGCAAAAAATGGCAACAAATGAATAATTAAAGCTTATATTCCCGTAAACTCTCATTGCACTTTCATGAGATGTGTTGTGAAGCACCGAAAAGGAAGTTTAGGGGTCTTGAAAAAAAATAATGACTGTTTCGTATTCCTGGAATATTTTTTATGAGATTATGAAAAATACGTCTAATATTATTAAAATTTCAACCGGACGTTCTCTCAGTAGGAAACGTGGACACCTCAAGCTTTTACCAACATTGGACCAATGGTGAGACATCAATTTCCCACTGGGTTAATATTAACTAATTACAGAAAAAACACGTGTTTACTTTTTTGAGGGACCTAAAAGAAATGAGGAGAGCCGTAAACAAAATTGAAAACTTTTTATTTTTTGGATTTACTCTAGTTTTGAAGAATTAAAAATTGTACTTGTTGTCGAAGAATCTCATACACCATAGAGAAACTACACACTAAAGCAACAATGAAAACCCTAAATATATCGTGTTAACTCGAGCCACCCCTCCTAATGTCTACTTTTAAGAAATCAATGAAGACGTGTTTTTTGTTTTCCAAACAAAAAATTCTAACCTATTCCTCAAAATGTTTTTAATTATATAACCTCAAAAATATTTTGCATTGGAAAAAGAAAAAATATGTATAAACTTTTCTTGAGCAGATTAATTCTGATAATTTTATTTTCCAGTAGGAGCTACAATTCTACAAGATATGATTTTTAGAATACCTAAATTAACGATTCTTAGAAAACCTAACATGTAAGATGTTATATATTCCAATTATTATACTTTACAAGTAATATATTAGGAAAGCGAATAAATGCTTCAGTGTAAAAAAAGACGACAATTATTTATTATATTTGCAACCGGCAATGTAAATTTGAAGTGCTAAGTAGGTGTATTTACAATTTCTTGTTCTTAAGGTATCTCAAATTAATGATCGAAATAGCTCACACTATACAATTATAGCTATCGGAAAAAAATACCCCGTAATTTGTCTTTCTTAATCAAAATGATTGACCATTCTTTGAATGACAATTCATCCTTTTCTAAGGCTCTACGGGAGGGCAAAAATAATGTTATTGAAAAAAAAATAACAAATGGGACATAAATTTTTGTCAGCAAGGTATAATTTTAAAGGTGGTACTTCAAAATACAGTAAAATTTTACATATTACATATCGGCGTCTCCATTTAATGCCTCGCCACTTCACGTTTGGTGGGTGTATAACTTCAGGTGGAGCGGTATGGAATGGAGGCGTTGATATTCTAAAAATCGTTTCTCAAAATCGGATGTGTTTTGGTTTAATAAGAGTCTAAATTTGATGTATTTCAACATGCTGACCCTGAGAAATAATCGGCTTAAAAAATAAATTGAAACATTTTTTTCTTTTTTCAATACAAAATATTTTGAATGTTATATAATGAAAAATGTCTTGAGGGACAGATTAGGATTTTTTATTTCAAAGAACAAAAAGCACGTATTCATTTATTTGCTGAAAGTAGACAATTGAAACGGTGCCCCGAGATAAAACAAGATATTTAAGTTTTTCATTATCACCCTAGTATACATCTCAAAATGCACTTAGCTTCCCACAATCAAGGGTGCTAATAATAATAACACTAACAATAATAATTCTCATCACCTGATTCTCGCTTATAACGAGCAGAATATATAATACCCGACAATGTTCATCCAGAGTGTCGTTAAACTCCTATAAGAGAGGACGTAAAGGACGTGAAGGGTCTTCGCAAGAGATAGAACCTAGGTGTGGCTTAGGAAACCCTGGAAGCGCGATTTCGGGTTATCCGGGGAGGCCCGGGACTCTCCTGTAGTTACATCAAAATTGCAAGGGGTGTCTCAATGGCAAACACAAAGTGGCCGAGGGGCTCACCATACATACACATCAATATATATGTACACATACATATACCTAGTTACACCCAAAGGGGGAGAAGGTGCCCTACAATATTTCATCATTATACTGACATGACGGTAGGGTTAGTTGGCTCTCTAGCAACCCCTCTCACTCCTACTTTCTCCTTTCCTTTTGGTCTTTCTCGTCCATATGAAACTCGTTACATGCGTCCGTGCATCTAACGCGGAACGCGTTACACGGTCCCATACGAACCGAACCGCGTTATTGAATTCGTCAGCGTTGCGAATAAAAACAGACTTTATGCGACACTTACTGCTCGACCATCTGTGTGCGAGAGGGCGAGAAATATTGTATATGGAAGAGAGAAGGAATCAGAATGAGAGAGAGAGAGAAAACGAGGTCCAGGATAGGGTTGACACCCACTTAATGGATGGCGAGTGAATGTGCTTACAAATATAGTCGGTGTCACCGTATGGTCGATATTTATGCTTCGTAGGACCTAGCTATTTATTCGCAATTTACTGACAATGACGCCCTTTCCATGAATATATTGCCGGTTGACCTCGTTGGTTTGGCAAGTGAGGATTTAATCATTCGAGATGTGCTTTGACGTGGGGTACAATTCTATTTTTTTACGATTCAGGAGAACAGTATAAACGATTTGATTGTTAATGATAGGATTCTACGCGAGAGTCGCTAAAAGAAATGGTTGGGTCAGCTATATAAATTTTTAGTAAATATGGTGCTAACAAATCTGTTGTTACAAATACATTTCTTTGAGATAGTTTATTTTAGGATTGTAAATGTTTTGAGTTTTAGGAGGAAATAATTAAGGGTAGCTAAGTGTTTGATAGGGCGAAGTGAAACTGATAAAATTATTTAAATATAAATTAATAAATTGTTCAAAGTATCTTCTGTTCTCTTTTTTTTATTTGGAAATTCAAGCCAAATTTCTGTAGAATTATTAATTGAATCGCAAACATGAACTCGTTCAATCTCACATTATTTCATATGATATCAAGTTTTATTTCAGGTGATTGGAGAGATTTTTCTGCGAAAACTAAGTATTAAAAAAATTCTCAGAAAAATAAATTCAGTCATTTCCCAGTTCTTTCCCGGTCTTAAAACCCCGGATTTCTGGACCAGTGACTATACTCTTAAGTTCTATAGACTCTAGCACAAGTAGATTCTCTGATAATGATGTATAGATTCAAGAATATTTGAGGAGGGGACTATAATTTCGACACCCTTCATAAATTGCTGATTATCTGTCATAGAAGATTATTAATCACTGTTTACTAGAATCATGGGGATATCAATAATACGATAAAAGACGTGATGCAGAAGATAATAATATATTTTTGATCACTGTTCAACGAAATTGTTTTTTTTTACTCCCTACTCTTCTACTATGAGATCATGCCAGAAAATGTATAATGATTATATTGATCTGAAAACTCATACGCAAATACAGAAAGGAATCTATTCTGATCAGTAACGCAAATTGTATCATATATGAATGTTCTTAAGAATCTTATAAAGATATCCTACAAATGTATTTTTTCAAAAATCTTCGAAGATATTAAAAATCAAAATTTAATCCATATTTACACTTCCTAAGGGGTAATTATGGATCAAAATTTTGGTCAGTTAATAGTAGTGTGAAAGACTGAATTTATTTCAAATCGGGCACGCTGTGCATGCTGAAGACGCAGAATCATTTCAGGACAAAATATGTTGTTTTTCAATGGATTTTAGACAATTTGTATTTCACCGATTAGACGAAAAATTTTGTATCTAAGTGTCGCAGTATCTAAACCAATATGAATATTTGGCTTTTTTTATTGATTCTGATGGATCTTTTCGTTCACTTCCAAAACCAGGAAAAATTTTTTTTAAATTAAAAACTGACAAAATGACAGCAATTTTTCTGAAAATATTTAAACCTAATTTTCTTCAAACACTAATCTTTCCATTTTTTCTTGATTTTTGCTAAGTATTTACTAATATGGTGCACTAATCCCAAAAAAAGTTAACTTCTGCTTTTCTCAATATTTTCTCTGAAATATAACTAAAGTCGGCTATAATTGTATTTTTCTAAAACAATGAAATTTTCTAATATTGGTTTTTAAATTTAATGTGTAAAACAGCAAGTAGAAAAATAATTGTTTCCAAACATTGCATTGTTTCAACACAAATACAATTATACACCACTTTATTCATATTTTAGCAAACATTTTGGAAAAGAAACGCAAAACAGAGAAAACTGTTTACAAACTTTTTTTTAGAATTTTTCAAATATAAGAACTTTTCTCTTTTAAGAATTTTCAGTTATTTGCAGAAACATGCACATTTTTATTCTTAATACAAATAAATCCCATTTTCTCTTTTACAAGACGTGCGTACAAGGTGAAATACAGGTCATATGGAAATCTTTGTTTGGGCATTTCAGAGTAAATGAATAAAAACATTTTGAATTTGAATTTTTTTTTAACTACCTGGGTATTTTTTCACCATGTTAATATTATTTGTAATGTAGTTTTTGAAAGCCTTCCATTCATGGCTGCAACGATAAACGTCAAAATCATTTGATTTCCAATGTATGAGATATTTTAAGGAACCTGCAGTACTTTCTCTACGTTCCCTTCGAATAATTTTCATATTAATTTTCGATTCTAAAAGATCCAAGTAGAAGTTTCTGAGATTTCTTGCCTTCGTGATTCAACAGTCGCTACATTCAGAATTATTTCTACTTCTTCGTCAAATGTCAATAAAGCTTCACACTTATAGTTCAATATAGAGCACCTTTCACGCTGCAAATTGACATAGTAGGTTAAAGTTTTACAAGATTTTCTATAACTGAGACAAACTTTGCGGAAATATTGTGAAATATTTGTGAAATTCTCACGGTGAAACCTTAGTTATAAGAAGTGTCAAGTTTCATGATCATTTATCATTAGTGATGGGCAAAATAATTCGACACCGACT
The DNA here is from genome assembly GCA_932178445.1 of Andricus quercusramuli. Taxonomy (NCBI): domain Eukaryota; kingdom Metazoa; phylum Arthropoda; class Insecta; order Hymenoptera; family Cynipidae; genus Andricus; species Andricus quercusramuli. Next base: position 158,279 of record CAKNXH010000239.1, read on the forward strand.
CAAGCCGTTCAAAATTTAAAAAAGCCGACTTGACTCAGTGCGTGAGTCATGAGATGAATTATACAAATCGACTCAAGCTGTGATTGATTCGAAAAAATTCGAACTGAGCCTGCAGTTTAGAATGAGTCGAGGTCCACTGAATCATTGCGTAAGGCAAAAATTAAATAAATCGGTTTTTGGGTTCGACACATTTATATAACCTCAAACTGCAAGAAGGTTTTAAAAATGAAAAATAAAAGAACCTTAAAAAATTTGCAGTGCAGTCTTTAAGAGACAGCAATGTTTTTCAGCGAAAATTAGTTTTAAGCCAACATTATTTTTATGGCAATAGTTACTTGTTCTTTGGTGTTTTTTGAATCTTCTTTATCATGTTTAATCTCAATTTTTATTCAATCACAAAATAAAATGGATTTTTTTCCTCTTTGGAACATTATCTATAATTGTACTAGTTGTATTCAGTTAAAAATCATTTGTCTATTCAACAAATTATAACACAGTTATTATTATCATATTTTATCGAGTGCAATAATTGTAGAGAATGTTACATAGGACAAGATGAGCCATTATTTATTTAGATTGAATGAAACTTTTATTGAATAAATATGATTGTCGCATGATTCATAAAAATATAATTTTTGTTAGTGATATATTACCTGCTAGTTAGCTTAAGCTCTAAGCTGAATACACACTCTTTCTCACTAATGAGAATCCCCTAAACTCCTTATTGTTTTCCAATCAAGATTTAAAAAGTTGCACTACTTGTTCTTGTAACACTTATTTTGAAAACAAAAATTTTTATCACTTGAAGCTTCACTTCTTCATTAGGCTTCTGAGGTAGATACAATAATAAATAAAAATAATTAATGAGATTTTTAAAATATTTTTCATGTGCGAAAATTCTTTTTCATCGGTCTTCACTTTCAATTATTTTTTTTCTAAAAGATTGCTGCCAATCGCTCAATTCTCAGCGGAATCAAAACGGATTATATTCGGTTTAATTTGGCTCATGAATATCACTGCTCATGTTTAAGTAGTTTTACTAATGCTTCAGAATTTGAAGATTAAAAATTTGCCTCACTGAAATTTCACTTGAAATCATTGTAATACCTAATAAGAAGTTTTTTACATCTAATTTATTTTGCTATGTCCATCAGAATATTTTATAATGAGAAAATACGTCTCCTTATCTTCGACGTTCAATTCAATAAATTTTCATTTGTTTAAACTGAAACTCGGTGACTTCCCTAAAATTTGTTTCTTGCTACATAGCACAACACTGGCATAAACTGCTTCATGTATAGAGGATTTGGCGAGAAGGGGCAATCTCATGCATGATAAACAGAGGATAATAGACACAATGAGTAATAATAAAAAGTTTTCAATCGCACTCACAAAGAGGTGTGATTGTACCTGATGATGTGGCCGATTATTGGGATGGGGGGTTGGCATGTGGGCTCCATGATGATAGACAGAGACGGGATCGTGTTTTAAGGGCATCGGCGTGCCCCCATTGTGTTTTCCTAGGTCCGCGGCCAAGGCCTCCGCTCTAGAAAGCAGGCCATCTTGCAGACCACTGTTTAGGCCACCGAATATGTCACCCTAGAACCAAATACATGCAATGTTCTTCAATTTTGCAAAACAACCAACATTTCTCTTCAAAACTCATGAAACGTTCAAACATAATTAAAAAAAAAAAAAAAACCTCTTACTGCGAATCGCTATGCAATTCTTTCCTAATTTTATCAGCCACTTTTCTCTTTGGTATGGTTAATACATATCGTTGAACGAGTTTATGATTATCCTAATATTTTGTCACAGTATGTTGAAATGAAATTAAGTATGATCAAGATAAACAGCGCTTTATTTCTCAGAGAGAAAATCTTTTTCCCGATATTCAAGCTGATGAAATCTTTTGAGCTAACGTTGTCTAAAGAAAACGATTGAGTTAGGTGATTCGTGTGTGCACTATATTTACATATATTCATTATAAGCTCTAACGTCCGTATTGCCCGATCAATGTTTCATGTGATACCACCGTCGTACCCCTGGCGCGTCGATTATTTATGAGTTCCCCATGCCTTGTTCTTCGACATATACCGCATGTAGGTTGCTGAACCTCGACCACTTGCGCTAATCTTAAAACTTGTCGACAGTTCTTTTATTTCTTTTAGTTCTTCGGCCACCTAATAAAAGATCAGGAAGACTATATCGATATCGAGAATTCGATTTCGTTCAAAACACCGATTTTTTCGGGGTGTAAACTTTAGTGTGCACTTTAAGATGAAGACAGGATGGTTCATGTATGTTTCAATGATATATTAATTTGATATAACATTCATAACTTTTACAAACTACTACATTGTTTAGAAATCAATAATAATTTTACATTCAGTGCGTCATAAAATTATAAACACATCTTCTACGGTTAGAACAAACTTATGTCCACTTTTGGCAATAGCAGACGTCCTGATGTATGGATTTTTAAATTGTCTTTCAATGCTTCAGCAACTCTAATGCTCTTACTAAATGCAATTACATTACTCCTAATTTACATGGAACTTATGTTCTAACAAAGAAACTATAATTTTCAAATCTCTTTCGATCTTCTCACTTACTTACTCTAATTTATTTCTCATACTGATATCTCTTTTTTCTGCTTTACCACTCCTCACGTATTTGAAAACAAAGAGAATTAATGAGTTAATTATCTGACTCTTAAGAAAAATTGCAGTAATTTTCAGAAAGCATCAGTGATTATGGAGATAAATGCCTAGTTAGAAAGTAAGTTAGGGTTCTAATAAATCGCGAGGAGCACTTGTCTGGAATTGATGACAGTGGGCGAATGATGTACTTAGGAAGAAAGTGAGAAACAAGAAGAGTTCGCATTTTCCCTCGTGGCCGAACTAGATGTGAAAGCAGAGTAAGCAGCAGAGGAATAAGGTGGTTCTTAGAGGATACAGATTGCCCTTGTTAGCCCAACAGTTAACACCCCGTTGTTTAGCAAACTTGTTGCTGGCGCCCCTTCTAATTCTACGGCCACGGGTAATAGAGTCATTTTTCGAAGCCGCCCACCGACCTCCGCGGCTAAATACATCTTCCGGCACGTCGCGCTTTAAGGATTAGCCAATTACAATTGAATTACTGCCCTCGCTCTCTTCGGGAAATTTATCGTCTCGACCCCCTCTTCTGATGCATCTTTTAACTCAAAGCGCCTAACGTAAAGCTCCCGATCAGCTTTCCACATTATTCATTGCTGAATTCCATTAAAGAAAGACACAAAAACATTCAGGAATGATCATGAAAAAATGAAGAAGAGTAAGAAAAGAAAAATTGTAAAAAAAAAGAAATATGAGCTACTGAATCATTTTCTATAAAAAAACATATACAGCATCATCAAATTTTCAAGACTGTATAATATACATATATTAAGTAACTTAGTTTTTTGATTTAGTTCGAAAAGTCCAAAGTTTCTCTAAATGATTTCAAAAATTGCAAAATGTTTATGATGTACAATAAAACTAGGTTTTTTGTACACTTTGCACAGCGCACTGTAAAAACTATGATTCCATTTTATTTAAGTATCATTTTTTCAGCGTCCTGTTAAAAGACCAAATCGTCTCTTTTTGAAGCCATCGTTCGTGCTATTTTATTTTGCTATTACTTCAGATTGAAAAGTAGTACGTACTAGCGAACTAAAATAATGGACTGGGCAATTGTTTTAATTTCTTGCAACTTCATGCCTAAGAGGAACCGAAAACATTTGAAACGAAAAAAATTTAATTCTCTGTTTCAATACCAAAAACTAGCCTTTAAATGATACTTTTTTTACAGTGCATGCTGAATTTTAAGAAATCACTTTTTTATCAAAAATGATGTGAATGCAAGACAATTACCATTTCTTATAAGGGGAACCTATACCCTACGGAATTAGCTAAACAAGCGATATTTATCATCGATCTAGCTACAAATATTATTTGAAATGAACCAACGATATTGGTAAAGTTACTAAAGCAGGGATTTGCAGCAGAATTTATTGTAATTATTGTTATTAACTAATCCCATAAATCGTGAAAACAAAGATATTATATAGATATTATACATATAGCAGAACTAGTTTTTAAACTTTTGTAATTTTTTAAAACTTGGATTAGAAGTATTAAAACCTATTCCATTTCTCCATATTTCTTACTAACCAAAAATTTCTACTTGTAGTTTCGATTTTGCATGACATCTGACACTTGGCTGTTTCAAAAACAAAAATCACTTCATTCAAATATATTTTAGTTTCATTTATTTGATTTGACAGTATTTTTCTATTTGAACTTCAAATTTTTTCCATGCAGTATAATAGGTCATTACCAAATCTTAATATGCTAAAGTAATAAGATGCGCTCTTCAGTCATTCTCGAGAAAAAAGGCTTAAAAAAACTCTTGCCCGTCACATAACTCGTGTTGCGACAGTCTTTCAACTTCCCGTTAAATCAAGCGATACTATTCTGAGTTTGTAACCGAACGTCTGGACTCGCTTCTGGTTGCCTATATTTAAAGCCAATTTTTTTATTCAATTTTTTGTATTGTCAACAGATTTTTACTCATCTTTTCATACGAAAAAACAGAATATAGAGAAAATACATTTTCAATAAGAGTAGTATAACATTCAATTAAACCATTTGCATGATGTAAAAATAAATCACGCTTTTACCATTAATTGAATGGAAAGAATTAGCAAAGAATGCAGGTAAGACGTTTTTCTCGGGAATGGCTGAAAAGCCAATCTTATTACTTTAGCTGTTTAGCATGTTACAGGTGTGGTAATTACCTATTACTGGGAGGAGTGTAAATCCAAACAAAATTCCAAAGGGTAAAGGTTCCCCTTGTTGAAATAATGTGAATATGAGAGTAATGTTTAGTGTAGTAATTATGTAGTTTTTCAACTTTTTCTCCATTGTGCAACGCTTAAATCCATATTTGGGTCCAAATTTAACAACCCCTGATTAAAAGTAAGAAAACTAGATTATTACAGAAGTATTTTCAGTACGATTTGAACTAAAATATAGTCAAATTGAAAACTTCATATAAATATTCACATTTTTTAAGTAAAATCGCAAACTTCTTCTTTCAATCGGATATTTTTTTCCAATTATAGAAAATTGTTTTGGAGCAAGTAGTGTTTCAAATAAGAAAATCATGATGAAGAACCTAAATTTGTGTACATTACTTTTTATTTTTCAGGAAAATAGTTAGTTATTCCAATAATAGAACAAATTTTCGCAGCACAATTGTTTCAAATCAATATTTTTTGTTACTGAGGGCAATAGTTCAGAGGAAAACACTTCTTTTTATAAGAATAATAATTTTGCAACATTACGTATTATATTATTTTAAATATTTATTCGAAAATTGAAAGAAATTGTTCCTAGTTTCAAATTTTGATTCAAATCCATGTCCTCTTATTATGATGTATTACAATTTCAATGGTAAATATATAGTGAAAGAAAGCCTAAAATTCAAGACATGAGAATGACAGCTACGTAAATACAAATTTTTGTTAATACTGTTTCTAACTGTGACAAGTAATTTAGGAGACTATTTATCGATAAATATTAGGAATATGTCAAAATAATTAGTCCTTCCACACGAAAAAATTAATTGAAAAATTATGAGAATAACAATTAGAGACCATTTATTTTTCCCTCCCACAGAAATAGGAAAATTACAAAAATATATTAATATTTTTTAATATATTTCAAACACACTTTTTCCTCTCTGAAACATTGTGAACAATGGCTGCATACAAAATATATGCTGTGAAAACCAATAAGACAATTTCTGAGAAAAAGTGGAACAAAATCCCATTCCGAATAATTGGGGGGGGGGGGGGGATATGTTCAACTAGAAGACTGGAGGAACAGAATTTCTTGAAATTTTTTATTTTTATCAGTCTTACTAATATTTACATCATATATTCTTCTATCAAAATCGGTTAATCCGTTTACGGGAAAAATGTAATACATGGTGCTAATATAAGCTTGATACGTGCGGTGGCAATTTTTACATGCTTGCCCCCTAGGCCCTAACTGAAAATTGATGAAAAACGAGGTTAGAATAATGTATCTTGACTATAAGAATATAATCTATGTTTAATATATCTCCAAGAATAGAGCTCTTAATTTTAAAGCTGACTTAGGAGAATTTATATAGCATTACTTTATATTCAATTCAATAAGCCACTACCATTAATAGTTCTAAATAATCAAAAAGTCAATTGAAAATTAATTTCGTTTAATTAAAAAATCCCTGCATTACCCTCCTTCAATAAAAACAAAATAATTTTCAAAAATTTGAACTTATTCCGTAAAATTTCCAAAAACATCGAAAACAAGCTATTAAATGTTTGTTTTGTACCGAATTATATATGAAGTGTCTAGACTCGACTTTGTTTTGTTCGAGAAATAGAAATGGTATTTATTATCCGTCTAGTCGACGTCGCAAGAGGAGTATGACCTGATTAAAAGCAGAAACTGACGGGAATGGAAATACATAATTTTTGCTCCTGTTATTCTTCCCCGGCGCGAGAGACGTGCTGGTTTAATCGAATTTTCCAATAATCAGCTCTTCATTTATATCGAATTTTCCAAGCAGTTTTGCGCAGTTGCTGAAACTGGAAAGCTCCCGCTGTATAGGATGCGGCAAATTAGGACGATTATGTTATTTCTATCCGTTAACCTACATTGCCCAGGCGCCCGCATTTGTCTGAAGCTTGAATAAGTAAATTCTTCTAGAAAATCTGACATCTGACACGAAAACGAGCAGACTGTTTGAATTATCGCATGCATGGCAGAGTACCTACTGTCTAGGATCAGATTCATTTCTATATTTTAATGCATTATGCAAACGAGATCGGATTCCTTTATAAATCACCTTGCTACGTTAGAAGTAACTCTTAATAAATTAATTAATTAATTAATTGAAAAATTACAATTCCCATTTTATTAGTGTTCCGATACTATCTCATACTTAAAACATCTGCGTTCGAAGATTAATTTTTCTCTGTGTCTTAGAGATTTTCTTGAATAGGTTAAAAGTGCACCAAACATTTATTAGAACGCAGACAAATATTACATATTACAGAGAAATAATGGTTTTAAGCGAATTAAAGTAAGTGGTGTTTAGATTTGTCAGTATGTTAAATGCAGCATTTACAGAGGGTGCACCAGTTTTTAAGGATTGCCAGATATTTTTGACAGAAAATAGTAAATTACAGTAAAAATAAAAATAAAATCAATATCTACAACTACAAACTCTAAAAAGCTCCATATTTTTAGAAGATAAATTCATTCCAAATTTAATATCTATAATCGAGTCACCATGAAAATGACGGAAAGCCGCCATTTTCTAAATATATTACGTTGGTCGGATCGAAATTTTTAAACCACAAATGCGGGTACTTATTGATATGTTCTTTATATTTAAACGATTCTACAACTATTGGGAAGAATCACATTTTTTAAATATGTAAATTATTTGAAAAAAGTGAATTTAGTATTTATTTAAATAAAACATCTGGTAATTGGAGACAACTTTCGTCAAAGCTCTATTTCTCGCGGACTCGACTCGAGAAATGGTGGCATCGACATTTTCGTTTATGAACCAATTATCGATTATGGATTGCGACAGCAAATTGATTAGATTGTATCCAAATTAAACAAAATGATCATATCTAGCAATGAAAATATTTCTAATATTTATTACTTCAGAGATTTTGTGATCAGAGCATTAATAATCAATGCCATTTTTAAATAACGAAAACAAGAACAAAGACTTTTTATACTTTTTTGAATTTCAACTCTATATTTAATATTTCTCATTATTTTTCCTTAAATTTCGTAAATTTCTCCCATATTTGAATTTTTTGGTTAAGTTGGCAAATCGCACTATACCCTCGAATTATTTGCCCTACTGACTGTTTCAAAATGATTCAATGAGTAAAATGAAAATAAAGAATAATAATAACCCATAGTAAAAGATTTAATTTTAGTATTAAATAATAAAGTCAGCATTTCAGAACCTTTAATCTATATTATTTATCTGATACTGTCAAAGCCAACTTAAGTCAATTTTTTCCCCGTTTCTGAGTTTCCACCCGAGAAATCAAATTTTTATTTCTCATTTTCCAAAGCGAAAAATTTTCATCCGCATGAAGCACTGAACACTACATGACCATTTTTGCCTTTAACATTAATTTCTCTTATTCCTGCAATGAAATGGTAAGCCCTCAAATATTGGAAAAAATGTACGATTTATTCTCGGTTATCAAGTTTTCCGGGAAAATGGGGTAGATGCATGAATTCTACATCATATATTTCTTTAATACTGTATAAAATTCCTAAATTTTTAGAGCAACAACAGCTCTGTGATCTTAGAACGATAGATGCTGCAAAACTCTGATTCGATCAGAATAATGGTATGCAGTATAGCTCAGTTGACTAACGACGTATTGCGCAACAAATGTTGACTATCCACATATCAATTTTTTACACATTCGCACTGTCACACATTACAAGTCCCGGTTTTATAGAAATTCTATGAATTTTAACACCCTTTTTCATAATCTGTGAACTCGTTTCAAATAATGAACTGTTTCCACTATCGGCCATATTAATTCCGCCATCGACCGCGCTACTCATACTGATGTTTACTTCCAACGGTGGACAAATCCTAAAATTTTACAAATTTAACTCATGAAAAAATAAACCTCACCCATCTAATTATATTACATTCTTAGTGTTTTTTTTATTTCACTAGGAACAGAATATATATTTGAAAAGAAGCAACATTCTCATTCTCAACTTTTTATGAACGACCGTTGTCGACTTTACCCCATGTCTAAAAATTGCAGTGAAAAATCTGAGGATGAAAGAATCTGACAATTTCTATACGGAAAGGGTAGAATTAGAAAATATAGGAAGTTGAGGTGAGGGGATTATAAGTTGAAAGCGGGACAAGAACTTTATTTAGACTTGATGATGGTCGGCATTAGCTCGATATCAGCCCGACCGCAGCTGTGCAAGAGACTGTGGTCGCATCCACGGCAAACATAAGTGACACTTGACTCTTTTTATGACACTCAAACTATCCCGTGCCACCTCATCGTATATCTAAATAATCAATTTACTTCTGCCCATAATCGTAACCACGAGTTAGCGAGTTTATGTGGGGCGCGCTACGGTAACTACGTGGCTCCGTAAAGCATAAATATTATGGGACGTTTGGAACACGGGTTACAGCCTTTTCCTATCCTGGTACTCCTTCCCATTTTCCTAATCCTCTCGAGCCTCTTACAACCTCAAGCCTCATTTTATAACGCTCAGAAGTTCGATGTAACTAACTCTAAATTAGGAGATGAGCGTTTTTTAAGAGATGGAAAATGGAATACAAAAAAATTCTATACCATGTAAGCATTAGGATTTCATATTTAAAAGTACTTACATTATGCCTTGGTGACCAGGAATTACACATGATGGACGCATCATCCAATATTCGACTCTGAAAAACAGAAAAATAAATTATTAGTATGGTTATACCTTTTTCTCGAAGAATAAATTTTTCTTGCTACAGTTGAATATAATTAAATTCATCTTGAAATTAATACATTGAGATGTATTTGAAATTCAAATATATTAATTTGTCAACATTCAAATATAGGCTGGATTTTTTTACATTCAGCTGAATTTACCTCAATTAAATTAAAATTAAATTCTCATCAATTCACTTCAAATCTTGTTTTGACCGACCGCACAATTCTTTGATTTCCTGAATCCGCTCATGTCCTACCTTAATGTTCGAGAGTTTTTTTGCAGTTTTTTTCTGCAAGCTACTGCCTTAGTTTTTCCTTTATTTACTTCCATGTCCTATTTATTGAAAAAAATTTCCATCACGTGCAACGTTTTCTTTAACTCTTTTTCTGCACTAGCTAATAATGTTATATCATCCGTGAATCTAAGAATTTGGATAATCTCTTCCTGTAAATATTTTAAATAATATGATTATTTTCCCCTTGTTTCCATTAATTACAGGCTCTGTATATATGTTGAACAACAAAAATGTTAGGGAACATCCTTGTCACATCCTTCCCAATATTTGCTTCTGCTTCCTCATCAATAGTTTTATTATCGCAGTTTGATTCTTAAAATTGTTCTAATTGACATTATTCAATGTTTTTTCTAAATCTACGAAAACCACAATTCTCGGTTTTCCATTCTACAATCTACCATCTTGAATTAATCTTAGAGCTAGATCGACTTCCCGTATTCATCTATTCTTTCTAAAGTCAAATTGAACTTTAAGTGATTCCTTCACCCCCTTTTCTATCCTTCTATACAATACTCGCTTTAATATTTTCGATGCATGAGTTCAGTTATTCCTTCAGTTATTGTTAGACAGTGTTACTCTTTTTCAATGATCCGTTTTATTTTGGCGCACACATCACATGCCTCTCCATTTCCCATCTCATTCTCTACTTCTCTACAGTTATCTGCTTCCGAATCGAATCGAGTTTTTTTACATATTCTACTCTCTAAATTTGTATCGATGAGATATCACTATTCATCAGTAAAAATTCTTACTCCTTAAATTTGAATCAGTGGCAGGACAAGTACGTCGCTGATATTGAGTCAAATTTATAGAGCTCTTATTTTATTCAGTGATCCATCTTTATCTATATGAATCGGTGAGATTGCATTCTGAACCAGTGAAAATTCTTACGGATTTGATTCCCTGACTCAATTCTCACTGATTTAAATTTGAAGAGTAGCGGAGACAACCCTAGAGTTGATAATGACCCTACAGTAGATACTCATTAATTAAAAATAATAATTCATGTAAAATAATTAATTTTAATTAATTGACAGTTAGGACCCCATATATTTTAATAAATTAAAATTAGAATTAATCATTGTAAGCACATTCATGATTTTAATTAATGATGATCTACTGTAGACTCATTATCTATTGTAGGGTGGTCTTCCATATTTACTTAATTTCATAATTTGTTATAACGCCCCTTTCCTTCGCCAACTATACAGTTTTTATATTTCCTTCTCTGACCATTAATTCAAGTATTTTCTGACTTATGATAGCCATTTCTTTCTAGTCATCCTTTTCTAAAATCTTAATATCTCTTTAGCAATGTTTCTAGTAATTCAACTATTCATGTATCATCAAGGTGGTTAGTTTTATAAGCCAAATAAAATAATTTCGTCAAATCTAAAGGCACACTCGTTCTGTTAATACCTTTTTATTTCTAAATGAGCAGTGTGAAAGGAGAAGTCGTTTGTATAACATGTGAAAGTCCCCTTTTGACATTGAAGTATTATTGGACATGTTTTCGTTTATTTTCCTGATCATGAGTGACACTAGTTTACAAAATTGAACATTTTACTGCCCACCACATCTTAATATGATTTTTTCATGTATTTTGGCCCACTAAACACGAAAATCACACTCAACATTTTTTTTATGGGAGCGTTTTCAAGATATCAATGTTCAATTTTTTTTTTATTTTCCAGAGTTGTTCCGACGTTTTTTCTCTCGAGTTCTCGAGTTCTAATTGACCGATTTCCCCAAACGAGCACTCGAATTGAATATAACCAAATCATGTACAACTTTCTTTCCTCAAATTTCAGGTCGCCCCAGTAGAACTCGAGGTGTACTCAAAAACGTCGGAGCAACTCTGAAAATTGAAAAAAAATTTAAACATTGATATCTCTGAAACGCTTCCATTAACAAATTTTTGAGTACGATTTTAGTGTTGAGTGGGCCAAAATACATAGAAAAATCATAGTGAAATATGGTGGGTAAAATGGCTGTAAACTAGTGTAATCTGTCAGCGGTCTGTAATTTTTTCTTCTCGTTTTTTCATTATGAAACATACACCGCCTGCCCATTAGTTGTTGCAAAATTAAATATTCTATGATCTTTTAAATGAAATTCATTACTGATTGGGCCATGTGATTTCGCTAAGCTCTATTATATTATATTTTTATTTGAGAAAAAGATGAAGATTTTGCAGATTACTGGTTTTACAGATTACTCTTAATTATTATATCATTATGTTCAATCTATAAATTTCTCTTTTTAAATCTTCTCACAATCCACTCTCCGAAACGTATAAAATGATATCATTGTTTCTTTACGTTATTTTGATAACATCCCTCAAAGTAACTTCCACCCGGAGACAGAGGGGACGGAAGCTGTTTTACCTATACGAATTTTTTTTAATTGGGAGGACGCCATCATTTTTAGTAATTCTGTTGTTAAACTACAGAAAATTGCATTCCCTCGAGGGAATGTATATGAATATATACTAGCGGTGGTTTGCAATTGCATTCGGCTGAGATATCCCCTGAAGTATAAATTTAAGCAAATAACAACCTCGAAAAATTGTTCGGAGGCTCGGTCCTCGCCGTTGTCATCTGTCAACTGGTCAGTGGCCACATGGTATATCTCACAATTAGAGATTTCTTTTTTAACCACCTCTCCAAGGTATTGTTGCCTCCGGCCAGTTCTAAACTTTGATATGCAAGTTTTCTAAGATAATGCACCGTCAGGACACTTATTAATTTTTTGACTGCAAAAACTGTTACATTTTTTATTTGAAAATTCATGTATTTTCTTAAAAATTCGACTTTTTTTATATAAAATTAATCTTTTCAATTGAAAATTATTATTTTTTTGCCTAAAAATTCAACAGTTCAGTTGAATTTTTTTCCCTCTTAAGAGAAAAACCTTCTTAGTTAAAAATTCAAATCTTGTTGAAAATTCGTCTCTTTCGGTTCACGGAGGAAAATAGATATTAAGACTTAATATCTGAATTTTCAACTATAAGACAAGAATGTTGATATTTAGGTGTAATATCTTGATATTACAATTTTATATCCAGATAGTAAAGTTTAATATCTCAATATTTTTTTATTCAGAGTTTTTAATACCTGGATATTAAATTTTAATATCAAAATATTCCAGCTCAATATCTGGATCGTTCTCCTATAGTTACAAATCCAAATTTTGAATCTTAATATCCATTTCTCCCCGTGTTGAATTCAACTGTTTTTGATCTGCAATTATTAAAATATTTTTTGGTGAAATTCCAACTATTACATTTTTCGTTAAGATTCCACATTTTTTTGGTTGAAAATCAAAGATTCATCATTTTAGTTGAAAATGTATTACTTTGGTTGAAAATTTTAACATTTTGTTAAAAATTTGTTTTTATTTTTGTCGAAAATTAATTTCTTTCAACCGAAAATGTAACTATTCCATTTCTGATTGAAAATTGATATTTTTTGTTTAAAATTCAACTATTTCATGAAAAATTCATGTATTTCGTTGAAAATTTGTATTTTTTAGCTGAAAATTCCACTATTTTGAATTAAATTTAGTATAGTACGCATTTTAATTTTACTTCAAAACATATTCTTCCCTATTTTCGCGAGAAATCTCTTTATTTACTCGGTTTGTATAGGATAAATACTCACCTGGAAAACATCTTTCATTAAAAATATGTATTAATATGTCAGATATGACAATATGCACTGAATTTTAAGTATATGAAGATACAATAAAAATGTGTTTTAATTCTTATTTCAATTCAGGGACTTTAGGAAGAAATTTAAGAAATGATTAATTATTTTTTAAGTATTATTTATCTGTGGAATTATTCTGTGGTGGCAATAATATATGTAAAAATATCTTATATATATAATTTGTCAAAGATTTTTACAAGAAATAAAAAAACCATTATTAATAATAAACTCACGAATTTGTATACATATTCGGCGTGGTACTTGAATAGCACCACACTATGAAAAATTAAACCTGGAAAAATCTGGAGATACCTGGAAGAAAACTAAAATTGTCAGGTAATTTTTTCCATAATGTGAGTAGACACCCTGGCCTTTCTGCAGGAACAAAATATCGGCCAAAATTTTGCTTTCTTCTGTAACTTGTTCCAAAAATTTAATATATACCGCCTATATTCATGAAAATAAAGTTCTATAAATATAATTAACCCAGAATCACGCTGAAATTACCAGAAAAAATATATACGCAAGTCTTTCTGTGAAAAATATACTGGAATTTTTTTAAAATTTGATAAACAATTGGATGACTGCAGACTTTCATTATACATCTCGGCTGAATATTGTGTTCCAATAACTGAATAATATATATTTATACCGACCGTCTGGAATTGATGGAATCAGGACACACCGGCGTCGCGACGCCGTCATAAATTAAATAAGTTACTTTAGGAATGGTGCAGAACTACATAGGTAATTCAATACCGGCTCGTATTAAAGTGGCGCATTTGTGATTGCAGATTATGGAAGGAATTATAAATGTGCAATACAACTAAAACACTAATACTTATTTAGAGTAGAAGAAACATTTATAATTTATTGATTTTGTGAAACATTTTAAACAGGGGATTATGAGCTATTTATTGCGCTTGAAAAACTTTTTAATTAAAAAAGGAAGTCTCTTATATATTTTATTTTATAGCGAATATAAGTATGTAAGTAGACACAAATCCGCATACATAGGCTATTCAATGTGACCCAATGTATTATATAGAGACGAAGAGCTTTGCTATACACACTGAAGGAATTATTTGAGTGAATGGATGCGTGCGGAACACGATATCATGTCATTAGTTCATTACTCCGCATGCAAACGTTGTACATAGTTCTACAATCTACAGTGATAAGCAAATGTTTGGTCAGCCCGCGATTCCACTATTATTTTGCGAATGATAATGCTGTGATGATACTGATGAAGTCATACTAAATATCATAGGCTTTACTTTATATATCTTGTTAATTATGTGATTTACATTTTTATAATACCTAAATTAACCATTTATGCATGATGAGTAATTAAGTAAAGCTTTTTTCACAGGTTCACAATAAATAGTGTAGATATATAGTACAGATTCAGCTGTAAAAGTTTATATTATATTTTATGTATAATGTATTAATATGCAATGCACGTGAATAAGTATGAACGAATTGTATATTATAAAAATAATATGCCACAAAATCATCAAATAGAATACAGACGGTACGTGCAATAATCCGATTCTTACGTATATGTGTAATCATTGAATGTGTAATTTCATGTATCATGTTTAACATGCAAAAGTGTTAATATATGCAATACATTTGAATAAGTGTGATTATAAAATATAAAAGTGATTTCATTATATGATACTATATACAACATATATCTTTATAATGTGCACACTGCACATGTAAGTACCTTTATGGGTTTACTGTAATTTTTATGGCATGTGTGGTCACATTGTGAATATAAAGTACCATTTCCCAAATGCTGTTGGTACAAGAAGCATAATCCGAATGTTATAAAAGTGTATTACATTCATCAGATAAGGGGAGCTGTATTCCGGTCGAAAGTCAGGAGTATGTGGGCCGTAATTCTTGCAATAGACAGTGCCGTAAAATTCCCATACTACGTGACATTCGCTTCATCCCTTACAGCAGGAAAGAAGATAACGTGAGGAGCATCGCGTGATTACCAACCGCCGCGATTCTGCGCTCTTAGTCCGACCATCATCCCTCATCCCCACCATAAATCCCAACCCTCTCCCACCTTTTGCACACTATCCTATACGTTTCCAGGTAACTACAAGTGCACATGTGTGTCCAACTCGACGTTTATGAGTGCACGTATAAGTGTATATGAGAGTATTCATGTGTGAATGTGTATGTATACATTTTGTAAATGTGTGAGACAAGGGCCAGCGATACAGATCCTCTCGATACATCGTTGCGACGGGAAGCGACACAGTCTGCACGGACAAAGCAAACACCACTGAATCGGTTGCCCTGGCTAATTGATTTTCCACACAAACCTGGATAATGCGAGCCAAACGTAGATAGGAATGAAACTTGCATTATATAGTGGCTACTCAATTCCGCGAAATAAAACAGTTTGCATATCCGAAATTCGCTTTAGAAAAATCTGAAAACGTGTGCTGGCTCAGCTGATGATATGGTAGTTTGATGGCGTATATCCATGAACTCCATGTTCTAATCTGTGATTGAAAAAATTCCTCATTTAACATTAAACAAAAGGTCCTTTTTGTAGGAAAAATTCAAATCAAAAGACCAGATCACACGACTACGAATTGGAGTTTTCTAAACAAAATGTCAGTTTCTTCAAAAATAATAATTCATTAATGCAATATGACATCCACTTGTTTTCTACAAATGAAAATATACATAATCTTTATCTTGTTAATCAACATGTAATTGTTTATTCAAAATGAGTTATTCTGAGTCTTGTGTTTTTTCTTTTGCCTGAGATAACCATTGTAATTTTGATTCAATCTTTTTCATTGATGGTTATATTCCGTTCCTGAAAATTTGCTATATAATTACATTCACAGGAGTTTCATGCAAAATAAGTTAACCAGTTATTATTCAAGAAGTTTATTAACAATTCGTTTTCAGAGTGTCTACTTTTTTTCCCCTGCCGAATCCTCGGTTATTTCGCGGTTTTTCCCGGTTGCAAATATCACATTTCCTCTGACTAGAAGCACGTGTAAAACGCAGCTAACTATAAGGTTTTCCTATGTGTAAATTTATGTATTGCGATATGTTATTATATTTAAAAATAATAATTTTGTAATTTACGGTGTCAAGCGAAAATTGATGATACAATTATATAACAATTGCTTTAGACGTTTCGGCACACGAGAAACTTTTTTACACATATGGGTAATAATACAATTTGGATGCCTTCATTATTTGGGCAGATTTAGTTAACATCACAGTTTTCATTTTTTATAAATATATTTTTGGGTCATTATTTTTGGTATTCTGATTGGTGAATAATTTTTCAATACCATTTATAATTTATTTGTTATTAGCGATTAAGTTTTGATTAATTATTGAAGAGTGATTACAAATAACTATTTTTAGGAATTCATTATGACATTTTCATTATAATTGCTTGTGTTTAAAACATAGTTGATGCAAAATTCATTTAGTATTTCAAAAAAAATGTTATACTGATTTTTTGTGATAACTCTCCAATAATTAAACAATGAATAATTATTAATACCAAAAGAATTTAACATTATATCTAATAATTATTTAACAATAAGAATATCAAAAATAATTAGGCAAATATATTTTAATAAAAAATAAGAACTACCACGTTGAGTAAACTTATACGGAGATGATTAAGCCATCAAAATTTTGTTACGTTTCCCATATGTCTAAATATGTTCAGAATAAATAACTGAATACAGCCACCATCATATGTCGGAACCCCCGAAGCAGTTATAATCTAATTATATTAATTTTCACTACTGGACCCTGAAGTATAATTTTCATCAATAATCTTGAATTATTAAAACAATAACTTAGTTCAGCAAAACTCAAAACATTTATATTAACAGTTTTGATTTAAACCAAAAATAATTCACAAAAGGAATTTTCAACAAATCTTAATTTAATAGCTATGAATAATCGTAAAAGGTTATTTCAATATATCACTAATCTGTATGTCCTAATTTGGAAAATACAACATGAAGTTTATTTATAAAAAATCTTTATTTTAAAAAATATTTTGAAAATTATTGAAGGGTTCAAATTGAAAAGGTCTTGCGCAAAAGAGTACAATTTTATAATAATAACTAAGTATTATGATAACTCTTAAAGACTACCATTTGTTTATAGCTTAAACATTATTCCAGACCTTTATAAAAATTTTGAAATGTAATAGTTTCCGAATATTTTCTTTTATCATGTTTGCTACTATTTTAAACAGTAAATATTAAAATTCACGAGTCTTCGTTATCACAATTAATACAAAATATCACATTTTCAAAACCTTTAAATGTGACTTCCGATTCAAATTTGTATTCACGGTTATTTCCCGGGTATCCCCACTTTTATTTCAACTCCCGGCTATTTTCTGGTTTTCCCGGTTAGTAGACACCCTGTGTTTTGTATTATGTTAAACTGTGTAAGCTTCATGTTTTAATCCAACCTCCACAAATAGCACAAAGTCGCCGAGAATCCTTACTAATAAACACATCTGCGCAAATGTGCTGCTGAATACAGGAATCAACCTTCAAGAACCTCCGAGTTTCCTACTGGAGAAACTTAATAACTTAAAAATGAGATTATTATGTAATTATTAAATTATTATATAATAAAAATTATTGTTATATAATTATTTCAGATAATTAATAATAATTATATTATTAATCAACTAGAATTATTTTCCTTGGCAAATAGAAAATGCAGATGTGCTATTGAAAAGAAGGGTCGGTGGTTCAAAGTTACCCTCCAATCCGGGTGAAGAAACTTAACATGTACTTGTGCTATTCGATTTCAGGAAATCGGACTGCAGAAAGAACGAGGATCCTCACGAGCAAAACACATCTGCGTATAATATGTGTTTTGTTTTATCAGGATCTGAGGACTCATAACTATCCCAAATCCTGCAATCCATGTAGATATGATATAATTCTTGCAACTGTATTGTTTCTTCATCAGGAATTCTCAAAAATCGCTGTAGATATGCTAATTGAAACCTAATTATCTCGAGCTTCGATTAAACTTTTTAATAATGATTAGCAGAGTTGGAATCTTCTTTTTATCAAGAATCCAACCATATAAGAAACTCATTTTTGATGAAAATGTAGTTGTACAGTTTCTTCATCAGGATGGCAGAATTGTAGAGAATACGTATCGGGAGTCCACAGGAGGCAGAAAGGCAGGTTGCTTGAAACCGCTGTAGTTCGAATATG
The DNA here is from genome assembly GCA_932178445.1 of Andricus quercusramuli. Lineage (NCBI taxonomy): Eukaryota > Metazoa > Arthropoda > Insecta > Hymenoptera > Cynipidae > Andricus > Andricus quercusramuli. The sequence continues at coordinate 177,120 of CAKNXH010000239.1, forward strand.
GGGGCCTAAATGAACGGCAGAGACAAAGGCGTTTGGCGCGCATCTCTATCAGAAATGGATTATAGAAAAGGGAAGGCAAAATGACAGTAATTTTACCGGAGGAGAAGGAAGAAAACCGATGAGAAGAGTAGGTATAACGAAAATATATGAAGGCGAAAGTTAGGGAGACTATTTGGAAGCTGAACGAGAGAGAAGGAAGAATGGAGGCAATTCGACTCGAAAAGAAAGTGAAAAGCAGAGCAAGATGATTTTTGAGAGAAGTAAGGAAGTGAGGTGATGATTGGAGAAAAGAATGGTAAAGACGGGAAGAAATGTGAAGGGTGGGGATATTGAAGGGGTTGAGGTTAAAGAGGTGCATTTCGATTTTATTTTTATCTTTTTTTCGTGTCTTTGATCAAAGAAATGGCTTTAAGTATAGGACGCCAGTTGATTGAAGAAAGAGAAGAAATGTAAAGTAGTGGAATGTAAAGTAGTGACAGAGTAGCGTACGGTATGGGCTAGGTCACCGCGTGTGTAAGAAGAAGGAAATTAGAGATGATGAGGAAAATGTAAGTGCGAGAATAAGAAGTTGCAACATCAGTGAGTCTGAATATTAGTATTGATTAGATAGAAATTGATAAAGATTAAGAGAGTTTATTTACTACAGTATAAGTAAGCATTAGGTGAAGTCTGAGAGCGTGGATGTAAAAAGAAAAAGATGTTTTTGAAAAGACTTGGATGGTAGTGGTGTAAAAAGGGAAACTGATGGTTGATTAAGGGAAAGAAACGAGGGAAGAAGACGTGCCACGAGAAGTTTTGGGCTACGGCTTCCGCTTCCGCTAAATGTAGAATATACTCATAATGGTGTTTGTATTGACGTAAGCTATGTTAGGCCTATAATTATTGGTATGGTTTCAACTTATGGAGGATTTTGAAGATTCTCAAACCTGTAACTTAGGTTTTCTTTCCAATTTTGTCATATTTAACTATCTTGTTACTTTTATCGATTTTATAAAGCATTTTAAAGATTATTTAATTCGTGAATCCAGAATTGCGGAATTTTTCGTACAACGAACCCATTTCCAGCTCGTTCGGATTACGGAAAATTCCTTATTACTAGACAGTGCCAATATTTAATTTTTAGACTGTGTGTACACTTAGAATTTTCTTTCCTTCACTTTTCCGTGCATACATTTTTTTCCACTTTATTCATTCATATTTCAATTGCGAGTCACTTTTAAAAGTGAAATATTAAAAATCTATAGGCGTCGATCCTGTTGAATTAAACAAATTATACATATGATGTATTATATTTTTAAGAAACATCCTTGGTATCATTTTCATCAGGACCATACGCAGCCTCAAAATAACCCTTCATCTTGTCAATCCATAAATATCTATCCTAATTTGAAATCAGAGGAAAACTGGAATATATATCTAACGAGTGGAAACTCGATACAGAAAGTTGGAAAAGGATTAAGTGTTTTCCACTCGCTGGAAATCTAGTTTTTTATAAGTTTCTCTGTAGAGAAAGTTTAGCTGATAATTACTTAGATTCAGAGAGAGAGAGAGAGAGAGAGAGAGAAAGGCCGTGATGGGAAGGGCGAAGGTAGCGAGGGAGTCAAAGTGTGAAGTCGTGTTCAAAGTCCCCTGCACTTCGGCGCACCTTTCGGCCTGTTAATAACAAATGAGTTGAGCTACGCTACCTCGCTTTTGTTATAATTGGAAAAAAAACTTGCCGTTGCCGTCAGTGTCAACCCTTCTGTATTATTCATAAGATTCATTTAGGACATTTCAAACACCTGTCGCGTCACTATGTCGCCATTTTTATTGCTCCTGTGTTTTCCTTTTTTCAATCTGTTTTCTCAACACTTGTAACTAAACAGATCCTATTTTTAATAACTTTCTGTTTTTAATTTCCTTTTACAAAGCGATTCAATTTTCATACATTTCTTCAACCTTAGGAAAAAATCGCGCTAAATTGTAAATTATTCCTGTAACAGTTCAATAAACGGATGACAAGTTTCTCCTGATCAAACAAAATCTAAAAAAGTAGCATTTTTTGCACACACGTTGGAGATAGCTTCTTAAACATGATGCAAAAGATCTTCACCAGTGGCTCTTGTCTTGATGTTGAAAAATATTAAACAATAGGAGTTTTTTGAAAAAAAAAATCAGGAAGGTTTTGCTATGAAGTTTGATTAACTATACATTTTTTCATTTTAATCAAAAACAAATAAGATGAGACAATATCTCAGAAAACGTTGAAAATCGATTAGACGATTAGAACTCAATGCTCCTGCAAATTCGTGAGCAAAAAAAGTCTTCTAGATCATTTGCATCAAAAGTTATCTGTTATTAATTAGCTCAAATTTGCCTTACAATATGGTGTACTCAGGAAAAAAGTCTTGAACCAAACATTTTTACCATTTCTCTGGTTACATCAACAACCAAAACATTTGACTGGGTCACCCAAATATTTTGTTGTCCAAATAATAAAAATATTCTATAACAGAAATGTTGTTGATGCACCAAATCGTTTTCTCAGTGCACACTTAATGAAACGTTTTCAAGATAACACTTCTTACGATTGTTCATCCATATTTGCATTATATATTTATAATTTTTTCGATCTGGAGAATAATACTTAAGACTTCCTTCCAAGCATCAAACAAGTCAGTTTTAAAATTGCTGGCAGAAGCAAGTCTATGAAACTGAACCCTTGAAAATTTGTTTTGCCCACTTTCTCCCAAAATAGGCTCTGTCTTCAAATAAGAACCTACGTCCTACATCCTCGCCCCTATTTTGAAATTTACTTGCTTGATGCTTTACTAAAGGCCTTAAATTTTCTTCTTCAGACCTAAAAAGATAGAAATATATTGTACAAATATGAAGGAACAGTCGTAAGAAGTTTTATCTCGAAAATGTTTCATCAAATGTACCATATATTGTATGTCAAAGTTAAGGTCATTAATTATAGATAGTTTTTGATGCAAATTAGTTGGTCGCCTTTTTCTCTTAGGAATTCGAATGAGCTCCAGTTCGAATAGTCTGACCTATTTTCAAAGTTCTTTCATAAATATTGTCTTATTTTTTAAATTCAAATAGAAAATTGTACAGTTGATCAAACGTTATAGCTAAATCGTTGGTAATGCGACTATAGTAGTTAAAACCTTTTTTGTGCACTACCAAATTTCGAAATTTTTTCGACGCAACCATATTTGACCTAGAACCAACAATTTCTGATTATTTTTTCAACTCCTAAACATTTTTAAACACGCAGATGTGAATCGTTCAATAACTGTTTACATAGGTATCCCCACGTGTGTGTAAAAACATGTTAGTTTCGATTTTATTCTCAAATCCTTCATTCAAAGGACTAATAGAGAATTAGGAATGAATAAATGAGTTCCGATGATAAATAGAGTAATTTTATACATTTTTAACTGGAAATGCAACTATGAATAGGGCTTCAGTGTCCCACGGCTATAATCGAATTAATAAAATTTCCGTATTTAAACAAAATAAAAAAATTTCAAATTATAAAGCCGCCAAATATAATACCATGTAATATCGGTCACGTGACACTCTCATACATAAAACAATCTCATTTTTCTTTCTATAGAAAAAAACATTACGAAGATATAATTTCAATTTTAACATATATGTCCTAATTGACTATTATTTAATCCAAATTTGATACACAAGAGTTTTTTATAAGTAAGAGCAAAGGGTAGATATAGAATATAGTTATACTTTGGTATAGGTGGATTTACGCCGAGTCGCCTCATTATAGTTTCAGGAGAAAAACACGAGTCTCGACGAAGCGCGAGATGCTTAAGAGCTCAGTAAAGAGAATTTATTAAATTTCTTTATGTAATATTCTGATTCACAGACACTCTTGCCTTCGTTAACTCAACTTCGTCAATTTCACTACCTTCAAAAAAAAAAATAAAAGAAAGATGAAAAATGAAAAATGGCAAAATCTAGGAAAAATACTTTGCTTCTTCCGATATTTCCCTACTGATAATTATCATTAATATAATTGCCTCCGCAATTTATACTTGCGAGATGAAGTGAAGCGAAAATAATATCGTTATATTGGTCAAAAATATGGAATATTTAAAGAGGATACTAATATTATTCAGAAGGAATTATCAATGTCTTTGAACTCTTCAGCTCCTAAAATCCAGATTTTTTAAATTGTGTAATCATTTTTTACGATCGATAAAGTAATCAACAACAAGAGAGAAAAATTGGTTTTGGAAAATCAGCGATAAATAATTCTCTCGCTGAATCATTTACAAAGACGATCTGACCCACTTTACATATCCCGTGTGGAAATTTTGTCATGGCGCTAGCTGGGCCCAAAATGGGAAAAACTTGGCCCCAAATTGGGGATTTAGACAGGACCAAACCACAAATGAAACGCCTAACCCGGCTGGATCCTAACTCACCGACCGACTTGGCCCCAACTTGGCTTTATTTATTTTTCTGGTCTCAACCAACATTAAAAATCGTTTTTTGAAATAGATAAATGAGTAAAAGCATTTATAATGGTAAAATTGTTTATTTAAAATAAAAACTTAAAGTAGCTGAACAGGTTAGGACAAATTTTACTCCAGAACCGGATTATTCGACGAGCTCATTTTTCGCTTGCCATCCCAATCTTTTGAATTTGTAAAGACCGTTCCAAGATGGGAAAAGACCTCATCCTCAGTGGTCTGATATTTTTCACAAACGACGCCTGTAAAATGAAAAAATTGGAAATTTTAAATTAAAGTTCAAGTTAAATTATAATTATAGTTCTTCTAGAAAATGATCCTGAATTAGAATTAATCAGTATGTAATGACTTGAATGCATTTTTCGGAGCAGATATAATAACGTTCTTTGCACTTTTTTTACATTTAAAAATAATTGGCTACAGTGATTCCAGATACATTGATTTAAACCGTAAGTATTTTTAATTGAATTTAGTTTTCAAATATTCCAAAGAAAGTACCAATGACTCCAGTAAGAATTTGAAAATTCAATACTCTAGCAATTAAAATGGCAACTTCAAGGTATAATCTAACTTATAAATTTGATTTTTAGGTAATCTACATTTTATACATTTTTTAAAAATATTTTTTATCTTTGAAGGATCAGTTTACTGGTCAGCAACTTTTCTGTAAACAATATTTCAGAAAGTGTAATTCTGTAAAATAATGTATAGTTTATTGAATAACCAAGGAGTTATTAAATTTATTTTAATTAAAATTTCGTAGTCTTATGAATTTGCAAATTATTTATTCTTTTATAAAAATACAATATTCATATTTTATTTTGAGGTTTGACTTTATTGCTTCATAAGAATAAATTATTGATGATTTATTTACTTACTTTCGTTTTCGTTCTGGAATCTTGGATTGTGGGAAATTGCTCGATGCCTCCGTACGCGACGAGTGCTTTTCACTTTCGGCATTTTTGATAATTTGAATCAGACTTCAATAATTAAGACGGACGAAATCACAAAAACACTCGCCAACATAACCCCAAACCAAGCTAATTGTCAGTTACTGTGTCCAAGATAGGTTCAAGATGGAGCCCGACTGAAAACAGATGCACAGCCAAGTTGATGGCGCTGCAATCAAGAACTGTGAAACGGACTTGGTTCGAGCTAGATTCAAGATATTAACCCTGTTGTAGCCATGAAATAATTTTCCAAGTTGGGGCCAAACTTGTAATTGGGCAAACATTTGGCAATTTCCACACGGGATTCGATAATTTGATTATTAAAGGGCGAAAATTTTCAGCTCGAAAGAATGCATAATGCAGAAATGAAATCAGAATACAAAATTTACGAAATGTAAATTTTTATTTTAATAATAAACGTTTCAATTAAAAATTTTCATTCTGAAATTTGAAAACTGTACGCTTTATTTAAGCGAGGTTAATTTTACGAAAAATACCATAATAAAGTGTTGAAATGAGAAGTAAATAAATGTTGAACAATTTAAACTTTAAATCCCGCAAAATACTTAATATTTCAATTTATATCATTAATATTAATTAAATTTTGTTAGATTCAATTTAAAAAATTGTTCAATTTTTATCATCTTCAATTTGAAGTTATTTGATTTTGAACAATCCCAATATAATGTTTCTCAGCTATGGATATTATTATTAAAAATTTGTTCAACTATTAAAGGTTTTAATTTGGAAAACCGGAAATGTTTTCTTGTGAAGAAATGGCAAAGTACCTAACATGTAGATCAACATCTTAGCGTTGTTTTATTCGTAGTGAAAATTGAATCTATCTCAATTCAAATACCTAATTACCTAGTCTTTCAAAAAAGTCCACGTGCATTAACTTTCCTGAACTGTTGGTTAATGCGGCGCGGCACGCGCTTTTAATTTGATCTGTTTGTAAATTAAAAATCAGTTTCTAACTATCGAACGCACAATTTCTGTAAAATCAAAGGTCTGTAATCATTTACAATTTTCAAATAAAAAATTTGAGCTTATATTTAAGGAGGGATTAGCATTCAAAGCTGCAAATATACAATATTCAATATTTCGACATTTAATATGTCTTGTATTTGCAGATGTTAACTAACTTTATCTATTTGTGACACACTCGGAAAAATCAGAAGATCAATATTAACAAAGTTTTAATACACTTGGAGGAAAGTACTACAAGCTTCAATGATTTTCTTCGCAATTGTCATAATAGATGGAAAACACCTGCACAAACTTTTCACCTTTAAAATTAAGTAATTATCTTAAATGACCTAATTTTTTCACAATTTGACATTGCATTCATATGTCCACATATTGAAGCTAACCGCAGTAGTATATTACATGAAATCAGCTAAATTAATAAAATCTTAGTTGAGAATGAACTCATTGTCGATAAAGCTCTTTTTATGGATCAGTAAATATGTACTTATTTCCACGGCAGTAGTTACAGTCGGTTTAGGTAGGCCGGATAGCAATCTGCGGTTTGCTTATTACTTTGATGACATTTCAGATATAATCCGCTCATATGAAATGGACAGTATTTTTACATTAAAATATTTCTTATAAAAATATATCATTGTATCGCATTTAATTTTAAGTATGCTTTTATCTTGAAATGGGTCTGATTAGCAAACGTTGGATTGCACTCAGAAAAAAATGTTGTTCATTCAAGAAATTCGTGTGGTACTTGATTGCATTTGGTTAATTTAAAAGAAGGGTTATCAAATAAAAAAAATCTATGTTAAGTGGACAAGCCCGTTTGTTAGGATACATCGATATACGCTGGAAATTATAAAAAAAAATCATTCCTCTGCAATTACAATATGGATTTAAAGTTTATAGGTATGGTTGTCGATTTATGACAGTGACAACTCGACCAACTTCCTTCAGCTACAAATATAAAAATAAACATTAAATAAAAAGCCAACCCCACGAATGTCTTCATAATGAATAAATAATTATCATAGTACCCCCCCCCCAATACAATTTAAAAAAAATATTAAGACCTTTTGCTATAGTTCTATGTCCTCAACCTGTAAAATTTATTTGTTCGTCTTTACAGAGTTGTCACCCTCGCGTACTTATTTGTCCGTAGCATTAAAAAAAATAAAGAATATAATCCAACACCACAGTACTATACATTTTCACTATAAAATTTCCCCGGAGTGTGCTTCTAAGCACGAATTTGCAGTAGACATTGACCATAAATCTACGACATCCTCCAACCTTTTCTGACAATTTCGTACGTTTCTGATCCGAGCATTGCTTCCAAAGGCAGCTATCTGATTCTGATTGTAAGAAGTATCGCCTTTTCTTGACCTTACTGAACCGATAACCTATAGCCTCCCTATACTCGTGCTTCGGACTCTATGTATGATGGAGATACCTTTTTCCGCAATACAGGTAACACAGGCAGAAAGATAGGGGCATAGGGCAGGTTGAGTATGGCGGCCAAGTATAGTGGATGGTGTGGATCGATGAGAGAGAAAGCGCCGCCAGTCTGATTGGCGGGGTTGCGGGGGCGGAACGCAATGTAGCCAATGAGCGAAGCTGCCCTCGATAGAGCCTACGAAATCACTGATTTTTATACTCACCAGCCGACTGCCGGCTTTTGGCTCGCCTGCAAATATCACTCCGAAGGCCGACTGAGTATGATTTATCGACTCTTTGAGTTTATTAGCTTCTTTGATGAGAATTCCGATTTCCGATACCCAACACACACTTTTCCTTCATCTTCTTTTCTTTTAACCAATGCTACCATGACCTTCACTCTCTCACAATCAGATAAACAGACTCCAAGTTCTTCTGTTGTTAATCTTCAGAAACCGAAAACATTTAAAGAAATTGTTTCTTTCCGTTCATCTGTAAACGATTTCAGCTAGAACATTCTCAATCAAAACGATTAAAAACACAATTAAGAAAAGAAGAGAGTTTGAAATGTTATGTTCATTTTGTTTTGTATGAATAGAAAACCTTCTGCCTTGACTCTGAGGTCTAGAATCTGTTGATGGATTATTCATCAACTCTTGTACAAAGCAACGTATCCATCAAGCTAAACGACAGGTGTTGGAGAATCTCATAAATTCCATCAAGCTTTTTTTTTTAAAGATTTATAGTCTGTTCTAGAGAAGAAAGGTATTGATGTACTTTATGTATTATGATTCCTATGCTTGTACTATACCACCTGTACATTACAGATTCAGAAGATAATGCGATTTGAAATCAGTCGATTGAGATTGAAGGGTGGATTATGTTAAGAAGACTATGATTATAGAAGGAGGAACCTGATCCTCATAATAAAGGAAGCTTTGCGAATTCAGAGCGAATTCAGAGTCAATCTTTTTACAATAAAGATCTTTAATATCTCACTAGATATTTAAAGATATCTTGATTTTTGAACTGGAATGTCTTTACTGAAAATTTTATTTTATTGTCTACAAAATAATTGACGTTACATCAGTTTCATTATTAATGTTTTTCCGACAATTTTCTCGACTTCAGATCTTGAGCATGGCTCAAAGCCGAGCTGAAACGTTGATCCTATTAAAATTTTGACACCATAATTTAAATGTGTTGTTTTTTTATAAGACTTTAAAGACCAAAAAATTTGATTACTTGAACATAGTAGTATTACGTAAACCGTAACACTTTCCAAGTATATAGTTCTAGGGCTAGTTTTACGGAATTCTCCGTAACGTGAGCCTTTGGAAAATTCCGTAACGGTAGATAGTTCGTAACAAATAATTATTGAACGAATAAAAAAAGTAAAATGAATAAATTAAAAATAATTTCTATAATAAATAATTCTCATCTCACTATTATAATATGCAGGAGAATTTCACGCAAACTAGAGATATGAATATTAATATTACACTGCAATATAATTAAAAATATAATAAAAGGCTCGCGTTTTAATAATTAGTTTCATAATAATAGGCTGAATTTATTATCTCGTGTCTTTCTTTAAAGAAATAACATTTCTATGAGAGAACGAAATATCTCGTGAAACGCATAAATAACAATTACAAGAAAAAGTCCATTGATAAATGCAGTTTATCAGGCAAACTATTATTATCGAATCAATATTCAACATGAGGCTTCCACCTTCGGAATTCTTCGCTCACCACGTACAATTAATAACTCTACAGTTATTGAGGAATATTCCCCTATGCTAATATGATGCTATAGGTACTGTATTCCAACACAAATCCTATTACTTGAAAAGGAATCTTTCTCAGTACATTACATTATACATCGAAATTGTTATAGACAGGAACTGCTCAAGGTAGAATCCGAACAACCAGAACCTCAGTAAAAGAACATCAAAAAAATATTTAAGTAAAAAAGTTTAAAGCAGAAAATATGTAAATTTCAGTTTTTGAATTTTGCGATTGCAAGCTGCAAATTTTATTTTATTTTTTATTTAAAATTTTTCCTTATACTTTTAGGAATTCGAAAAATTGGAATCTTTCATAAATGAACACAATAATCTGGATGCAATCTCCTCATTTAATTATTTCTTTAAAGATTATTTGTGTTTCTCAAGTGTATAATATCATCAATATTGATAGTCGATTATTGAGTTTGAAAAGTTGTTGTAAGAAATTTCTCTATTATCCAGATATTATTTTCTTTATTTTTATCCACCTATTACTTGTTGATAGGAAATGTTTGAGATTGATTATCAAATATAAATTCAAATAGAGTATAAAAATTCTGTTCTTTAATTTTCTATTCTATTAAATTAAAAATATAATTATGGACACAATTCGAAGTCATAAAATTATCAACGCCTTCCAAAATTTGAATCCTAAATCTGAAGCTTTAAGAATTTTCAGTCTTTATACTTCAATAAGTCCAATGAAATACTTTATTCGACAAATTCTTAACTTTTCAATTTCTGCAAAAACTACAGAATTCTACTAAATAAAAAAAGTATATATATATATATATATATATATATATATATATATACCACCACCTATCTCACGGTTGTGAGACGTGGCCATAAGTTGTTCTCAATGGGACCCTGCGGTGGTTGTTGAACCCTTTTTTAAATTATATATATATATATATATATATATATTAGGGTGGCCCAAAAATATACATTTTGGAATTTTTGACGGGCGTCGACGCCAAATCGTTCTCTCGTAAAAACAAATGAATACGTATTTTTTCATTTTGAAATAAAATTATTTTTAGTACTTTGTAAAGTATTTTATAGTTTTCTCTTGATCTACGAATTAAAATAGAAAAGTTTCAAGAGAACCTGAAGCGAGCCCTGAGATTTGACCCAAACGACAGTTTTAGTGTTATTACTTATTACTCTGTTATTCAACTCATTGAAGTCAAGTATCCTCCTCGGGTGCGGATATTGTAAAAAAATTAGTTGGTTCCACAGAAAGTGCGAAAAAAATTGGGGAAATGTGCTGGGTTACAGGTTTGGGCCCGTAGCAGGGAGCTTTATGGTCGAGCCTGCATCTGGAAGTCCTAAGCCTTTAACCATAAGGCCATAAGCCACTCTGCGTTCAACTTAGCTGTCATAAATTCTTCAGGATCGGAGAAAAGCTGCTGTTGGACGAAAATTTGTTATTTTCACTCATTTTTGTATTCACTTTAAAACCATAAATTAAAAAATAATGAACTTTTTTTTTCCTGAATCTGTTCTCAATATCCTCAAAAATGCTTTTTGAAAATTTGAAGTTAAAGAATCATATCAAAGGCTCGCTACGAGTCTACAAATATCGTGATTTTACGCAACTTTCAAGATGTCTCAAATTTGTTTATAACTTTTTTCATGTATTAAAATTTGACAAAATGCATCTTTACTGAGAAGAGAACAAGCTTATAAAAGGGTAAAAAAATTGACTTGTAATTTCTTGAACAAAATCAAGGGAGTAGAAAAAGTATACATTTTACGTGTTAAACTCCATAAGACACAAAAATTGGTTTACAAAGTACTAAAAATAATTTTAGTCCAAAATAAAAAAATACGTATTCACTTGTTTCTACGAGAGAACGATTTGGCGTCGACGCCCGTCGAAAATTCCAAAATGTATATTTTTGGGCCACCCTAATATATATATATATATATTAGTGGTTTGCGACTGAAATTTTGCACTTAAGTGTCGTTCCATCTTTTCTTTTTGTAAACAGTTACACTATTTTCCCATTTACTTAATGTAAAATAAAAATAGGCTGCGTTTAGTCGTCTCGAAAAATTGATGGAGCTGAAAATGGGGATGAAGCTAATATCCTAATAAACTCTCTACAGTCAGTTCATAATCTAAATCTCATTAGATTTTCAAGCGTACGTATTTCTGCTAAAGTTACATCGAGGTTAGTAGATTAATTCTGACGTCACGTTGTTAGCTGTTCCAAGTGAAACAATGTTAAGGAAAGTGGAGTAAAACATAGAATTGGTACCAAAAAATACAAATAAAACATTGCTCTTGCTTATAAATTTTCTCTGTGAAATAGCTTAGACTATTGTAAGCGTTGGCGTCGTAATTCTCTTTACTTTCTCAATAAAAATCGAACTACAGATTACCGAGGCGAGGTCAAAAATACGAAATTATCTTCGAATCGGTGTAAATTTTATCTTTTATTTGTTCTGTGATCCAAAACTGTAATAATTTATTGTCTTCTTAGAGAAAACACATAGAGCTCATTTTCATGGAACCATTTTCGTTAGTGATTATTTTCGTGATCTTCACAGTACCAACTATTACGTGAAACATGTTTGTAAAAGCTATACCAACTTCAAACCTGTTATGACCCATTAGAGCACCTACAGTCTATCACTATAATAAAAAAGTATGAATTTCCACTTAGAAGTCGACTGACTTTCAGATTTAACCATCTTCAGCCTGCTGGATAACTGTAATAAAAATTTTGTTGAAATCACTATATGGACTTTGTCCTACTTGTCCACAAGAATGACTCCTATGTTCTTAGAGCCCCACAATCTAACCCAAAGTACAGAACACTAGTCTACCGCCCATAAAGATGATGCGAGGGTACGTGTAAAGATAATTGCTTCCTTGGTGGAGGTGGAGAACCAAGTTCGGAGTAAGGAGAATGGAGAGGCTATACAGCATAGGTCGGATATAGGAGCGGGTTATATTCCGACAAGGTGTGTGGTTGGGTGAATCGCTCGATACACTCAAGAGGTGAGGTAGGCGTTAGGAGAGGTAAAATGAGAGAGAGAGGGTCTGACTTCAGAGAGCATAGATATAACACAGCTAGCACAACTGGGGCGGGCCATAACTGTAACAGGGCCGACGGATGAGAGCGGTTCAACGAGCGAATCCAAGAGAACCTTCATTAGGGAACACGCCAGCCACTATGGCCGTTCCCAGTCGCTATTGCGGTTGTAGTAATGACTACCAGCTAAAAGCTAAAGGCACCAAAGTCCTCAAATATAACCTCAAGTCTCTTTTTCCAATAACCCTGGCGAAAGTTTCAAATAGAAATTAATTTCTAACCTATCCGAAGTCATCCGAATCATTCCGGAATCTGTATCCGAACCAGTCCGTGTTGATCCGAACCAATCCGAAAAAAATTTTACACTTCGTTCGATCGAAATCGGTTAAAACTCAATCCGACTCAATACGCTTTCATCCGAACTTCCAATCCGAAGCAATCCGAACTCGGATCGACCTAAACAGATTTTCAATCCAAATGAATACAATTCAATCCGATCTCGGATTCATTCGGATTAAAAATCGGCTTAGGTCAATCCGAGTTCGGATTGATTCAGATTCATTTGGATTGAAAATTTGGTTCGAATTGGTTCGGATTGAACCGCATTAAGTCAGATTAATTTTTAACCGATTTGGATCGAACGAAATGTATAACTTTTTTCGGATTGGTTCTGATTGATTCGGGTTGGTTTGGATACAGATGCCAGTATAATTCGGAATGATTCGGAATGAATTCCTGTCCAACACTTTCAAAAGGGAGTCTTACACAGGAAGTGAGTCAACTATCTTCTATGCATTATTTAACTTTTGTGGACCAAAAATATGTCTACTCGATTAAGCAGTGATGTTGGAATCTTATTCTTTTAGGTTTAACTCATTTATTGATCACATTTATTCATCGGTCCATATGTTCTTAATACCGGAATCAAGGTCTATGGTAGATCGTATTTTCCCATGGCCAAGAATTTTTTCCCAAACAAATGCATGCAGGATATTAAAAGAATGTTGATATAGAGGAGATTAAGATCCACTCGAATTCCGAACTGGTGCACAAAACTAAGGAAGGTATAACGAGACCACTCGAAAATCGTGACATCGTAATTTGCCACCCTGGTCGGAGTAATTCGAAGAGGAGAAATATAGTGTAGGACACATGAGAGCAAATAGAGAACAGCAGGTTGGTCACGTGTCGCACACGTGGCAGCACGTGACATCGACACCGGATCGCGTCTCGTGTCGCGGCCTGTCGCTCTTAGGTATTTATATGTATGTGCAATGTACATGTATATAAAATTCATATGCGTTTATGGGGACTTCAAACTATTTATTGGATTAAGATCATACGATAATAGTAAAGCTCTCGATACATACAAGTATGTACCCTCTTCTCATCCCTCGGCATAAACAAAGTTCCATAGTTCCACCACCATCCATTGAAGACTTGTGCCCCCGAAGGGTATACAAGCATTAAGAAAATTGAAACGTCGATTTGTCCGCCAAAGATTGACCTGGCGATAATTCTATTAAGAGAGTTCGAGGGGAAACCACTGGGAGCTTGTGAGATAACGATATAATATAATGCTTTATGAGATAGCTATGCTTGTAACCATTACGTGTTAGTATAATTACTTAATACAGAGATCGTGAGAATTTTCAGATCAGGATTGGGTTTTACAAATACAGAACAATGAGATTTATAACAATAATTTTTTATTTTTTTGTTAATTGATCATTCCATATCACGGAAAAAATACCCTGTAAAATATATACTCAGCCACCCCTCAAGCGGTCTTCCGTACACATTTTTCTTAGAATTCAGTAAATCTTACACAGCCACAATTCGGTTAATCGTTACATTATTATTATTGTAAATTATATATACAGTACCATCCCATTTATCGCGAAAGTCTAGGACTGGGATTCGCGTTACGTGACTTCTCCCAATACTTTAAAAATCTTTCTCCCCTTGCGCTTTATCTTCATATCTGATTGGTTGATCGAATCTATTCAAAAAAAAAATTAATGTCAAAATTTGATATTTGAGGAAGCAAGTAGGAGAGAACATTCAGATATTATTATGCTAATTTTACATAACAATCCCAAAAAACTTTCTTGCTTGTTACAAGTTTTATGCAGAAAAAAAATTAAAAATTTGAGAACTCATGATGGGCATGTAAGTATTTCTACATAAAAGAATTTGTACTGAATTTTTGTTTGTCTAGAATTGATAGTTATTCTTAAATTGAAACTAACTTATTGAATATTTTACACTGAATGTCAACATTTTTAGAAAAGTCGGTAGTGGGATCAAAGCGCGTAGGGGAAGTCGCGACAGGTGGTAGTGCGATAAGTGGGAGGGAACTGTATTTTCCAATATAAATTAACAAAGATTTCAACAGTTTTTATAGTTCACATAGTTATCAGTAAAAAATGTCATTCATTTTGACGTTCAGAACTTCAAGCACATATAATTTTTTTTCCATTCGTTAGGGCAAATTACTCGTATTCAGTTTTTTTAAAATAACTCGTTTTTGGATTAAGCAACAATAATGACGGCGCGGGAAAAGTTGTAGAGCAGGAAATTTTGTGAAAATATCAAAAAGAATTAATCGTCGTCTAGCTCCCATAGGTCACGAGTTATGACCATGGAACTTTGACCCTCCTCATTCGAAATAATCTGTCTGAACTGAAAAATGTGCTTGCAAACGTATTTATGCATTTTGTTTGTATATATATATATATATATATATATATATATAATCTGCATTTCTTTAGATTTCTTTAGAATCAGGGACGAATGATAAATTAACCGATTTGACATTGTTTATTTATTATTTATAAAAAACGTTGTTGAAGGATTCAGTTTTACAACATTTTATTATTTGATGTTTAAAATAGCAAACATTTATGAACTATTCGTTATGGACGAAAAAATTATTGTTGAATGTTGATAATAAAGAAATTAATAAACAAATAAGGATTTGTGAGGTCCTTCATTACTTTCTTCGTTTTCAGTACGGTAAATACAGTACACAGAATAGTTTTTGAGAAATACTTTGAGAACATCTTTCATTGTTAATTAATATTAATACTTATTATTCAATTTATGAATTGTTCTTATTAATGTATAAACAATTTCTAAATGATAAAGGTATAGTTTTTCTTCCATTCGCTGCCAAAAGAAGATATTCTGGAGGTAGTTTCTCTCAAATCTGCACAAAATTCATAATATGAAGAGTATCATTTAAACAATTGTTGAACAAATGATCTCGTTTTTACAGAAAAATTAAGAAATATGTCTTTTTGAATAAGTGCAGACAGATTTTCCTGAATGGATAGGTTTAAAGTTGCATGATCATAACTCGTGTCTTATATGGGAGCGAGCACAGAAGAAAACTGCGGGGTTCGATAATGGTGCGGGCCAGGTAAAAGTTGGCATATTAGAACTGAAACTCCAAAAGCTTATGGTAATAGTAATAATAATAGATAGTAATAGACTCAAACTTCTTGAGGATTTTTCAAATTTTGTTGATATCTGATATATGGCGAAATAAAAAAAAAGATCTACTTCGGTAAAAGATTTAAACATAATCTTAAAAATTGTCACATCTCAAGCAATTTTAAGACGATTATCTTCTTTTCAAGGATGAATTATCTCTATAATTTCAGTTTCTTTATCAAATTTTTCCCAGACCAATGTCATTAAATCTATATTGAAACATAAAAGGTTGCATAATTAACTCGCAAAATCTTCGAAGTGAGTCGAGGCAGAAAATGAGTTCTCTACAAGGAATCTCTATTAGAACTCATACTTTGAGTTCCTTTGGAAAAATGTATCATTTTGGGTTTCTTCTCAGCAATAGAGGTTCCTTTTTGTGGCAGCTCCCTTGGAACCAAAAGTCGCTTCTAATATAAACCCTACTTTTTTCTGTGAGATGAATTCATTTTTGCTTAGTTTTCGCGAAATTTTCTGCTCTACGACTTTTCCTCTGGCATCAATAACATCGCTGTATCCAAAAACGAGTTATTTAACAAAAAACTGAACACGAGTCATTTTTTTACAAATGGGTAAAAAATGGTCAACTTTGGGAGGTTACTTTGTAATAGTTAATTAACTATTATAGTTAATATGTATATAATATAATAATAAATTAATAATAGTTAATAGTAAGTCACTTTGGAGGTCAACTCATGACCTATTAAGGCTAGATCATTGTTTTTTTAGAATCACTGGAAATGACGTCTAGTTTAATCAATATAGAGAATTATTTTTGTGAAATGAACATGTTCCAAATTACAGATACAAAATTTAGAATTTGATTCTTCAGCTACTTGCAAAAAATCCGATTACTTCGAATGAACATAACTCGGCACCTACTGATGATAGAACGTTTTTTTCTTTAATTTTCTCAGAATTTTGTCTAGTTTGAAACGGTAAAAAACGTTTAAAACAGTAAAGAAACCAGATTCTTGGAATATTACAGAAATGACTAGATGAAATTGTAAATCTTGTGAAATTCTAAGAAAAATGCTTACGGAAGTACTTTTTGTCGGGTGCTAATGGATGCATACAAGCAAAATTATTCTCCGAACCATATCTGCTTTAGTTTATTACTTCTAAAATGTTTAAAAATCATGTTTTTTGAGAATGAAATCAGATTACGAATATACCCCTTGACTCAAATGAGGGAATAAAATATGTATTTAATCAAAAGAGGTACATTAATATTGAAATAAGAATATAGTCTCTTTAACAAATTTGGTCAGCACCCTAGTGGTTGTATTTAAAGAGTGACACATGTCCACGTAGATGTTTACCCTGGCGCGTCAACATGCACGAACAAACGTGCTGAGTTCGAGCAGGTGCTCAGGTGCACCCCCGCAAATCTACCTCTTCACCCCTACCATTTGAGGATTGTCGGTAGTCCTTCCTGCACGATAGGATCGAGCCCTAAACATATGGTCGTAATGAAGGGCTCTTGATTTCATCGAAGGGTTCCAGCCACAACTATCCTGTGATTGCACTTGGCTTTTATAGCATTCTTTTCAAGGTGATATACGATCACAAGTCAGAATTTTATACACAATTGCAGAATTCAATCCATTAATTCTCTAATGATAAGTAAACAAAGTGTAATTTAAAGTATAAGATTTTCATAATAATACAAACACCATGAGAGTCCAATTTTCTTAAAATTATTATTATACATAATAATATATGATATATAATTATTAAATCGAAGAATTAATTGTATGCTACAGGCAGAGATCCCCGAGTAAAAATCATAAGTATGGGAGTGATCAATCATTGACTTCCCAAAGTATAAAAAATGTATGGTAAATGAGACGATCCCATACTTCAAGTATATTGAAATAGTATAGATAAAGTATATCTAAAGTATAGCTGATGTATGGCTGAAGTATATCTAAAGTATAGCTAAAGTATAGCTGAAGTATGGGATATACTTCTTCTATACTTAAGTATAGCTGAAGTATAGGATATACTTCATCTATACTTAAGTATAGCAGAAGTACAGATTATACTTCATTTATACTTAAGTATGGCAGAAGTATCGGACATAGAATTGTACTCATTTGTTCTTCAAGATATCCTAGCAACGTGATAAAACACAATGTATCATGAATGACAGCTCGTCTAAAAATTTCAAAAGTTCGCGATTGAAATTGATTTCGCAAGTCAACTATATTTTGAATATTGTTCGTGAGGATATAAAATATTCAACGGATACATAACGGACTACTTATATGACTCTTATGTCATATATATTGGTAAGAGATCCAGAATCTTTGAATCCTATAAACATAATATTAATAGCATTTTAATTATTTTA
The DNA here is from genome assembly GCA_932178445.1 of Andricus quercusramuli. Lineage (NCBI taxonomy): Eukaryota > Metazoa > Arthropoda > Insecta > Hymenoptera > Cynipidae > Andricus > Andricus quercusramuli. Next base: position 195,659 of record CAKNXH010000239.1, read on the forward strand.
GAATTTTTAAACAATATCCTTTGAAATTATGAAAATCATGATTCTGGATTTCTATTTTCATGTATTTCAGATATCTGATTATCTATCATCAGCAACGATATGGCTGTACCTACTGTAGCCATACTTTTTCTATACTTTAGACATGAAGTACATACTTGAGCTATACTTAAAAGATATACTTCAGCTATACTTTGACTGAACATCAGCTATACATTATCTATACTGCAGCTATACTTCTCAGATATACTTTAAAAATACTTCCCCTATACTTCAACTATACATTGTTATACTTTACCAATATTTGAGCTATACATCCACTATACTTCATTCAAATATACATGAAGTATGGGATCGTCTCAAATGGCATACTTTTACTATACTATCTGAGAGATCACTCCCATACGATTTCACAGATGTTTTCCTAGATCAATCCCATACCAAAATTTTTTTACCCGGGTCATTTAAAAATCAAAATTTTGGTTGGAATATCCAGTTTATTTTGGAATATTGATGAAGAAAATAATAGTTTATCATCCGATTACATTGCAATGTATCATGAAAACCTTATTGAATTGTCTAATATTGAAACAAACAGTGCAGAATAGTTTATTGTTTCAGATAATCTTTACCCGGATTTCAGAGTAATCTTCACCTGTAACAAAAATTATATTTACGTGGTAAGGTTCACCCACCACATCGGGTATAGTTACTATGTCAAATTTATTGTATCTCCTTTTGTTTCGATGGAAAAAAATTCAAGTTACCCTCTTGACAATTACCCGCAACAGAAATTTGCTTCTAATGTTTCTTTGCGATTAATAAAAAACTTTCAAACTTGAACTATTACAAAAAGCGAGCATATCTCGATTACAAACCCCAGTTAATAAAAAATTAAATGAAGGACATTTATTATTTATCAACTGCAAGTATCCATTATGATCTCTATATATCATTCTCCATTTTTCCTCATATCTAAGTATTGTACAAGTAATAGAAGTGTATTCCCCGATTATAGAAACTAGAAAGGCAGAGGCATACCTCAGACATGCAAAACGGTTCAAGGTACGTGATCGCAATGTTAATACAGCTCGGAATTATTAATCACAGGCAGGTTGCTCACACAAGTGAGGTTTAGTAATTCACGACTGGTCGTAAAATTACCACTGTTTCATAAATCGAGCACGATTTACACCCACGTAACCTACTCCTCTCACTATGCAGCCCACTTTTCCTTATATTCAGACGAAAATGTCTTCATTATTTTCAGGGTAATTGATGTAACACTTATTTCCTGCTCGCGTATCCGCCTAAATCACGTTGCAGGTTGTAGATGTTCTGGGATATCGGGCCAGATAAGTTCGCTTAGATAGACACGCCCACGAAGAAAAAACATAAGCAATGCGGAATGTGTGTTGGGTATGGGCTCGTAAACGTGACCGAACTCTTAAACGCAAGAATTGCCAAGTTTCTGCAGAGTTGGATTCAGGAGGGAAAGAAAAGAGGGTCGTTCAGCAATGGATTTCAAGAAAATGGAGTTTTAAGGAGCAGCTTGAAAATGTTAGGCTTTTGAAAGATACATATCAATTTTTTATAATTCAGTACGCATATTTTGATATAGTAAGTGGAGAAATTAGATATTAGGAATTATTGGATAGCCTTCTTACGTTAAACAATGGGTGGTGATTAAAATCTAAGGAAAAAGTGCAATTTCGCGGGTCGCACAAGTTTTTCCCCATTATTAAAATGAAGAAATTCAAAACTGAAATATTTCCCTGCCATTCTAAGTATTTAAAACTTTTACACTGAATCTCAAGATGTCTAATCTTAATTCAAAAGTGTATCAAAGCATTTTACAATGGAGAAACAGTTGACAAGTAAATAACTACTGATGGAAAATTACAACTACATTCTCATCATTCTTCGTAGATGTCGATTATTTTTTCATTGTGCAGGGATTTGATCCACTAAAAATTTGATAAAATGAAACTGAAATTTTTCTAAATTTAAAATATTCGAAAAAGAATTTAAAAAATTACAAATTGAAAGCGTTAAAAATTCAATATTACATTTTACATCTTTAAAATGGTACAATTTGACGTTGGAACAGGAATTCAATTATTCTAAAACAAGCATTCAAAATGCAATAAATTTCATTTGAAATCAATAATATTGTCAAATTGTGTCTTATACATCTCAAAATTCAATTATTTTTATTTTTATTCCACATTCAATTTTTAATATAAGAATTGTTCAATTCTGAATAATTAATATCTAACATTTCTAATTATAAATCATTGTTTAATTTTCAATGATTGAATTTGATTTATCAATAACTTTCTAATAATGAATTATATCATTCAAAATTGAACGTTTGAAAATTACGGGATCCACGCGTTAAAATTCGGAAATTAAACCGTTTTTTAATTTAAGCAGGGTTATTACAGAAGTCGGAATTAAAAGTGGCAGAATATTTCCAAGTTTGCCAGTTCAATTTTTGAAAAATTTCCAAGACAACATTAAAAAAAATATTCTATTCAAAATTTGAACTCATCAATTCCAAAACATTGTACTGTTTGCAATATAATTTCAAGAGAAATTCTTAAGCTATACGTCCCGCAGTATATTACTAACCTTTGTTATGATTTATGCAATTATTTTGCATAAATTGAACTTTTTGAATATGTTTTTTTTTAAATAACTGATTTTCGGATTCACAATATGATTTAAGCATTTTTGCTGAAAAATAACTTTTTGTACAAATTTTCTTGTTAAGATTGTGTCCCTAACTTTCCTCTTAAGAATAAATTGTGAAGATATTTACAGAATTTCGTCTCTAGATTCTGCCCTCGGGTAGAAATTAGTGCAAAAAAGTCATGAAATTTATCGCCTTCGGGCAACATCTTTTCATTGAATTGACATTTTGCCGTCAACTGAAGATTATTGGACGCAGAATTTTGTTAACTTTTGTCCTATTATAAGGAAGAAAATGTTATGCTGATATTATAAAAAGTGAGGCAATTCAGCAGCATCTCAAAAAATTGACGTCTCTTTTCGACGATTATTTCATTCCAAAAAAAGTTTTTCAATTTGATGAAAAAATGATTAATATGTAATAGTAAAAAAGAGCAACTATTCATAACATTTCATCTATATTCTAAATTCCCTAAATGAAACCAAATTTATGAAAAGAAAAAACAAGTAAATTGATATAGTGTGTTTAGTATGCCTGACCGCAATCGACTTGTTCTACTGAAGTTTGACATCTGTTCATTTTAAGGCTTTTAAGATGGGTTCTAGACGCGATAATCTTGTAAAGGTGATAATTGAAGTCGTTAACGTAAGACAGACGGGACGGGAAGAAGAATAACTCCTCAGTCGCGTCGTTTATCAATGTTTAGAGAGTCTCCATTAATCTCTATTAGCACCTTTAGAGGCACACTCATTTCAGGAAGGTTAACTTAAAAGTGCTGTAAATTTAAAGCTGTTGGTCACTAAAAAATTTAAAGTTTTGGAAGCTTTACAATTGACCCCAGAGTTTGATACTTCGAACAGATGTTTCTTTAGACACAGGGGAATTTATGTAACAACCCCAAGAAAATATACATGAAGAGATAAAAAAACAGTTACATCAATAAAAAGAAATCAATACAAACGAGTGACAAGCGCGGTCATCAATCAGATGGGCTTCCAAAATCGAGTGCTCTTTTTCGGGGCGGCGAACAAGTGCGTGATATGTACAGGTGTTCGAGTCCCGTATCGCGAAGCAGCGTTTATACATCGGCCTGGTGAATTTAGGACTCATTAAGTTCCACTCGAGGTGAACCCTCCGACACACCATTCACATGCGCACCTTTAACCACGAGAAGGGTCGCGCGAGGGAAGAGCGTAAGTATTATTGTAATTATACACTTAGGTTTATTTCCTGTATACCCCAACCCTGACTTACGGCATTATACTGCGGCCGAGGACCGTAATAAAAATAATAATAAGAACGTTAAACCGCGGAGAGCGGGCGGAATTAATATTCTACCCTTGTCTGTTTCCAGGAGCACATAGGCTTCCAAAACCTTCTTCGCGAATTATACTACACACATGTATTCATGCAATGTACACGTATAATATATGTATTTCATGTTATATAGACTGAACACTATATAGTAGGCGTACCTCTCACTGTCCGTATATAATGCACACTTTGAGGTAGATACTAACGCAAAATACAGGCTCTTTGTATTTTACCTCCTACCTCGTTGTTTCCCTGGCATTTACCAAGTCCGGTGGTAAACCACATATACGAGTTCTAGCTGCTGGATCTATGCGCTAGACCCCCGAATCCAGGAATTAATTGTATGCTACAGGCAGAGATCATTTGAAAATCAAAATTTTGGTTGGAATACCCAGTTGATTTTGGAATGTTGATGAAGAAAATAATAGTTTATCATCCGATTACATTGTAAAGTATCATTTATGATCAGCAGTCGGAATAACGCCCAGTAAGGAATCGAACTACATTCACACAAAAAGCTGAGGGTAAATCTTGTTGCAGGAAACTTTGTATGTCTACGTACTCACATGGGTATAACACAAATATTACCCTCAGTAGATACTAAACTGCCTTTTGGTCTCCTGAAAATCGTAACGAACGTCCTAAAAATTGAAAGGCCCAAGCTTTGAACGCAAACATTCAATTAGCTGTCGAAAAGAACGCCAGACGCATGGGTAAAAGCAGAAAAATACCAAAACGTCAGAGTAAATAGTTCCCACAGGGAGTATATTTTGTTGCAGGTAGACATTTCTCTAAAATCAAGGTAAAGATTACCCTTAGTTTTCTCTATCTACATTAATATCTGTCAGTCGATTTGGTCATGAACACGAATCAATGAAACCTAGAATGCAAAATCTTTTCAGGCCATGAAGTAAAGGTCATAGCAAAAATGATCATAAATTAACCTGAAAGTATGGTTGGAGTCATAATGTGAGTCGTTGCTATAAGTATTGGGTGTATAAATCGTTGTGCCCAATTCCAACTTATGAATTGTCCATACTATAAGAGTATGTTATTTTCTATTCAGAGCATGAATAGCCATAGGTATGGTTAATAGAAATATATTTGTTATTAAAGATGACCTAGAGCCTTTATAAAATATTATCATACCATATCCTAGATACTATCTTCAAAATTCCATGATGGAAAATATTTTCAGGAATAGAAAACAATGTCATAAAGAAGCTTCATGGGTCCTTAAATCTGCCCTAAAGATCTGGCGATACTCCTCTGCACTAACTTCTACTAGAGGTTATATTTATATCTAAAGAAGGCAATTTCCTGACTTGCCCAGGGTGCTATAATAACTTGAACGTACTGCACCACAGGGGCTCACTGATACCTTCTTCGTGATGCATTGTCGTTTCTCTCAAAACGAAAGCAATTCTGGAAGAAATACGCTACCTAAGTTGATACTTCATGGGAAAAAGGTTGGCAAACATAGTTTATAATCAGCTAACTCACGTGAAAAAGGCGAGCTCAGGAAATTTCTGCATGGGATCTGATCAATTTCAAACATTTTTTAATTCTACTCTTTCATTTCCACCTGCTATAAAACAAACTCATAATATGATTCTAGTAGAAAGATCAATGGGAAAAACAGCCTTTTAAATTCTACTGTATATTATTTAAAAACATGTTTTTTTTCGCAGCTGTCAGTCGGTTTAACGAAAAAACTATTTTTTTTTCAAATAGTAGGTAACTTTATGATAGTGGCGGGAAACGATAAGATATGATAATTTTATAACAGGATTTTTGGAGTACTCCACTGGAAAGATAGGGTGAATAAGGTAAAGGTCTGTATCAACAATTGTGACTCGGATTACCTCAAAACTTCCTCAGTTTATTTTTCCTTTTTTCTATCCATGCCGAGGGCTTCGCATCAGAAGTTAAGTCTAAATATATTCTTCGAGTGGGTCGAGATGTTCGCGTCACATAGTCGGTGATGTGCGTGACTTTCTCGGCTGAGGAGGTCTTTTCACCCTGTCTGTTACTACCCTTCTTCGACTACCTACCGCCACTTATGTATCTCCCCTAACCTAACGTCGCTCCACCCACCCCTCCATCCACCTGCACCTCAATAACACCCACGTTCCACGAGCTCAAACCTTCCGTCTGCAGCTAATACTCGTACACTTCCGGCATGAAACTCGGATCTCGGTACACCTCACGATGAATGGAAACCACCCTATTAAGCCACAGAAAAAGGGAAAAAGATCACGCAAAAGTTCGCGATCAGGAGTTCTCTTCAACGGGAGAAATGTGGAAAATTATATACTTCATTAATAGACAGCAAATGAGGGGAAGGATAATTATTTGTCATGCAGGAACTCAACACCATCTTGAAATATTCACACTTTTTACTGCAGAAAAGAAGAGTTATAAAAGTAACTGAATTTTTTAGGTAGAAGAGATCAAGTTGAAGAATGTTCCTATAGGAGTCTGACTTATACCTTTAGGAAAATGAGTATTGCCTAAGGGGTAGGAGAGAACCATCATTTTCAATTTGGTCAAATTAACGGTTCTATTCTACGCGTCTCCGCGGAACTCAATAAATAAGGGCCAAGTGAGTAGTAAATATAAATCAGGAGTGATTGGATGTAAGTGGGGAGCGTTATGTGTCCCCAGTGTCCCGTGTGTGGGGTCGGTCGCGACCGTTTCTATACTTTCTGTAGCTGCTTCACATAGAACAGGGAATATACGCATTTATCTAAAGACATTCGTGTAAGTGTCGAGAGATCGATGTGGTTGGTTGGTAGGTAGGAATCCTCCTGCTAGCACGAATCGTGTAAGTGTGTACTCTCTCACAGCGTCGGTATCGCACTATTTTCCTACCACCTCGAAACAAAAAGTCGCACGCTCCCATTTATAACCAGTTCAATATTTTCTAATCCACACCACCATCGGAAATCGAGACAACCTGTCTGATGCACTCTGAAATTTATGGGATTTCATTCAGCTTCATGGTAACAACTACCTCCTGCCGCTGTTATTTCATTGCTATAGATGTTCTTGTTTTATTGAATATATTATTATCAATTCCTCTATACTTGCTATTTTAGTAGTTGTTCAAAAAGTTACAAGACTGTCTTTACAGTTTGCGTGCATACTAATTTCTCTTCAAGAAGAACAGTTTTCAGGCTGCAAAGAATTGCTGTTCTAATTCAAATAGTTGTTACCAGTGTAAGAAGATATAAGCACTCGGCCCTCTGGATCTATAACACCAATTACAACTTCTCGGTTTGCAGTTCTCATGTGTATTTTATTAGACTCGTGATCAGAATGAGGTTGGGAGTTCATCTCCTCTGACACCTGCTGTCTCAATCCTCGTAACGCTGATAAGCAAAAATAACTGAATAGACTTCTTCGTTTGTAATTGAATTACTCTTGCAGAGCACAGAAACAGGAATATCGATTATGCAATCTCGCAATCGAGCCACTCATGCATCGTTGCACCCTCACACAACAGTCCCTCAAACCAGATATTAATTGTCGTTCGTCATTCACTATCGTTGCGCTGCTACTTGTCAGTTGTCACACATGCTTGTTCCCAGATTTTTTGGATCGAAGCACAGTATATGGGGCAATTCTCTTTTAAGAACTGTTTTGACATACTTTAAAGCTTTTCTTCTTTCAATAAAAGACTAAAAGTTAAACACCTATCACTTCAAATAATAATGAGCAAAAATAGGCAGCTGGAAGCCTTCATCATTGTTATTTTACTCAAGTGTATTTCCCTTAATAGTCTCGACAATGAAGTGGTATTTACTTTCAATGGGTAATGAGCCATAGCAAAGTGAATGCAGACGAATCGATAACCGCGAGTATCCACGAATTCTCATATTCCTCGATATCTATTCTTCACCACGAACCAAAGCTTTATTTTAGAACTTATTGATGTGTGCACGTGTCTCGTCTGGGAAACCAATATTAATGTCTAATGAATGCAAATTATATCTTAACTTTTCATCCAGACGTTAGAATTAAATGTTATACGCTTTCAATTTTAATAAAGGTTGACATGAATTATTCATTAAAAGATAATTAAGTTCCCTCCAAGCTAGTAAAATTATGTTTTGAAAATTAAATGTATAATTAATAAAATAGTCGTCCGATAGGAATAAAAGGGTTGGAAAATCGTTATTACTTATGCGACTACAGACCGAAAAAAGCGGCCTGATTTTCCCAACCTGTGGCTGAATATTTAAATTTGTATCATAAATATTCAGGAATCCGTCTAATTACCCCGACTAATAAATTCACTCTGCTCTGATTCAATGTCCAGTCGTATAATTTATAACCAAACGAAGTGCGAGATTTAATTGCCATGATTTTAGAGAATTCGAGGGAAAATCTATAACAGGTGGTTAGATAGCGATTAAAGAAAGATGTTGAAAGGAACGGTAAGAAATTGGAGAAGCGGCGATTACGTTGAATCCGCCTTATTGAACATACGTATAGCTGGTACGGATGTAATCTCATCTAGGCACTCGGCTCGTAGCGACGGTTTTTATCCTATTACGTCACATGAATAAACTAAGGACTTTGGAGGTTGCCGGGGGAGCCAGAACCCACGGGGTCGTATAGATACGAATCCACCCGCTTGGTTTGGTATGCTTTCGATCTTTGGGTGGAGAGCAGAAAAGTGGCCGGGGATCAGACTTAACTTGCATTTGATTCCGTTGTTTGAATACACCTGCTTTTACCTCCTTCTTTCCACTTTCAGTCTTTCTTTTCACTTCTCTCCACTCTTCGAGTCTCATTATTCAAAGAGAAATCCTGTATTTTTTCTAAATGAAATCAAATAATACGCATTCTATTAAGAAGATTTAGAAGACTTAGACGCAAGTTATTTAAAATTGAAGATACCTTTTAAATGGCAAAGATTAGACCATGGTTAGCTGTGGACTTATATATGGTATTCGCAAATACCATTAATTGTTAATTAGATTTGTTTTGGTTGGGTGATAGAACAAAGAGGTTCATTAACTTCGCTATAGGGACGTAATCCCTAAATCCCCATCGAATCACTAATGAGAAACTGGGTTATTGATAGATGTTTATAGCTCAAATTTAGGAGAATTCTTTATAAATTCGAAAGTAGTTCACTTATCAAGTTTAGAATGACACCAATTTTTCCTACCTACTGTTATATTCTTTTGTTCTCGGTACACTAGGGAAAATACTAGGAGTGCATCTTCTATTCGACGGACCCGCTTGAGACTACATAGTTTTAAAGAAACCTTGTGTCGTATGTTGTAAGGCTTCCGTTTATTTTTACGCTGTGTCTGCGTATACCAAAATTTCGGCACAAGTAGCCAGATTTTTTCAGTACGAATAGAGGGTACCGAAAGAAAACAGATAAATAAGATAAACATAGAGTACCGAAATTTCGATACGAATAGCTGGAGTAGCGCAGGATTTTTTCGGTACACATAGACACTTCCTTATCTGCATAGAATTTTGCATCTAAACAACAATTTGGCATTATGGTATGAATTCAAAATTACTTTATAATTATAACCGTGTAATAAATAATATTGATAGATTTTGTTTCACTACAAAAAGCCCAACTAAATTCACTCCAAATATCATGTATTCAATATTTTATTTATAGAGGTAAAAGTACAACGATGTTACTGTCCGTCGCACAACAAACATCTCCGTGTTTTGGATACTGCGAAACTCTACTAAATGATATGTACTACATATTATTTATGATTTCTGGTCAATGATTTTAAATAGAATTGATTGGATTAATTAATTACTACGACTTTCTAAAAGGAGGGTTCATGTTGATTTTTCATTTTACCAATCGAATCACCAACAATAGTCTGTAACCAAATCAATGTTATCAACTATATTTCAAGAACCTTTGGTGCTATTGTTTCTATCAAGCGCTCTTCTCCAATTATACCACTCAATATTCTATAAAAATAAAAGCCGTTTTGTGATGGAAATTTATGTTCAATAACGATACGTCTTCATTAAGCTCTCTGAGAATTAAGCTACAAGAATCCTTCACTTACAGCAAGAATATGTGATTATTCAATTATGCAAACCATCTTCGTAATCTTAGAACTGAGACTAAAATTACATATCAGAAAAATTCCTTCATAATTGAGCCACATAAAGCATTATATTAAACTCTGAACCTAATGACTTTTTAATTAACCGAAGATATCTCATCAGCAACAATATACCCTTTTAGTATCCATCTTTGTGTTAACAATGCTAAATCAAAATCTCTTGAAACGGGTTAGTAAGAATACCTTTATGTTGCAATTATAGAATGAATTGTATATGCTTCAATATTTTGCAATCAATCAAAAATATAACATCAACAACATCCTCGCAATCAAGATTTTAAAAGAAGCTTACTCTACTGAGCATGCAGATCTTAGATCTTGCTCCGTTTTATTTGGGCTACAACATTTCCTTCCTCATTCAACCATGAAAAGCATTTAACTAACACGTCTGTTATATTTTTTATACAGAGATCTCAAGAACAAAAATATTTTTTTTGGAACACCATCTTCCAAACCAACTGAGAATACTTAATTTACATCTTCATTCCCTGTATCTATCTAAAAATCCATCTTTGTCTTCCAAATCCTGAACCATGATTTCTCAACTAAGGGAGTTCTAAGACCCTGATATCCTTCAACTGAAAAACAAGCATCCCTTAATCATCCAACCACTCAATGATATCTATCAAGTCAAATAATTCTCAACCAACCGGAAATATCCATAACCTATATCCATTTTCAGGAATTATATTTAAGTTCCCATACAACAATTCATATCAAAACTAATATGATTTTAATCAATCGGAGACAACTCACCGTAGGATTGGGCATGCAACGTCGTGGCGGTGGCGCCATTGGATCGGGGCCCGTGCGATACGACGGTGGCGAGTACCTTCCGGAAGGAAAGCATCCCGGAGCAGCAATCGGTGCCCCGTGGAGTCCCTTACTTCCCATCATTTTATCCGGCGAGTACATCATCATCAGGCAGTCAGCGCATCTGCGACTTTATACACGTCTTAAATTTCCGTTCTCAGATTCAGATCGTTCCAGCAGCGACGGCTGCGCTCCTCTGCCTTCCAATAAAAACGCATCTGTGCGCCCTCCAAAATCTCACAACTATTCCTTCAACAATCGGCAATTCCTCTCTTGAACAGATGTAACAACAATTCCTTCTTCAAAGAACCAGTCACTTGCACTCAACAATATCTAAATTCACGTGATCCAATCGCAATGTACAACAATTCGACAATTCTTATTCAAGCAACAAAATATTACCAAATTATTCTTTAGTAATCCAGACCCTACAATATAAGAAATATTGATAAACTAGATGTCTCCCTTAATGAATGACAAACGTCTCAAAAGGTATTGTTCCCGACTCCTGAAAGGAGTACTATTCGAAACTACCCAAACCAATTTGGGTATTAAGATACAGTTGATCTTAGTCCCTATCACTAACCAACCCCTTCGGTTTCTTCATATCACAAGAAATTCCGCCAATCTTAGAATGTAAAATCACTTGGTCCACTGGCACAGCACAACAAACTAATGAGACTGCGAGATGCCACTTGTTACTAATCGTTTATATATCCAGGAGCCACGTTGGTGTAGCCATCCAGATTTATAGATGAATTCAGATTTGAGATTCAATCATTTATAGATGAAAGACAGCGAGCATTCCGGCGAAACTCGCGCTTTTTGGTGCTGACTGGTTGCGAGGAGTGCGCGACATGTTCTGCGGATGCACTATATCGCGGGGTGAGAAGGGATCTGTATAGAGGTGGTAGCAGCGCTGCTGGTGGTGGTGAACAGCAGGGGTTGTGGTTCGGCGCGTGCCCATGGCAGGGTTGGTCGTTCGAGAAGGGGTGAGCGTTCCCGGCACCCCAGATGGAGTGATAGAGAAAGAAGGAAGAGTGAAGAGGATGTCGGCGAGGGAGATAGGGAAAGACGAAATAGAAGGGATGATCTGATGAGGGCGGAGTCTGGAGCGTGACGCTTGCGCTCCTGATTTCCGTCGTCGGCCATCTTGCCCCTGCTCTTATGCTCGCATAGTTCACAACCGCTATCCGCAACCACCGTCCATTCGTAGGTCTGTCCGTTGCTCGGTTTGTCCCTCAAACCCTCACCAACGCCGCCGTGTGTACTCCAACCTTATACCTCGTGCACTAGGCACAACAAGCTTTGGTGTACGTACACATGCCACCTTCAAACCAAAGGCTTTCTTTTCCGATCGAAATTCTCTTCAGTGCTCGCTGACTGCTGACTAGTAAATCGACTGGAACATAACGGCGGGTGGTCACGGCATGACGACATGGATGATGAAAATAGTTTTGCGACTAGCTTTGAAGAGGAGAAAATGTATTCAGCTGGGTTTGTTTTCGGAGAAGTATAATGAGGATTTTAAAATTAATTCTTTATAAGATCAAGAACTGGGTTAAAGAATTAATTAGTTAGATTGTGAGTTTCAGGATATGTAGTTTGAATGCTCTCAAATCTTAAAGAATTAATTAATTAGATTGTGAGGTTCAGGATATGTAGTTTGAATGCTCTCAAACCTTAAAGAATTAATTAAGTAGATTGTGAGTTCAGGATATGTAGTTTGAATGCTCTCAAATCTATAAGAACCTGAAACATTAGTGATTAGCCTTGATGGTGAAAAAAATTGGGGATTTCTTTCAGAAAATTTTAATAAAGGTTTGGAAATACATACTTTGTACTAATTAATATTTATATGGACGAGAATGTAGATTCATATGTTCATCTTCAATCTGAGCAGCGAAAACACAAATGCACAAATTACAAAACACTAATGCAAGACAAATATTATCTTTTGTTATTAGAGGCAAAATTGTGTACGAAAACATCTCAAATTATAGAACCTCAAACCTATTATTTAAAAAATAACAATTATTGCTCAACACCTTTATACTAATAATGTCCAGGTTTGGGAACATTATATAAAGACGTTTTCCTGTATACACGTCTTAAATTTAAAAATCTTTAACTTTTTACATTTTCCAGTGGACTGAATTGTGAAACTAAACCATTCTCGAATCCACTGGTACATACAAAAAAAATTTCATCAAAATCGGTTCAGCCGTTTTAGAGGAGTTCAGTCACATACACACGTAGAGAAAATTTATATATATATATATATATATTTATTTATTTATATATAGTACATATATAAAGATATAATTGAATAAAATTTTCTGTGGAAAGAATTCGATCCGCAATCGACAGATCTTGGGCTCGATATCCAGCGGAGTCAAAGACAGTCATTTTTCCACAGAAAATTTCATTTCAAATATTTCTGTCTGGTTTTAGTAACTTTGAATATTTCCCTAAATTTGATTAGTCAATTAGATCGGCACGGTATACTACTTATTTGTGGATGGTATAAACATAATGTAACGTAGAATTAATTAGAACGTCTAAAATGAGAATTTAGGTAAATACCATACACAATATCCTTGATACTAGCTCAAATAAAGTAACGATCAAAAAAGGCCACTGAATATTTCTTTTCTTATCAGAAAAAAATCAGAAATAATACTTCAACCAAAAGAAATAATATTGAGGGTTATACCGATTAGGAATTAAAAGAAGATTCTTGATCCTAACGCGATTATGATATTGTGTCAAGAAAAATCCCTGGTAGGGTAATATTCAGATAATCGGAAAATGCTAGTGAATGATATGATGTGCAATCATTTTCTCCTACATTAACACAAATAGTATTGGCACTAAAAAACAAATTGCTGTCACACTTTAAACAAGAGCGTGGTAAAAGCTTTCCATACAAATAGAAAAACGGTGTAAAATGCTTCATATACCTGTTTACCTTCTAGCAAATTATGGCTAGTTTTTTTCTCGTTTACGTACAGGTTCAAATAAGATTTTTTCTTTTCTTGCAGAAGAATAGATTTCCGAATGCGTTTCGATTTTTCTTTTATTTCACCAAATGTATCAAATATTTTTCAACATCATTACCAATAAAAAATATATATTACAAAGTATTTTTTTGACATTTTTGTTAATAAACTACTTGATTATTCTTCACTGTATTTAAACTATCGGTGGTGACACATTTGGAATCCTTGTCCCCCAATATCTTCATAACCTTGATGATTGGAATATTATATTTTATATTCTTTTTCTTTAATAAACGATATTCTGCATTATGAATTCATTCTTCGATAATTAATATTTTATCATTTATTAATTTTTGTATACTTCTAACCTCACGCAAATCCTTTATTTTTCTTAAACCAATTTAAATTCATTGGTAATACAAAACTGATTCAGGCGCAACGGTAGACATTTCGAATTATTCAAGAAAAATAGTGAAACAATATATTATAATTAACAACTTTGAGAGGAAAAGTTTACATATGTCGAATTCCGAAATTAATTTTATATGGCCATCTCCTCAAAAATAATAAAAATGAGCAGAATTTTTCTTTCAATTCTTATGAATAAATAAGCAATACATTATGTAAATGTAACGCATTAAATTCGAAAGATTTGTATGAACCGGGTTTTTCACCTTTCTACATATTTTAATTTGAAAATTTATTTAATAAATGCATCAGCCAAATCATTCCAGTAAAATGTATGTATCCTTATTATGTATCCTTGAGTATCCTTAATATTTCTTCAACTTCAATATCTTATTATAATACATCTCTTAACTTTTTATGTTCAAATGAATAAAGAAGGTTATGTAAGAATCACTGGAAGATCAATTTGGTGGTTAAAAGAAGAAGGGGACACGAGATACGATTTCAGCTTTAAAATTAACGAAGTGTATGTGAAACCGGCATATTGTGCCGGATTTCAATTTTCTGTTCCACCATATTTTGCCGGATCTTAATTTTCTCTTCCGGCAAGGCACCGCTGTGACTGGTTACAGAAATAATGTTGGTCAAACCCCTACCCCTTTCCTACGTCTCGTGGAGAGCGAGAAGGCACTCCTGTGACTGGTGGAAAAAGTTACCGTTCGATTATCATGAATTTCTAAAATTTCCTCAAATTGTCATATATTTCCGTCCATTACCATAATATTAAACATGTTTCAAAAGTTTGATGGATTATCATAATTACTAAAATTTATGGAAATTTATCATTATTGTAGAAATTTATGAATTTTTTGGAAAAATTATGAAATTTGTGAAAATTTATGAAATTCGTTGAAATTAATGAAATTTGATGATATTCATAACATTTGTTGAAGTTTATGAAAGGACCCCGCACACATCTATGGAAAATATGGTCCCGGTCAAATTGGCTGAAACTGTGGTATAATGTAGTTTATAATATCCTGATCAAAAAAATCCTTAGACTCTGGGTCCAAAAAAACGCCAGGTTTCGAGATAGAAGGGACCAAATGTCACTTTTCATGGACTCAAGAGGAGGTCCACGGACCCTTGAAGACATAGCATGAAATGATGTCACATGACATGGTATGACACGACACATGACATGACATGAAACATGACATGACACTTGACATGACACATGACATGACACATGACATGACACATGACATGACACATG
>CAKNXH010000239.1:211301-227978 GCA_932178445.1 Andricus quercusramuli
CATGACACATGACATGACACATGACATGACACATGACATGACACATGGCATGACACGACATGACACATGACATGACATGAAATGACATGACATGACATGACACATGACATGCGTCATGTTATGTCATGTGTCATGTCCTATCGTGTCATGTGTCATGTCATATGTCATGTCATGTGTCATGTCATGTGTCATGTCATGTGTCATGTCATGTGACATAATTTCATGCTATGTCCTCAAGAGTCCGTGCACCTCCTCTTGAGTCCATGAAAAGTGACATTTGGTCCCTTCTATCTGGAAACCTGGCGTTCTTTGGACCCAGAATCTAAGGACTTTTTTTGATCAGGATATTATAAACTATATTATACCATAGTTTCAGCCAATTTGACCGGGACCATATTTTCCATAGATGTGTGCGGGGTCCTTTGTTGAAATTTATTAATTTTGTGGAAATGTATCAAATTTTTGGAAATTTATGAAAGTTGTGGCAATTTGTAGAAATTTATGATAATTTATGGAAAATTAGGACGTTATCAAAAATCTACCGGAAGAGAAAATTAAAATCTGGCAAGGAATACGGATATAATACAGACGACACATAACCTCCACCTGGCATGAAGATGTCCCTTGAATTTTCTATTGTCTGGTATATTTTTGCAAACGTCAATTTTTTAACTCGTTGCAATTAATCTATAATTGTGTGGAATTAATAATAAATCGTTTGAAATTCATAATAAATTGTCTGGAATTCAATTCAGTACACGATAAAATATGCCGGAAAAGAAAATTGAAATACGGCAAAATATGCCGAACGAGAAAATTAAAATCCGGCATACTTTGCCGGAACAGAATACTCAACCTAAGATTAATTCAAGAAAGTTGATTGCAAAAGGGAAATCGACATTTATGGGTTTCGTATATTTATGAAAAGCATTTGATAGTATGATTTGACTAATTTTTTTGAATAATGAAGCAAGAGAATTAAAATGTCGATAGAGTAGAATTTTCTATATTGTCTTTCGATATTAAATAGGGGTAATACAAGTTGAAGATGATGAAAAAGAACCGATCATCAGGAAGGAAGTGAAGGACAGGGATTTTCCTGGTCATAAGGGATTACTGTTCAACGTACATAAAATATGTGATCAATGTACAGTGGCATAGAACACGAAACAAATATGGAAGAGGAAAATGTGTTAATAAAGTTAAGAAGGAAGAAAATAAACAAATGGTAAAAGAGAAGAGATTTTTGCAATAAAAAAGGATAAACAAACTAAGCGAAGTCGTGATGATACAGGACATATCCTTAGACATGAAGGACCAGTAGAGACAATGTTAGGACAGTAATGAGACTAACGGAAAAAATGTGAAAATACTAGTCTCTGCTAGATAATCATACATGACGTAAGTGCGCCAAATTACCAAACGAATTAATATTTCTTTTATCAGCATACATGTCGATTTCTCGGTAAATTCGATAATTGGAATCTTCAAAACTGATTTGAATAGTTCCAACGGGCACAGAAGATATAAGTAAGTATGAGGTAACGACAAGGTTATATTAACAAAGGATGTAGAAAGATGTCCATCTAGTTGGATTATGTATGTATGTATACCATTAAGCCATTTCCCTTTCGGGGTAGGCGTGACACTACCCGATTCGGGTAGTGTTTTTCTAGGTGGATAGTTTCTTGTAGTAAATAACTATAAGTGTGGGCACACCACACCCACGACGAGCCAACAGCACGCAGCAGTATTCCCGAACGGTCACCCATCCAAGTACTAACCGCGCCCAACACTGCTTAACTTCAGTGATCTAACGAGAACTGGTTTTTTCAGCGTGGTATGGCCGTTGGCAATTTTGTTATATTGCATTTGATCCGTTATGGATTTGCAAAAATTGGGTATAGAGATTGCTAAGATTTTAAATCCATAATCCATCGTTTCTAGTTTTTTCCTAATATTAACCTTAATATAGCTCAGGGAAGAAAGTTTTGCATCAAGCCCATCATTAGCTTATTATCTTCCTTAAAAAAATCAAAACTGAAATCCTGAATATCCCTCTTACTCCACTTTTTTTCAAATTCTAACCTTCTGCCAAACTCAGTTCAAGTTTCAAACTGCGATTAATCGATACCCGAATTAATTTCCCCGGAGTGTCACGTCTCGTCGTGAAGTCCATAAAACGTTATTGCATTGGGTTAGTGGTGCATGTGCGGCATGAAGGTGACCAAGATATACATTAGACACGTGAAATGTCTTTGGTAGCGTCTACTATCTGAGCAAGTCTTAACAGTGTGTTCGTCACAGTTTCCTGCACTGTGTTTTCTTGAGAAAATAAATTTTCACTAGCCTTCCGACAAACGACCGAAAGCAATTGCGCGGGGTGTGGATTTTGTGTTGTTACGGGCGAACATTGCGAACAACGAAAGCGGAACCGTGAAGTCAGGTAGGCAGCTAGGCATGCAGACGGTAGAGCAGATAGTCAGAGGGTAGGCTGCCGGTGCAAGTAGGTTTAATATTTGATACCGCGGGCTGGTCATCCTGCCGAGGCGATAACACAGGCCCCGCGGGAACCTTCCAGCCAACATCCCACGGAAACGACTGCCCCTCTACAGTCTACATCTCTACAAGTCTACATCCTCGCCTGCAATCTATTTCTCCTACCTATCCCGCATGCAGCTCACCTACATATACGCCAGTGGCCGTCGCCCAGCCAACCGCCGGTTGTAACTACCTTTTTCAGAAAATTAATAACGATCGCACGTTAGAGCAGCAGCCAGATGAGCAGCTTCTTCTTCTCGGCTACGAAGGTTTTATACCACTTTCGGGGCGCCCAGTTAATTCGACTGGGCTTCAACTTTCAAATGATCAAAAAGCCAGATAGGAAATTAAAGGAGAGGAGATTTTTGAAGAGCTAGATGGGTGCATTTAGTAAAAAGAATCATACTTTCCTTTTTATAACACAAGCATGATTTTAGTACTTCTCGATGCCTGCGTAAAGCGGCGCTAAATTAGTGCTGTTCAGTCATGGTGATGTCAGAGGGAGCAAAAGTGTTACATCAGAGGTAAAAATTAAAATTATACATCTATGAGTTCACATTTTTGACTCACCAAAAGTGATCATTAATCAATCAGTTGATCACATTGACATATAATTTGACAGAATGGACCAACTCCAAATCGGTAAGTTTCCACAAAGTTTCTGTAATTTCCCCAAATTTCCTGAGGATAAAAAATTTCATTAATTCATATTAAAATAGCGCTGCGAAGTACTATGGGTATATTTATTTGTAATCATTTTATGAGCATTTCACTTTCTCACAAATATCAAATAAATTTTCTTCCTGATAGAGGAAGCTTATAGAGGCTTATGTTTCTGTCTTACAAAAAATCTTATTTTCAGAAAATCAGAGAGATTATTAAAAGGTCAATCAATGTGTTCTGCTATAACGAACAACTTTTCAGCTTATGGTAGTGTTATATTCCAAATTTAGAAGAAGGTTGTCCTCATATGAGCAATGTATAAACCTTGTTTGAAACTTTATAAGTGGCTATATTCATTGATCCTGAAGAGTGATTGAAGTCAATCGACGGTCCTCGAAGACACGAACAATTACATCAAATACAGTACTATTATATTCCCGATACCAAAAAAATTTCCTTGTATAAGCAAAATAATTATTTTTTCAATTAAAAAACATAATTGGTAGGTCACGGAAGGTCATGCAAGGTTGTTCAATCTGTCAGTTGATGCATCAAGAAAACACGAAAAAATGCATCATAGACAATCATATTGTATCCCCAATAACTAAACAGTTTTCCCCATTTAAACAAAATAAACAATATATTTTGTAAAGTTATGAATACGTATTGCTCGATCATAATAGGATATGAAAGGTTCTTCAATAAGTCATTCAACGCGTATCGAAGATGCGAACAATTATATCAGTTATAGTATCGTTGTATTTTAAATATCAAACAAGTTTTTCTCATAAACTGGTAAACATTTTTTTCCAAATTTCTGAACACAAAAAAATATCTATTGGAGCTACAACTCTTTTACTTTTTGAGATACGGTAAACAGAAAAAGGTTATATACACGCATATATATATATATATATATATGAAAAATTGCGTTTTTGTGTTCCTGGGGTCGAATTATATCAACTATATCGACTATATCGACTCGTACTGATGAAAAAATTGCACTCGTCAAAAAAGTCCCGCGTCTCCCCCTGCGTGCATAATATACTATTATGAGACGCAAGAAGACAAACTAGGGAATACTGAAAATAGGAACATTGTGTGAGCGTGAAATATTTGAAAAGTCAATACTAAAACTTTTCCTATAGTAATCCTAATACTGCCATTTCAAAAATTTGTCGAATACAAAATCTGATTTTTATATAAGTTAACAAAATCTAGAGGAAGTTAAACCCCACTTTAAATGTGACGAACTCGTTAAAACTCCCCGTCGGTTTTATAGAACGAACCACTGAATATTGAAAGTCTTACATAATCTACAAAACATTAACTCTAATTGCCTCCCCTACTTTAAATGGCGGCATTACCTTGATAGCCATCAATATTCCAATTTGTGCGTTTGAACGAAAGTCTATTCGAAAACTGAGAACACCTATTCCACTCTCTGTATAATTTCGAACGATATAATTCAATAAGAGCACAGTGGTCATTAATGTATCATTACAGAGTACATTAACCTTAGCCTTCTATTAATGAGACTGATAATTATTAAATGAAATAAACTGCTACATAGCGTACAAGTAGGAGCCTAATGTGTATAATTGAAAGACCTTCCGCTATTGCGGAGATGGATGGCTCTGTGCGTCAATATATACATTTCCATAATGATATGGTAAAACATTATCACTCTCTATCGAGTACTGCTGATGGTTGAATGGGTTGAGGGCTAACGCAGGTGGGTTGTTGTACACGTTCCTGTTGTACCTCGAAAATCCAGGAAAGTGTACCTAAAACATATACTCAGTAACAAGAGAGCTTTTCCACCTGTATTTTATACTGTAGCCTAATGATACTGCTTCCTTGTCACTTTTCTTTTTGATAATCTCTTAATCCTTAAGGTAAATTTAAAAGGCACTGAATAGTTGCTTTATGAAATTCTCACAATAAAAGTATGTACCAATTTTAAATTCTCAAATAAGATTTGAAACTCCAGAGGTTATTGTGTGTCAAACTTGGTGTGTAATTGTAATGTTAGACCAAAAAAGAAGAATTGTGCCGGGAGCACAAACTTCCCCGAGGGATTGTCGCTAATGAAAGCTCGTACTCTCGATCACCGTGTGCGCTCATTTGGCAATCTCAATACATACAAGAACAAACGTAGGACTATCCATACATAGATAAAGGTGCCTATATATACATGTATCAAACAGGAGGGTTTATGTATGGGCTAACCCAATAGACCTAACACGGCAAACATTAGGTGCACGCGTATAAACGGTGCGCAGATAGGCAGTAACAAGCAGCGGGAGTTAGTCGGAGCGTAAGTCAACTATCGATGCTCGGGGCTCGCTTTGCCTTGTCCTCTCCTACTCCTACCACTGAAACACAATCGTGTGTCAATATCTCAAGTGGAAAAAAGAGATTTTCAAACACTATTGTCCTTTAAACAGCAACAGCTCAACAATCATTTGTACACAAAGACATTCTTTGTAGCACCTATTCAAATGTTGTAATTCTAGGTTGTCTAAGTTGTCATTCGGAGCTTTTTGCTGAATTTTAAAGAACGCTTTCCGACTTTCCAAATTGGAAAAGTAATTCGACAGACTTTTATAATAAAAATTGATTTATTTTCACTGTTTAATATTGAAGAATTTAACATTGTAAACGTCAAAATAGAACCATTCCGAAAACCGTCCAAAATCCATACACCCGAACCTGGATTTCCGTAAACTGGATTTGTGCGTTCCTAGAACTGATGGTCTCCGCAGTTTCGTGATGAGAGGAACCGTGGGGCCGAAATGTAGGATGTGCTTACTCAAGTGTGACATACAGTTCGAGGACCACACACTCAGCGCGTTAGTTGTATCAGGTTGCGTCATGCTTTCAAACCCACCAGTAAGCGTTCACGCGGCCCTGTCTGTTTGCGTTCGGAATCCCTGGATTTATGTCGAACACCACTGCGGGTCACGGCCGAAACTGTGCACAAATCCAGGTTACAATTGTTAAATTAGAATTGTGTAATTGAAAAATTTTTTATACTGCAAACCACTTTAAAGAAAATCAACAACTCCGATACAAATGAAGGGTTCCGAGACATAAGGGCGTAGGTCCAGTTCGATGTAGAAATGGGTCAAAATCCATGTTTGGTATTTTCTTTTTCAAAGTAATGCGAACAACGCGAAGGTGATCCTTGCTAAAAAAACTTAGATAGCGAGTTTCTTCATCCTTGAGGCAAAGCTATTGTCCACCGTTGTATTATATATATATTGAATCGAATTTCATTTAATATTTCTAGAATCATAAAACAATCGGATTCAGAAGCCAGAAACAAAGTTTCTGCTGTCTTTTGTTTCTATTTTTGTTGAATACCTATTTGGTTATGGAATAAAAAAAAACATTTAGGTACAAAAAATAATCAAGGAAAAAGCTCTACTGATTTATAGGCCACCATCGGTAAAATTCACATTTTCACTGAATTCAAACTTCGAACAGCAAGAAAACATTTCCTGTTGATCCGAGGTCGTTAGCATTTTCTGATCTGTAAGGAATAAGACTATGCAGAATACAAAAAATGCATTAGGAGAGATAATAGTAACTAAAGCAAAAGCCCAATTGATAGGCCACAAAGAAACCCATTAGGAGGGGAAAAATTATTACAAGAAAAGGTCCAGTAATTTATAGGCCACCATTGAGAAAATTCTCATTTTCATTTTATCTGGTCTTCAAACTTCACTACAAAATTTTTTCTTGATCCTTTACCGCTGAAAACCTCCCACATCTATCAAAAATGTGACTGTGTAGAATGAAAAATAACCGATTAGGAGAAAAAACTGATTAAAGCAAAAGCTCTACTTATTTAGAGGCCACCCTCGGTGTAATTCTCATTTTCACTTACCTCGAACTTCAAACTCCTAAAAAAATGTCCTGTTGATCCTAGGCCTAGGGTGCTGGAAATCTTCCATGCCTCAGGAATGTGCCTATGTAGAGTACAAATAATACCAGACAGGAGGGAAAACAATAGTTAAGGCAAAATCACTACTAATTTATAGGCCGCCCTCAGTGAAATTCTCATTTTCACATAATCCGAAGTTCAAACATCTCTAAAACAGTTCCTGTGGATCCTAGGGTGTTGGAATTCTCCGCACCTCTCAGGAAAGTGATTATGTAGAATCCAAAGAAACCCATCATAAAGGAAAAAAATATAATTATTAAGGAAACAGCTGTACTGATTCATAAGCCACCATCGATGGAATTCAAATTTTCAGCAAAACATTCCTTGTTGATCTTAGAATATTAGAAATCATAAGCTAGCGAATTCTTACATATATTTTTTTTAAATATTTGTAAATCGGTTTAAAACATCAAAAAATTCCGCAGGAAGTGGGGCTAACAACTTTAGTTAGGAAAAATTTGGTGGAAACTTTCATGAGGTTATTCAACTATATACTTTGTTTAAACAATAATTTCAAAGTGATATTAAACAAATAAATGTGCTTTGTGGAATATTTGTATTACTAAACTAACAGTCTCGACGTTCATTTTATTTCAGTGGGTGGTTTGATTAAATATTAATAAATTATCCAATAGATCTTATTATTGAACCTTTTCATCTATCTTATTTCAGTTTATTATATCAAGTGACATAGCATAATGTTACAATCGTTCTATAGAGTGCGAATATTATGCTTATATCTAAATTATTTATATTTGCAGTTACCGAATTGAAACTTTTTACTTTCAGACCAAATTTGAAGCGCTTTGTAATGTTGAATTTTCCAAGTCTGCAGAACTGTATTTCGACATTTTTTTACTTCAAAATGAAGAATTAAAATTTGAGAGTCTTTAAAGTGAAAACTTGTTCAGGATTGTAGAATGAGACATTTAAGAGATTTAATCAATTTTTTTTTCATATGTTATTTTCTATTATGTTTTAAGGATTGCAGTCGAAAAATATTTTCAAGTCTTTCCGCGGTTTATTCGTAACTCAAAAAATGACTGCTCATTATCCGGGTTTCTGGCCCATCGACTACCCTTTATCCGGTATAATAAAAACAATAATATTGGTTTATCTATAATTTAATAGTACGTATTAACATTATTATCAAATCCTTTTACATTTACATTTTAAAACGTTTGCATTTTGTGGCGTCAAGCGTAAAAATTCTTGATACATGCTCATTTTAGAAGCTTGTCAACCCTCATTCTCTTTCTAATTTGCATTACTTGCAAATTAGAAAATGTTCCAGCTTTAGATCATTCCTAAATTGGAAAACGTTTCAAACCAGGATACACTGTTAAGTTGAAATCAACCCAATTTTGGAAATGTGGCTAATTTGAGGGCATTCCAAATTTGATAAAGTTTGGTAAACAAAACGCTTTATCGTTAGAGTTATTCAAAACATTCCTAATGAGAGCAATCTCTATATCCAATTAATTCGAATCCATAACTAATGATAGTTTAATTGAGAAATAATTTCTGAATGAAAGAGGATTGT
Source organism: Andricus quercusramuli (assembly GCA_932178445.1). Lineage (NCBI taxonomy): Eukaryota > Metazoa > Arthropoda > Insecta > Hymenoptera > Cynipidae > Andricus > Andricus quercusramuli. The sequence continues at coordinate 220,001 of CAKNXH010000239.1, forward strand.
TACTTGATTACTCATAATTAAGCCTGCCATCAGATCGTGAAAGTCGAATGGCGACCAATGGATCTGTTCAAAAGCGATTTCGAGAAACGCTTGAGTTGTCAGGAGAGAAGAGCTTTCTCGCGTTAGAATGTTAGAAGCAAATAGAGAATTCGAATCGCGACTCGAAGCCCAATCTCAGAACATTCACCGTCTCACCTAATCGACGTGACAGGCAGCCGCCTCCGTATCAGCAGTTACAATGAGTGACGTCCTGTTAAAGATTCAGAACCTAAGAGCCTGAAGAGAGGGAACCTCATTGCGACTGGCTATAGTTAAGTGCAGAGTTCGGTCTCATACCAACCTGCTAATTGTTTCCCTCTTCCTGCGATTCCAATTTTTCACTGTCACCTCGTTTATTATTCGAATACTTAATATTTTTGAACGTTTTTCTCACCATATTTCAGTATTCTTTGATTCATTAGTTTTCCCCTCCTTGCTCTCCTGCTCTTCATAATTAATTCATTCATTTTGTACAAAAATAAGCCCTTCAAAAAAAGAATAAAACTGTCTATTTCCATTTACGTTACCCTGGAAGTTTTTAGCGTCTTTTGATTAAATCTTCCAAGAAGTAGGTGGAAGGGCACAGCCACTGACTAAACCAGCATCTATGGACTTGACGTCCCTTGATAATTCCTCCAACTTTTAACTGCAACCTTTATAACCGCCAGTGTAAAGCCGCCTCGTCGGCCATTTCCGAAACATCCTAGCAGCGCTACTTCTTTCGCCCCTTTTACGACTAGTCCGCTCTTACTATGTCTCTCTCCCTTTACGGAGCACTGCATCTTAAATAATTGATTCTAACGTAGTTACTGCTGTTTTTATAACTGTTTTACCGTCCGGTTTTGGCGCACGAATGTATTATTTAACCGACGGTTTTTAAACTTAAGTCCCAAGACGGGAAGGTGTGAAAGGACTAAAGGAATACGAAAGCTTCCTTCAGTTCACCAGAACATGACGAATCAAAGATTGCCGAGAACCAACCCCTTTCCAGATTTTTATCTATTTTGCGCCCTTTTTCGAATACAGGATTACCACAAACTCACGGGATTTTACCAACTGACTTAAAATTAAAAAAAGACCTTACTATTTACGACAATGTAAAGCGGAACCTAATTTTTCAAAGATCAGAAAGAACTGGATAAATTTTGTATAAAAAATATCAGTATATAAAAAAAGGAAAATATATCTGAAAATGTGAATTGTGAAAGAATGAAGTAATTTTAAAGAGAATTTTAGAGTAGTGGAAAGTTGAAGGAAGTGCCTAAGAGGACTCGAACGGTAGTAAAGATTCGACATTTCCCCAGGTGGTATCCAAAGTAGATCCTTTGATTCTGCCGTGTGAAACTGGCATGGTGTGCCTTTTCTCGTATTAAGAATGAAATTTTCGGATGCTGAATGCAGCATCGTTCTCTTCTGGAAAGTACTTTGACAGAGCCCCACGGGTACATTACTAGGATTGCCGCCACCAATTGAACCCGCCTCCACCTTCTCGACTTCGCGACCCCGAGACGAACCGACCCGCTGCTTCTGAGTCTCTCAGCGACTTCCTTATGTCTGCAAACATTGTACATGGCCCAAGGCCACACCATGTTCAAACACCCAATCGCTCTGATCGTTCTCAAGCCGATGAAGAAACTTCTCGAATTTCTATTGTGTACCCTATTTGACTTTGTTAGGCGTACATTGTCGGCACGAATCCACCGCATTATCGGCTGCATCGACTATATTTCGCAAGCTCTGCTCCCACAATGGGAATTTGATAGTGCCACGGGAGCCATGGGTTAAGTTGCTTTACAGCCTTTACGCTGACAATGATAAAATGATCCTGACTACTAAAAGACAATTAAGAAAAAGTTTGAAGTAAAGAGAATGTATTTAGGGTTTAGGACAGATAATTCTGGATAAAATTTAACAGACAGATACAGTTATCTTCATTACTCCAACAATAAAATTCAACTACCTAAAATACATCTACCAGCTTCATATAAAAATCAAATCAGAGTTTAGATAAACCAAAATAATAAGAACGACATAAGCAACGACCAACCACCCCGAATAAAAAATGCATGAACCCAACTGATTTAAAGACAATCTACTATAATTCTATTACACCCACCGAAGAAATATGAAACCTACCATAACACCACAAACCTCGTCGATAGATATAATCACGGGTACTGAATCGGCCCCCTGCAAAACTACGAGCTAATATTTAAACGCCCCTTGCCTTGTCAGATCGACTGGGTCATATCTTTCAAGCGGTAGAAAGCAAGAAGGAGCCAAGGAACCGAGAACCAAGGAACCTCTCGGCAGAAAATTTCACCGGCTAATTTACGGCTTTCTCACTTATAGTTCCATTTTATACGGTCGAAATTCTCGGTAGATGCGAGAGGATACCAAGGGAGGGAATTCGTAATATAGAGGGCCGCTCTACGGCCCCACTGGGAGGAATTCCGGGGTACGTTTTAAATTGCTGCATCCCCAACCTCCTTGTTTATGTATGTTCCGTGTTTCTTATTCTTGTGCGGCAGCGAGGAGAGCGCGCACCCCTAACTTTATGTGCACAGCGTTGGCATAAGTATGCAATCTATGTGTGTGTGTATGCGCATGGCTATAGAGAGGTAAATCGTCTGTGTGGGAATAAGTTGTACGAGGTAGGCGTGTTTCAGAGGAAAACCATACATATGTACATGTGTATTGTACGGGCTATGGAGAAACGTGGTCCTACATTTTCTACGTTCTCCGTGCTCCCGTTCCCAACCGTCAGATCTATGTATCCTTGCTAGACCCTTCTTCCATTTTCCAGTTTCCAGGTCCAACTTACAACCCCGAAACTCATTTTGACTCCTTGAACTCGTTTGCTCGAACCTCTACTATCCCTGAATTTCACTATTGAAAATTTGGACACTGACCGGCCAGCCTTCCTAATCTGATTAACGTTCGATTCTGAGCAGGGATTCAACCAATTCAATTTGGGTTCGCAGGACAATTCCAAGCGGAAGAAGAAAAATGTACTCACCTAGAACATAAAAAAAACAACAAGAATTAATATAGGTGGTTGGAAAATAGTAAAGCAAAATTAAATTGACTTAATGTAGTGGTACAATAATAATATGATTCCGGATTAATTGATAATACACAATTCCAGTTTAAATATATCCTCCTAACATTTCCAGAACTTCCAGACATATATTATTTAGTTCTCCTTTACTACATTTAATCAGAGTTTTTGAAAAGATAGTAGATGAACAATTTAGTAGCAGATAAATTTAATGTAGTATACACAGCTGACGTCTAGACAGTCCATTATTGGCCGAATGAATTAACCAATTCTAGTTGAGCTATTTCTGGTGTAAAAGGTTGATTAGAAATCTGAAGTGCAAATTGTGAAACCGAAGACATAAATAAGGTAGTCTAATAAGATAAAAGTCAGGTAGCCCCGGCCAGTCATGCCCGTGTGGAAAAATTGTCATGGCGCTAGCTGAGCCCAAAATAGGAAACACTTGGTCCCAAATTGGGAATTTAGACAGGACCAAACCACAAATGAAACGCCTAACCCGGCAAGCGCCTAACTTACTGACCGACTTGGCCCCAACTTGGCTTCATTAATTTTTCTAGTCTCAGCCACATTAAAATAAAAAATTGTTTTTAGAAATAAAAAAATGAGTAAACAATTCATGAAGGTAAAATTGTTTATTTCAAATAAACATTTCAAGTAGCTGAACGTTTCAAGAAAAATCTTATTCCTGAACCAGATTATTCGTCGCCCGCCTCATCTTTCGATTCCCATCCCAATCTTTAGAATTAGTGAAGACCGTTCCGAAATGAGGAAAGACTTCATCCTCAATGGACTTATATTTTTCACGAACATCTCCTGTAAAATGGAATAATTGGAAATTTTGAATTGAAGTTCGACTTAAACTATAACAATATATTATCATTAATTTCAATTTTTTTAGGTTTGACTTCATTGCGTTATAAACATAAATTACTTATGATTTATTTACTTACTTTCGTTTTTGTTCTGGAATGTTGGAATGTTGGAAAATTCTCAATGTCTCCGAACGCGACAAGTGCTTTTCACTTTCGGCATTTTTGATTATTTGAATCACACTTTAATAATTGGTACCTACGAAATCACAAAAACACTCGCCAATATAACCTCAAACAAACCTACTTGTCATCTACTTGTGTTCAAGAGGTTAAGTATGGAGCCCGACTGAAAACAAATGCACAGCCAAGGTCATGACGCTGCAATCAAGAGCTGTGAAACGGAGATGGTTTAAACTAGATTCAAGATATTAACCCTGTTGTAGCCATGAAATAATTTTCCAAGTTAGGGCCAAACTTGTAATTAGGTATTTTCACTTCAACCACCAGCTAACTTCACTTCATTGAGTGCTGAGAGGTAAACAATGGACCAAATGTATGGGACAAAACTTTATGTTATATCTTCGTAATAAATAATAATTATTCTCATTTTATTATTTCATTAAATAGCAATTACAAAATGGAAACTATTTTTCCAATACATTTATATCGAAAAAATTAGTTTTTACGAAGATATTAACAAAATAGGACAAAAATGGATCAAATCCCTGGCGGACCGGCCGAACGCAAACATTACGCTACAGCGTAACGGTAAAGTAATGCTAAAGTAATGGTAAAGTAATATGGCATTATAATTAATAAAGGAAACAAAATAAATATGTAAACTGTTGCAATTATAATAAAACGTTGAAATTTACGTTCAACGGTCATGCCGCAATTGCAACAAGTTGCTTTTGCAGCATTAAAAAATAAAAAAACATAGTGACCGTCATTGCAGACGGGCCTCTGCATACTGGCAACCCGCTAACGTGGCTTTAAGTGGGTTGCCAGTCTGCAGGGACCCAACTTGCATGACAGCCACTTTGTTTTTTTATTTTTTAACGCTGAGAAAGCAACTTGTTGCAATTACGGCATGACCATTTAATGTAAATTTTAACGTTTTATTATAATTGCAACAATTTACATATTAATTTTGTTTCCTTTATTAATTATAATGCCATATTACTTTAGCATTACTTTACCATTACTTTACCGTTACGCTGTAGCGTAATGTTTGCGTTCGGCCGGTCCGCCAGGGATCCCATGCATTTGAACCATTGTTTTCCCCTCAGCAGTTAAGGAAATGAAGTTAGCTGACTATGAGGTGAAAATGCGTAATTGGGCAAACATTTGGCAATTTCTACACGGGTGCTTTTGAATAAGCTGTACTTTCGACGATGATTAATCAACATTTTTATCTTGCAATACTGTCCCAAAGTATAATCTTCAAAATATAGACTCATGTATCACATTAACTTGAAAGAAAAACCGATTTAGATATACCGTATCTATAAGGAAACAAGTTTATTTTGTGAAATACGGACCAACCTTAATATCAAATATTTGAAAAACTATACACAAAAAAACATTATATTGAATTTGCCTGGGATCCATAAATTCACTCTTACACAATGTGACCTATAATTTGTGTTCAATAATTTCACGTATTTTCTTATTGATTGCTGTTTTTTTTTTCGTAACGCATGTCACAGTCGAGTAGCCCTGGCCATGTCGTGTCGGGTATGTTAGATTTCATTTGTTTCTGCCAGGAACTAATAAATCACCTTTTTTGTAAGCAGAGCCCTCTTCAATGGTTTTTGATTTTTTGGGGATTATTTCCATCCCAGTGTATAAAATAACGATACGCTACCCGACACTCTTCTTTAATAAACTTTTTTAGTCCTCAAGTCAGTCACTCTTTTTTCTATCAGATGCGATTTATCCTTGAATATCTTTTTTGGAGATGTTAGTACAAGGAGGGGAAACCACCCTATACAGTAGATAATAAATTACAGTATATAATCTTAATTAACTGGAAAACTGACAAAAAATGTTCATTATTTTTGTTAATATAACGTTTCAGCAAGGATTCTATATTTTCTGACGAAGTTTCATTAAAATTTTGTAATTAATTAATGCGTGAGAGCAAATATTAATTTTCAACTGAAAAAAAATTTCACCTCTTTTTTATTCATACTTTTTAACTTAATAAAACATTTTTGTGACATGTTTGTACGTTAGAATCAAAGCTTAAAGTTGAATGAACAATATTCATTGATAAAAAGCGTTCTTTCTTTAATATTTATAAATATTTGAGGACTTTTTATTAGACACTACATTTTCCAACAGTAGATAGATTTTTTCTATAAGAATACTCAATTGAATATGTAAGCTTTATTTAACAACAATAATCTTTCTTTATTTTTGTAAACTATCTACTGTAGGGTAGTTTCCCCGATTAATATTATAATAAAGGATTTATGTTGCAATTTCCATCGCTACCGGCTAGTTTATTTTAAATATAATATTAAGTAGCTGGTACTACCCGACTCTCTCCTTAGGGATCGTTTAGAAACAACGTTATATATTCTTCTTTTGTTTGAATAAAGATGAGAATATAATTTTCGTGAAGTAAAAAGTATACAACGATATAAAATAAAAAAAAACACGCATAACTTAGTAGATAGACGATCCCTCAGTACTAATAAGTAAGCACTACAGTCTGAATAGTGATTTTGAAGTGAATGGTTGAAAAATTGAAAACCTTCACCCTAGTCTCAAATTTCAATATTCTATAAAAAATGCCCTGTTTTTTAAACGCTAGGAAATAAATACTGTATAAGTTTAAAAAAAAAATAAGTTTTAAACACTAAAGTTCGTAACGTTTATAAACGAAAATATAATTAAAAATTCTGATAACTTAAATCAATGTTTTGTTTTTCAATTATCGTAAAAGTAATGTAATACATGACTTTAAATGGTAATAACTCGCTATAACCTCATATTTAATATTTCAATGAAATAAGCTATATATTTGATATTTTTGATTTTCTTTCATTAATTAATGCGTTTTATCCATCCAGGCAATTCGAAATGTACACCCAAATTCGGAAAAAATTATAACTTTCCTCTAAACACTTTTTTTTCGGATTTTCTTTGATCAAATGATCAATTACTTTTATTTGATGTCAGGGAACACCAAAAAAAGATTAATCTCACTATCCTTATCGTGAGAATGTGTCTTATCCACTCACACACTTCTTCTTACATTTCACAGGGAGTGTCTGTATAATACGCAATCTTCCGATAAGGATATTGAGATGAATTTTTTTTGCTGTTGTCTGACATCAAATACAAGTAATGAGTGAAAGAAAATCCGAGAACCTATGTAGCATTTCGAGGAAAGTTATAATTGTTTTAATATTCACATTTCAGAGTGCGTGGGTTGATAAAACACAGTCTTCCGATGCGGAAATTAGGATAACACTTTTTTTGTGTTGTTAGACATTGAGTACAAGTAATCAGTCTAAGAAAATGAGAACCGACCGTTTAGAGGAAAGTTATAATATTTTCCGTATTTTTCTATGTACATTCCAGAGTGCGTAGGTGGACGAAACGCAGTCTTCTGATAAGGATATAGGGATGAACCTTTTTTAGTATTGTCCGACATTCAGTACAAGTAAATAGCACAATTAAAATTCGAGAACAAAACGTTTAGAGGAATGTTATAATATTTCCGAATCTTCGTGTTCATTTCACAGTGCGTGGTTGAATAAAATGCAGTCTTCCTATAACGATATTGGGAAGAATCTTTTTTTATGTTGCTTGACATCAAATAAAAGTCTTGATTGAGGCCGAATTAATTTCAAATCTGGCAGCCAGTCTATTGCTCAACTCACAGAATTATTAAACACTCAAATACATGTTATTTTTTCAAGGGAATAACATAACACGTTATTTAACGATTTGCCAAAAAATTTTGTTGGTAAAGTTATGAGTGTTCGAATTTTAAATTATTGTCATAACTTTTATTGTTAGGAATAAATGAATTTCAAGATTATAAATTTTT
>CAKNXH010000239.1:228078-334926 GCA_932178445.1 Andricus quercusramuli
ACACTTTATCCGTTCATTTTAGTTGAAAGTTCAAACGAATTGAACCTCAGATATTCAAGAAATATAGAATTCCATGAGATATTTGCGGCTATTATCTGTGTCTCTATATACTAACGATTTCATACAAGATTTATAACCACGTGTATTTTGGAAAAAAAGAGAGTTATTGGGTCCTGTTTTAGAGGTAGGCTGGCAATCAGCAGATGGGAACATAGGAATTCCTATCTAATACGACGCTGCTGAAGGATGGTGACCTTCTCAGCATAAATCACCAACCTATTGAGACTCTCGGTTTCCTTTCTCAGCCCCCCCCCCCCACCCTCCCCAGTAACAGAAGTTTTGGTGGGACTCACGTTACAACTTGACTCTCCACCATACTACAAATCACTGCTTAATTCGGACATAATTTCGACTCGCAAAACAAATCTCGCGCATACAAGTGATAGTTGGGAGTACAATCTAAGCATGAATAATACAAACAATAAAGTAGCCTCGGAATGGACTGAAACTTTGATTGACGAAAAGCATGCACACGGTAAACGTAAAGGTCAAGTTTCGGGCGATGAATGGAGACTGGGTGTTTGGAATGCTAGAGTAGTGAGTGATCTTAAGATAAGAGAACTACGAGAAACTATGCACATAAGAAAGCTAGACATTCTTTGTGTACCTGAGACGAAGGAAAAGGGTTGCGAAATTAGAAACATAGAAAATGGGGTGCTGAAAGGCGGTTGTTAAATATGGTCAGGAGAAGATAGCGAATCACATGGTAGTCAAGGGGTCGGTTTAATTATGAATAGAAAAGCAAGACAACCCAGATAACAATACGTGCCGGCACGCGATCGGCCCGACGGGCTGGATACCAGCGTGCCTGCTAAATGCACGCGACAGGCCGGCAGAGTCGGAATATCCAGCTTAATATTACACAATGGTGAAAAACTATAGGGAAAAGTCGGAAAAAGAGTTACATAGGGGGGGGGGGGGTCAAAATTGTCGGAAAACTGCGTTACGTAATTTATGCATGACCCCTTAGATGCCCGTCGGGCTTGCAAACGGCGAGGAACGACGGGCCTGCGATTTACGCGACCGCTGCAAGCTGATAGTGCGAGAAGTTTGAGATCAAAAACGCGCATGCGCGTTTTGGATCAGCTGTTCTTGTCGTGTTTCATCTCGTGTGGCGTTCACTCCCGTGAATTTTCGCTCGGATGTGTGCGATTTGCAAACAATAATTGTTATTCGTTCCAGATAAAATAGAAGAATAAGTAATCCACTTGTAAATGGAGTAATCCACTTGGAATACAGAGTAATCTACTTGTATAACGGAGTTATACCTTTCATCGTTTGCGGGTTTTGGTATTGTTTTGGCTGTGTGTGGAACAAAAAATTTGTTAGAAATTTTTTGCTGTCGGTGTCCTTCAAATCAACAAAAGTAGCAAATACAGTACAAGTCCGATAAGTTGCCGTCCGATAAGTGTACACTCCCCTTAAAACGTCATCTCACGCACGGCACGCACACTAATTGGGGTTCTCCCACTACGTGTGCTATTTTGCTTATGATTTGTGCATCATTCTTACGCATGCGCGCAACTAATATCGTGCTACTAGAGGGGGCATCCGATAAGTCCGCAATTCCTGGAATTTTCCGCCCCTACAGCCCCGAAATGAGAAACTTATCGGACTTCTACTGTAGCAGGAAAGGTAATGAAATTCTGCGTATAATAATATAAAGTTCAACTTGGACTTATTATACGCAGACTCTCCTCATTACCTTTCGTGATATTTGGAAATTTTAATTTTATTTACATAAAAAAAGATTTTTTTAATTTTAATCTACTCGCACACTTAGCCTGCATTTTACCGGACCGTCGGGCATGCAGTTCGCCGGACAGCGTCGCTCCCGCCTGTCGGGCGGGCATATAGACATCAATGGTGTGCACATTAAGGTGCATATCTGCCGGCAAGTCGGTCCGATCGATCGGACCGCGGGCCGGCAAATCGCTTGCAATCGGCGGGCATTTTGCTATCTGGGAACATCTCATAGATCATAATTTTGTATCACCCAGATTACTATGGGCTAGAATGAAGGTAGAAATCAGAAGATTATTTATCATAGCGTGCTACGCACCAGTTGATAGCGATTCGAGGGAAGTTAAGGACGCCTTCTGGGACACTTTAAATGATACAATAAGTACTTGCGACCAAGGTGAAAGAATAATTTTGTTAGGAGATATGAACGGATGGGTCGGCGTCCAACGTCAGGATACAGATACAGGAGGGGTGCTAGGTAATTTTGGGGACCAAAAAAGAAAAAATTATAAAGGGGAAAAATTAGTTAGCTTATGCTTAGAGAAGGGCCTATTTATTACAAATACTTGGTTTCGACATAAAATGACCCACACTTATACCTGGTGTAAAGGAAATAACCGCAGTATAATTGACTTCGTTATTGCAGATGAAAGACTAAGAGAACTAGTTACAGATACAAGAGTCATGAGGGGGGCCGAATGCAATACTGATCATTACCTTTTAGTCTCCTAAATGAACTTAGAGCGGGGATGGAGAAGAAAAAGAACCAAGCAAACGAAACAAACGCGAATCAAAGTCGAAAATTTACAGAAACCAGAAGTGCGAATAGATTTTCAGAACAAGATAAACTAAAGCATAGAGAAGGCAATTTGGGTGATGCTTGAAAGCAATCAAGATATGGAGGGCGCGTGGGCTTTATTACGGGATACCATTGTTAAAACTGCGATTGAAGTGTGTGGTACGGCGATGATATGAAGAAAGTCTGGCGATGCGTGGTGGAACGATGAAATTAAGGCAGCCCAAAAAGAAAAGAAAGAAGCGTACAATAAAATGCTGAACATGATAGGTCTTAGCGATGAGGAGAGAAATAGACCGAAAAATGATTACAGACACAAAAAGAGGAAAGTTAAACGACTAGTCAAAGAGAGCAAAGAGAAAACCAGAATAGAAGAAGAGAAAAAAATACAAAACTACTTTGAAGGAATTATGAAACTATTACATAAACAGTTGAAGGAAAGTAAAAATACAGAGTTTGTCAGCATGAGAAACAGCAAAGGTGAAATGCTATATGATATAGACGGGATAGTAGACGCTTTAAAAGACTCCTTTAAAGGACTATTAGGAGCTGAAGATATAGGACAACAAAACTGTGACATAGAACATAATGCATTAGAAAATCCAATTGAAAAAGTCTGTGTCACTGAGGTCAGAGATATAATTAAGAACTTGAAAAACGGTAAGGCTACTGGTATAGACAGTATTAGCGTTGAAATGCTTAAATACGGTGGAAAGTACATACATCACAGGATGTGCAAATTGATCAATTTATGTTTTGAGACAGGAGAAGTCCCAGACGATTAGAGAAAAGCGATTATAGTACCAATATACAAAAGAAAGGGCGATAAAAGCAACTGCAGTAATTACAGAGGTATCAGCCTACTAAGTACCGTAAGTAAAATATACTCAAAAATACTTATTCGTAGGGTAATGGAAATTACAGAAGAGACGATATGGGAAGTCCAAAGTGGATTTATGCCAGGAAGATCATGTACAGACCAGATATTTGGCCTGAGGCAGATCACAGAAAAAAGCTTGAGAGTAGGAAAGAAAGTATCCTGTGCATTTATTTACCTAGAAAAAGCATTTGACAAGGTAAATAGAAGTAAACTTTGGGAAGTCCTTAAAGAGTATGGAGTAAATGGAGGGCTTCTACCAGCAATAAAAACAATATATACAGGTAGTAAATCGAGTGTAAGGGTAAATGGGAAACTGAGTGACTGGTTCGATATTATTCAAGGCGTGAAACAAGGATGCGTTATGTGTAGATCTCGAAACAGTCAAGGTACGTGGGTTAGCTTTCGCAGATGACAAGATTGTTATGGCAGAATCAGTCGAGGACTTGCAAAGAATTTTGAATAAACTTAATACAAACATGAAGAACATGGGCCTCAAAACTAACGTGAATAAAACGAAAATTATGGTGTTTGAGGGAAGAAGTGAGAAAACAATATGCGACATTGTCCTAAATGATGAGAGATTAGAACAAGTTGACAAATACGTATATCAAGGTAGTCTATTCACTAACGACGGAAAAATATATGGGGAGTTAGATAGGCGCATAAATAAGGGTAAGCAGGTTATCGGTAGAGCAGGGTCCATCCTCACAAATAAAAACATATTTAAAAAAAAACTAAAATGGCCATATATAATTCTATTTTCGTATCGACTGTACTATACGGTAGCGAGACATGGACCTGTCAAGAAAAGGACAGGAGTAAAATCAACGCGATCGGCATGAAACTTCTGCGCATAATATGCGGGAAAACACTGATGGACAAAGTCCGAAACGAGGGGGATGATCGCTAGAGAGATTGATCAGCAACCTGGGTCGAAGTAGTGTTGCGGAATGAACGTGTCATTTAAATAAATAACACGAGAATTGCAGATCAATCTAAAAAAAACATCCATACCGAACACCTATATACCTATATACCTTATACCCATATACCGAAAGGGAAATGGCTTACTGGTATAATAATAATTTTGACATATATTACATATATATTATTAATATAATTAATTAATTTTATTTATTATTATATATTATATTATTTATTAATTTAATTAATGAAATCAATATAATTAATGTAATATATATTATTAATTAATATATTACATATATTTCATATATTAATTATCTCTAGCAATCAGATATTTATCTAAAATAAAATTATTTTTCTGAAAAACAAAAATTTCGTTCTGTTTGCTCCCTTAATCCGAATCACTGAAATTGTCACTGGTTGAATCAGTGTTTTGAAGTATCACTGGTGAACCAGTGACTTTCCGACTTTGGCTTCGTGAACCAGTAAGTGACTTGACTGAAACGGAGGTACTGAATATGCCAGTGACGTCAAAAAATGATAGATTCAACCATTAAATGTCCGCTCAACAATCAGTGTCTTGTCGTCAAAAATGAATGTTTTGGCCGCTCCACGCAACCAAGACATGATCCTTCAGTCGTCTGGTGGTACACACTTGTCGCCGATCAGGTCTTTGCATTTCTCAAGTGAAAACAAACTTTATTGTGTCCTAGTTTTTTTATCAGAAATATGTGTTGCCTGACTGTCATAAGCGAGGGATCTTTCTCTTGAAAGTGAAGAGGCCCCTGGCCACTTGGGTTTGACTTTAAGCGAAGCGACACGTTGACGTAATGACTGGCCTTCCCACAGCTAGGCGCAATATATTATATTCTGTTACATTGCAGCCTGGCTCTTATTCATTGTTGCATGAGTAAAGTGGGGTTTTTAAGAGATAATTTTGCAATGGTTAGCAAAAAAGTAATGAATGATAAGTTTCGTACCTAACCATGTGAGGAACGACAATAAGTACCATCAGATGACTAATGGTATACTGAGTAACCAGTGAACCTCACTGATGAGGCCAGTTGTTTCAAACAGTGAGATATTTCACTGAAAATCAGTGCCAAAACGACAAACGATACGAAAAAAGTAAAAGAAACAAAATTGTTTTTCGGAAAAAGTTCCACAAAAACATCTTTTTTTCTCAACAGTACAATATAATGGTGTCATAACAAAAAAAGAAGAACCTAATTTAGCATAATTTCCAACAACTTTTAGATTAAACTTTTCCTTCTGAATTGTGTACTTTTTAAATAATTGATACTGAATATTTTTTTTAACTTACTTTATTTTATTTTCACCAATCGGTTGTGGAAACTATTAAATTAAGTCCGTTTTTAACTTGAATCGCACCGTAAAATTGTACTTTTGAGAAACAAAATAAATCTTCATGTTTTTTTCACTTTTCAGTTTAAAAAAATATTATCTCCAAGGCGTAGACTGTTATATCAGGACGAATCTACAAAAAAAATAAAAGTGAGAAAAACGGTGGTGTTTTTAAGTAAATTCACTTCGAATATTTTTAGAAAAACTGCTGCAAAATAAAGAGAAGTACATATATTGAAATAATAAATATTACACCGTTACCCAAAATTTGGACCATTTTTTGATAATCCGCGTTTTTAAGGTTTAAATTCAAATACACATAACTTTGCAAAAAAAATCGGTAAATCGTTAAGATATGTGACGTCTTATTCCCTTTAAAAAAAAAAACATATTTGAGTATAGCAAATGATTCTTTGACTTGAGTATGAATTGCCTGCCCGATTTCAAATAAAGTCGATCATGAAAGAAAATCCGAGAACCGAGCGCTTAGTGGAAAGAGATTTCTTTTCGAATTTTTAATTTTTAATGAAATTTCATATTTTCGTTTATAAACGTCGTGCGAACTACATTTACGTTAAAAAATGACTCCACTGTGAAAAAGTCGACTCCGAAATTTCTGTATTGCGATTTTGAAGTATATGGTAGCAAATTTTGAAGTCTCATCCAAACTTAAACTTTGAAATTTATTTATTTAAAAATTCCCTGCTACCTACAATTTTTAAATTGTTCACTTTCGTATACAATTTCAAATTGTATCTTTTTCGAGTTTTCGAATATGAAAACGGCATTTTCCAATTAAAATTGTCCAACTTAGATTGCGACCACTTACAAATTTTAAACACTTAATTGACCAAATTTATTTCAAATCGAGCATGCGGGCAATCCATGCTCAAGTCACAGAATCATTTGCCACTCAAATATGTTGTTTTAATATGCAATTTTTAACGGATCTTTACGTTCCGGTACTTACAGAGACCAAAAACCTGAATTTTGTAGCCACGCTAAGTTTTGAAAGATTTTTTAATCAAATCAGCACTTGACACACTTTTGTAGGGTCCCAAAATGAAGGTAATGTTCGTTAACCAGATATTCCCTACCAAAAGTTAAAAATTTCGAGCGTTTTTCAAATAGAGAAAACAAATTTAAGAATTTTCGTTCAAAGATTCTGGTTCGTGGAAAAAGGACTTACAAATTATCCCTCATGCCATTTTTGATTTTGATTTAAATTAAAAAAGTTATATACTTTTCAAAATTTCGGAAATTTTCAAGAAAATAGAGAAAATTATTTATCTGATAGATCCAGAAATACTAATCCAAATTTTTACTAGATTTAAAATATATTTTGAAACTATTTTTATGAAATTTTTCAATTATACGAAAATTAAAAAATTTCAAAAAGAAAATTGAAAAAGTTACATCATTTTCAAAAATATGCAATTTTTGTTTTTAAGAGACCCGTCAGTAAAAATCCTTATTTTTAGTAGATTTCAACAAGACTCGTAAATTATCTTAATAAAATTTGTCAAATGGACCTAAACTGAAAATGTTCTAGAATAACTAATAATAATTAATCATAGTCTTAGAACCTCGCTTAGAACTGAAGTTCGAACGAACGGAATCAAAGCCTACGGCTTAATGTCTATATTTAGTAAATTTAAACAGAATTTGTAATTTTTATTAACATGATATTGAAAAACATACTTACTTCTTATAATTATGCTGTTTAATTTTATCTACAGTTTTTCATTTTTTAAAGAAAACCGCCTCTATAACCTGATTATCGAGCGCGAAACGCGAGTGAAACAAATTGAAAAATAATTTCAGTTCCAATTTATGGCTGTACTTCCTCAGGGGTTAAGACATAGTTTTAGATTGAGGT
Organism: Andricus quercusramuli; assembly: GCA_932178445.1. Lineage (NCBI taxonomy): Eukaryota > Metazoa > Arthropoda > Insecta > Hymenoptera > Cynipidae > Andricus > Andricus quercusramuli. Next base: position 235,726 of record CAKNXH010000239.1, read on the forward strand.
TACAATATTTATATTTTGAAAAAATTTAGTTGAATTTTAGTTGAATTTTAGTTGAATTTTGAAAATTGCGCGCGCAATGCTTATTTTTTCACAGGCGAAAAAACGATACGTATATCTTACCTATTTACCGGAAATATTTTTTGACAAATTACGAGTATTTCATTTTTTTAAATTGAAAACGCGATTTATCCAAAAACAGTCAAAACTTTTGTCAAAAGTATATTTTAATATTAATTAATTTTTTGGGACGACTAGACACACTCCTTATTATATTTTTTCTATTATATTCCTTACTTTATTTAATTCAAAACCTCTTTCTTTTTGATTCTGAGAGAATTTCTCTTTTTACTTCGGAATCTATTCGTAAATTCCAAAAAAGTTTGAAAGTGACAAAATGGCGGCCGTTTTCTCCGACAATGTTAAATTTAAATTTACTCATAATACCTTGAGATATCTAATCTATGTTCTTTTAAATTTGAACTTTTTGAAACTTCAAGAACTTTCGACAACTTTAGAATTTTCTTTGAAATTTTGAACATTTTGAATGCTCCTTTTTGCATATTTTAATTTGAAAGGAAATAAGTGTAAAAAGAAACTTCAAAATACTGATTGTAAAGGATTACAAGTAGTTAAAAAGTAAAATGTCTACACTATCTGAAATTTCAGTAAAAATAACCAAATTTTTCGATAATTGCAGGACCTGGGTCCTGGTAAAAAAATCCGATTCTTTTTACGGAAATTTCGCTTCTTATAGCTAATAGTGGATGTTCTATTCCTATGGAAAAAATACAGTCATTAATACGGTCGTAAGTACGACTGTAAATACGGTCATATTTACGGCCCTGTATTTAAACCCGTATTTCCTTTCGTATTTTCTGTCGTATTTACGGTATTTTTTTGAAATAAAAATTAATTATCTGATTTTCAATTATGGAAATAAATGAATTCATATTCATTGACCATAGAAGGAAGTAACACAATAAATACTTCCACAAATTTAAAGAGAGCCAATTTTTATTGAATGAAACAGTCGCAGTCTCAGAGAAAGTATCAAATTAATCATTGTAAGCTTGTTATACGAAAAGTACTTGTATACAAGTACCCTGCAAAAAAAGATTAATTTAAAATCGATTGACTGCAATTCAAAAATAAAATCGTCCATCGACAATTTTGGTGAAACGCAATTCAAGTCAAATATGGTGAATTGCATTTAATATCCAATTGTTGAATCGCAATTGAAGAATTTATCAGTGAGTTGAATTGAATGTCTGTAACTGCAGTGAATTGTAGATATATAATAGAACCAGTGTGCGCTCTATTGCACTGAATTGTTTCGCAAGCCAATGAACCGTCCTTTTGATTTAATTGACGACTTTGAATTCAAAAAGGATTTTGTAAATGGTTTTATATTATTCAATAGAGGTTAATATCAAAATGAAGATTTATTGAATAATAAAATAATACGTTAATAAATAGTATTATTGAAGAGATTGAAGTAATTAATTGATAATAAGGAATGAAAGTTGTTATATAATTAGTACTTTTGGACTAAAGTTCAGTAAATATTGATTATTTAATGAGAATAAAAAGTGACTTTGGACATAAATTAACAATATAATACAAATACTAAATTCAAAATTAACAGAAATTTTTTTGAATGGAAAAATTTAGTCTACTCAAGAGAATGGAATGTAATAAATTTTAAATAATTTTTTCAATTCTGATAGTTACTTATAAAAATTACTGTGGCAGGGTAACATGAGGAAAACTTTGAAGTAGGTTATAAGTCATATAGACGACAATAATACTCTGTCAAATAAGTACATTTTTCTTTTGTATTCAGATTTATTTCAACATATAAAATTAGAAATAAAAGTAGGGGAGAGTGCCCTTGGTTGGAACAGTCCATGGTTGGGACAGCGGGGATAAATGTTATAGATTAAGCATTAAAAATCTGAAAAAATTAGTTAAGTTTTGCCTTATGATGAGAGGAAACTTGAATAACTTTTTCAGATTTTTAATGCTTAATCTTATAACATTTATCCCCGCTGTCCCAACCAAGGACCGTCCCATCCAAGGGCACTCTCCCCTATAGAGATAATACATTCGAACCCTGTACAATGAATAATTTTAAATTATGAACATTCACGAGCAGGCAATCGATGTACGTATTTTTTCATGTGTTCAATAATACTTTTAAAATTTGCATAGAATTGAAAATTTACAATTAAGTTCTATTTATTTTATTACATTGATTTGAAAACTGACAATGCAATTCAATTGACATCATTCCGTAATGATGAAATGCCACCAATTGCATCTTTACGATTGAAATACATTGCGTCAATTCAAATCCATTGAGTTACATTAAATGATAGTTCTACCAATTCCATTTAATTGCAAATGCTCATTTCAACATTTCCAATTGAATACAATAATTGGCCTTTTTTGTTTGCAGGGTATAACTTACTTCCTTCTATGGTAAATGGATAGGAACTTACTAATTTAAAAACTGAAAATCAAAAAATTAATTTTTTATTTTTAAAAACGACCATAAATACGGTTTCAAATGCACGGCCGTAAATATGACCGTATTCACAATCGTATTTACGACCGTATTAACGTCTGTATTTTTTCAATAGGGGCTCATCGGTACGAAGACGCAATCTTATAAAAAAAGCTAGGTTAGCTCAGAAGTTTTCCTCCATTTGTTCAGAAATGTTAACTATTTTCACTTTTTTGTAGATAAATGAAAAAAAGCCTTTCACGTGGATTAATTTAAACTATATAATATTGTAATAAAACCCACAGAGAAACAGAGCTTTCGCGGCAACGTTCAAATATCAAATCATCACATAAGAACATGAGCGCCATTTTGAAAGAACTTCAACGAAATAAAGACTCCAGAGATAACGGACAGTCGTCGATAAAGTGGGCCGAAAAACATCTATCTTACCACTAGAAGATAACTCAATCATTACCAATTACGTATGACTTTCCGCAAAGATATCTTTGCTTTCCGATTCTACCGCAAATTGCACATAATATATGATAATCTATACACTACGCTTCGCAACAAAATCAGCTGGTTCGGATAAATTGAGTTTATGAACATTATGGCAGATTTTGCCAAAGCACAACTGTTAAAATATGGTTGGACAGAAGGTACTTTTTTTCAAAATTATTTAAAGCTATTCAGCAATATGTTCTTATTGTCTTTCCTAATACGTTTTTTTCAGCCTAGATCCTAACCTCTTTCTTTTGTCTTCGCTGTAATGTTTACGATCTTTAAGAACAGCATTTTTCGTTTTCAGTCAGAAAATGTCTTCGCATATAGTGTTTCGACAACTTATTCATATTCCATGATCGGAAAATCAAAATTTCAATAAAATTTGCGTGTTTTTGTCCGAATCGTCCCAGCGTCAAGAACAAAGATTTTGGACTTTGATGTCGACTTATGATATTGTGTTCGAAACATTTACTATCAACATTTCTCATAATAATTGTCCATTTTAAGTATTTCATGCGTGTTATATGATTTTTTATGTGAAATCTTTTTTAAAATAAGCACACAAATACTATAGAATGAATTTCTATTGTGTGGGTGATAGTTTCTCTTTGTCAGAATCGATTTCGCAGATTTCGCTGCCACGAGACACACAATGAACAAAATTATTTGCGTACGCTTATGACAGCTATGACATTAGCAAGAATCGACTGAAAACATTGGTATTGTCCTGTGATTAAAAAAAAAAATAAACAATCAGAAATTAAAAATGTATGGTTTTTAATTTAAATATTCACGTATAGAAAAGTTTCATAAAGAAGGATGTAGGGTCGATAGGGGTAAGCGTGACAACGGGGTTAGTGTAATAAAAAGAAAATTTTGGAATGAAAAACTAATTAGTTCTTAACTTTTTTTATTATAATATAAAGATTATATCTCTTATTTTTTGTAGAAAAAAAGATGGATGTCATTATTTATTGATGTAATTAATAATTTTTAGAGAAACTGAGATGCTTTTAGGAAATTCCAATTCGTATTTGTGTCATCTGGTCTTTCAATTTTTCTCGCATAAAGCATCTTTTGTTGAATTTTTTTCCAGAAATGAAGGGAGGTATATTCTCCTTGAATATCGGTTGTTTTCTTCGAAAATTTTAATCATTTTCAATAATAAATTATGACATGTTAATCATGAATCGGGCTAGGGATAAGTGTGATATATGTTTTTTGTTTTTCTTTTTCTTTGTAATTGTAATGAAAATGTAAGTACCTAAACCGAATCTATTTCAAATCAGGCAGACAGTGCAACTTTAATTCACAGAATCGGTCGCTGATGAAATATTATATTTTTCAAGGAGCTAAGGCAACACGTATTTTTCATTTTAAAAAAAATCAATTTTCGCGTAGTTATGACAATTTTAATTTTAATTTTTTTTTTCAAAAAAACGTTTTTTTAAATTATATTTTTTGATCTAATTAAGTTATTTAGGTTTTGTTTCGAGCATCTGGTAGATTTTGCGGTCCTTTTTTCATATACGGTGGAAAATTAAAAAATTAACAAAACTGCAGCAGTTTTTCTGAAGATATTAACAGTCGATTTTTTCAAAAACCCCACCTTTTTTTGTTAAATTTTTTTTCTGAATTGGTACTTATATAAGAAAGAACTCATGTAGGTAACTCTTCGTGATTGACACTCTCTAAGAGATTTTAATTTAAAATTGAAAACACTGCTTGAAAAAAATGAACCCTAAAAAATGAATTGTTTTTCTCTTTTTCAAACGTTAATTCGTTTAAACATCATGACGTGGATTACCGAAAAAATCTTGGAGACGTATGTAACAAAAGATGTATGTAACAAATCGGTTATGAGATCTGGAAATTGTCTGCTACCCGGTAAGAAGAGAAGAATTCAAAAAAATTAATACTTTCATATTTAAACGAAAGAGTGAGAATTATTTAATTTTTTTGAATGTGCTAATTTTCCATCGGGAGAAGTGCCCAACGAAAGAATAGGTTTATCTCCGAAACCAGTTCTTTTCTATTTCCTTAACAAATGCCGCTTGTGTTGTGTTCCATACAGGCGAACATATTTTCTATTTTTTCAATTCCTCTTAATGCGAGCAGTAGACGCACCTCTAATGGTTATTTTTAATTCCATACTTACATACTGTATTTTCGATTAATTTAATTCTTTCTAATCCTCCACAAAATGCGTGGACTTATATGATTTTTATTCCTCCGTGTGTAACATAAGTTTGAAAATTTCAATTTTGTTGTCCTCTTCTAACCCCTAAAAAGGATTTCAGATGTTTAGCAGTCAAGTTGCAAAAAGTTAACCTAAACCAAAAATCCAAAGTCAAACCAAGAAAATGGTAAGCAGGAAATTTTTTAATTTGATTTCGACTATGCTGGATAATTTTCATAATTAATTTTTTTTTATAAAATATATCTTCGAATTGATCTCGGTCGGATTGATATGTAACTTACGTATTATTTATATATTGTTATCTATGACATCATTTGAACATGATAACCTTTTATATTTTTAAACTTAATAAAAACTCTATGAATGATTTCTATTCTTTATTTTACATTTCTCTACTTTTTAATTCCTCCCAATACGCTTCCATTAAATTTTTATGAGTCGATTGAAAGGACTAGCTTTTGCGTCTTCAAAGTGACATTATTCTCTTTCTTTCTATTCTTTCTTTTGCATTCCTCCCAATTCACTTTCATTGAATATTTCTAAGTAAATTAAAAGGAATAGGTTTTGCTTTTTTTTCCTACTCGTTGGTGGAACTTTCAATGGAGGAAAATTCACGTATTAATGAGAATTCAGATTCTGAATTTTTTTGAATTCTTCTCTTCTTACCGGGTAGATCCTTATATTTTTGTCATTCCGAGCATTATGTTCATATATTTAATATAATGACTTTAAAATGAGCATTGTAAGTACTCTTTTCCAATTTTTCGTCTAGATTTGTTGTTTAATGTATTGCATTATTTTGTATTCTTCACGTGATATTTTAGATGCAGTTAATTTTCTATAAGTACTATAACTGAGTACTATTTCAAAAATCTGTCCTGATTTTGAAGTTGCTTTACAAAAAGCTAATTAATAACAGTCCTTATAACCGTTTTGGAAAAGTTGAACATGTAGACACAATCATCTGCTCTGATAACTTTCAGGAGAAACAAAGGCTGTAGGAAGGAAACCAAATCTTCTACTTTTACAAATCGGTTATTAGGACTGTTGTAAATTAGCTTTTTGTATACAACTTTAAAATTAGGACCAATTTATGAAGTAGTACTCAGTTATACCTATAAAAAATTAACTGCATCTAAAATATCTACACGAATTTCAAGATTTGGGATAATGCTGAGCACTCAGATCTTGATAAAACAAAACACATCTGCGCAGAAGTGTTTTGCTCATGAGGATCCTCGTTCTTTTTGCAGTGCGATTTACTGAAATCGAAAAGCACAAGTCCTTTTCAATAGCACATCTGCATTTTTTATTTGTCAATCAAAAATAATTTTAGTTGATTAATAATATAATTGTTATTAATTATCTGAAATAACTATAGAACTATTAATTGTAATTTAATAATAAATTAATAATTACAGGATAATTTTATTTTTTGATACATTTTTGGGAAATTTGTAGTAGTTGAGTTTCTCCAGTAGGAAACTCGGAGGTTGTTGTGGGCTGATTCCTATGTATTCGGAAGCACATCTGCGTAGATGTGTTTATTAGTAAGGATTCTCGGCGATTTGTGCATTAATATATAGCGTATCTACAATTTTGCATATAAATAATTTGAATTCGCCATTTTTTGTTCTTTTAATAAATAGAGCATGTCCAAATTACCTAAGAACAGTACTTTTTTCCAAAAACTCTCATACGTTAAAAGGTGCAGATGCAAACGCGTTTTATTGAATATCTCGTTTCGTTTCAAATGCAGTTGTACAGTTTCTTCATCAGGGCGGCAGCATTGAACCGCAAAATCTAAATGAAAAATTGGAAAATAATACTTTCAATGTTGTTTTTAAAGTACATATATTAAACATATACACTCAAGGCTCTGAAGAAAATGTCATAGGCTTAAGGATCTATGAGGCCATTTCAAGATCTCACAACCGATTTTTATATACATATTTGTCTCCTAAGATTTTTTCAGTAAATCCTGTCGCGATGCTTAAACGAATTGCAGGTTAACAAAAAAGAAAAGGACCAGAAAAAAAGTTCAGCCCACATTAAACATACATTTTTTCTCCATATAAGTGCCAATTCAGCAAAGAAAAAGTGGTGTTTTTGAGAAAGTCGCCTTATTTCCTTTAAAAAATAACATACGTCATTAGCGACCGATTCTATGATTTGAAGTTGCACTGCCTTTCTGATTTTAAATGGATTCGCTCAGTACATAATAATAACACAGGTACACACACAAAATTTTGGGCGCTAAAAATGCGACCTATATCGCATTGTAGTTTTTATCTAACATAGTCAAAATCTGCATTGATTGAAATTTTCTCCTTACTAGTTTTTTTTTATTCGAGTTTGAATTTTTAATTCAGGTCAAATTAGCTGTCGTTTTTTCTCTGTAAAAAGAATTTTTCAATAGCTCTTATGTTAGAAAAAAATTCCCCAGGTTTTGGTCACAAACAAAATTTTGTTGCAAAAATTATTAACAATGAAAATTTCTTGTTACAATGTGATCAACATTTTTCTCGTGAACGTACATTCCAGAAATCTTTCTTCTAAATATAATAACATTGAATTTGTTTTAAAAAATGAATTGTTTATAAACAGAACCAACTTTTTTGCTTAAAAACGGACATTCCAAAAATCCTTCTTCCGAATATAAAAAATTGAATTTGTTTTAAAAAATAGCAATTGTTTCTAAACAAATTGAACTTTATTCAAAAGAATATTAATACTATTCTTTTGAATAGACGGACGTAAAACATGTTATGAGCGCTCGCGCTTCGCACTAAAAAATTTATATTTCGTGAAATAATAGATACTACTTAGTATTTCTTTTCGCATTTCTCTCCAGAAAAATGTAAAATAACGTGCACAAAAATTTTCTTTTAAGAATACAAAAGTACATTTTGTTATAAACCATTTTTAAAATGGTTTCTAAACCGTGAGTCAAATGTTGGTCATGTTCTAACATTAAATTTATATTGTTAATAAGTTTTGAACACAAAATTTGTTTACCAAAACCTGGGGAAATCTTTTCGATCATGAGGGCTATTAAAAACGACAAAAACGACTTTCGATTTAACGGTGGCCTACTTGGACTAATTTGGCCTAAACTAAAAATTTTAACTTGAATAAAAAACAACTGATAATCAGAAAAATCCAATTAATGCAGATTTTGACTGCTAGATCAATACTACAGTGCTACATAGGTCGCTTTTTTGGCTCCGAAAACTTTTTTCGTGTGTGCCTGTCTAATGGATAAATAACATTTTAATATATACATCTACTAGGTAACTAGGGCGCCAAAAAAAGTGTGTTTTTTTATTTTGCCGTCGCAACCACCTAAGTTTTTGAGAAATACGATTTTTTTCTAACAATTAAAAATCTCATTTTTCTTCGAAACGACGCAAAATATGAATAGCAAGTTCATGGTTCACAATTGTTCCTGTACCTAAAATCTAGAAAATTATAACCTTACTAGTTGTTTATTTGGTGTATTTCAACCATGTTTTGAAGAAAAAAAATAGAATGGATCAATAACCATGGACAAAAATAGCATGTATTTTAACGGACTTCAACGTTTTATTTTTCAAACGTTTGAGTTTAGTTTCATAAATTACAATGTAAAGAATATATTCCATGGGAATATTAAGATTCCTAAACTTCCAAGTAAAGAAAAATTGGTTTTCATTTCTTAAATTGCAGAAGCCTAATTTCTAACGTTTAAAATGCTCATTCTTCTCAAAAGCAAGGCAAAATATGAATGGTAGTTCATAATTCAAAATTATTCTACTTCCTGAAATAAATAAAATGATACCCTTACCTTTTTTATCGACTTTTTTATCTTTTTGAGAAAGTGTGTTAATATAAACAAAATAAACATCCGGTTAAGGTATATTTTTATAGATTTCAGGAAGTGGAACAGTTTTAAACTATGAATTGCGTTTCCATTTTTGGCTTTGTTTTTGACAAAACTGAGATTTTTATTCGTTAAAACTAATGTTTCTTCAAATTGTTTCTGAACAAAAATTAAACGTTTTTAAAAAAAAAACTGTTAAAATTCGTTAAATTAAATTCTATTTTAGCTGATTTTTGTCGATTTTTTCTATTTTTCTGGGAAAATTGGTTAAAATGCACAAAATCAAAATCTAGTAAGAGTATATTTCTATAAATTTCATGAAGGTGAACAGTTTTGAACTATAAGATTGTTAATCCTTGAAAATAAAATAAATCGTTTTCCTCAAAAACGCGTAGTACGATTTTTTTCTTTCTTTGTCAAAAATAATCAAGGGTATCCCTGAAACACAAAAGAGAAACTAAATGTGCAAGTGCTTTTGAGTGGGATTTAAACGAGGCTAGCCCTGGGCTGTTTTAGGTCTGAAAATGCACTTTCTTAGTTTTCAATTGTTCTGAAATACAAGTTTAAGATTAGAAAATTATTTCACCCCTAGAAATTATTGATTATTTATTAAGGAATACGCCCTACGTTTAATGACAAAAAAAAATGGAAATATTATCGGGCCTATAATACAAAAATTGGTAGTTTCATTAAAATTAATATTCTGAAATGGCCCCTAAACATTTTGCTTCCTGGAACAATATGCACTGCTACAATATAAGGAGAATATTCTCACAAGGAATAAATTAAACATATTTACGGCGCGTGAACGAAAAAAAATCTTGAATTTCGAAATACACCAAATTTACACATTTTTTATATTTTAAAGATTCCTCTAGTATTTTAAAATGAATTTTGTACCTATCATGTACCTGAAGAAGATGTGAGCCAGTTTTAAGTAAGGTCGATATCCGTGCTATCATTCGTTTTTATAAGTTTTGCTTATCGATTTCATTGAATTTTTAAGTGCTGAAAGTAAGACTTGATATAAAATGATAGGTCGAAATACATTTGAAAGTTCAACAGGATCATTAAACTGCAAAAAATATGTATTTTTGGTGTATTTTGAAATTAAAGATTTGTTTCTGTCACTCAGTATAAATATTTTTAATTTATTCCTTATGGAGAATATTCTCTTTATATTGTTGAAAAAATCATTTCCATCTTATTCCAGGAAAACATTTTTTGAGGCCATTTCAAACCATTAATTGTAATTAAATTACAGCTTTTTATTATTTGAAGCCCGATAGTTTCTTCAAAACTTGTTTGTTTCAAATTTAGGGCTTACTACTTCATAAATAACAAATACTTTTTGGGTGAAAGAATTTCTTACTCTTTAATATATGTGTAGAAAAAAAAAATTGAAAACCAAGAAAATGTATTTTCTGATCTTAAAAGGTCTAGCGGAACCTTTAAACAATTTTTTTTCAATAAAAGAAAGACGAATATATTTTTCCTCCAAAAGGTAAAAATTCAGGTGGTAGCTTTCGCAAAATTCAAAATCATGTTTAATTAATAGTTACGAAAGTACAGTCTTGTAAAATTTAGACTTTAGTGGGTTCTTTTTTTACGCGTATCAAACTTACCTAAAATGACGGAAAATCTGAAATCGCTGAATCTCCACCAAAAAAAATCCAAAATATTTCTTGAGATAAGTTTTTGTTGATTAAAGATGATTAAAAATAGAAAGGTAATGTTGGCGAAATTGGAAACAAGAGTCGTCGCCAGTATTTAAAATATCGTTAAGCAAAGTGTAAGTTCGTAATTTCGTATCGCACCCATATTGACCCTATGAATTATTATCTACTAATACTGTAAAATTGAACATTCTTTAATTTCCATATTTCAAAAATGAAACAAAAAATTTAAAATCTTGAACTTCGTCCATTTTTTATTTTAATCATTTTGTTTAAATATTGCTGGTTCAAATTTGCATAATAGCCTATTCCAACCAAAGTTCAAAATTTATTGTGAAACAAACATTACTATAATGCTGACCAAATAATTTAGAAAAAAATAATATTCGAATCTTATTATGTAGTTTGTAAAATAGTTGTACAAAAGAATTGAATTCAGTTTTTTTCTTGATTTAAGCTCTGATTATTTTTTCTTCTTTCTTTCCATTAATGCAAAAATTTAATAAAGAATGGTTCGAATTCAATATTTTTAAATTAAGTTAGAAATTATATTAATTCAAAATTGCACATCTTAAAGCTGCAAGTAACAGATTTCTGAGATATAAAATATTTCCAAATTGTAGAATGAAATTTTAATTTGCAAAGTGATACACTTATTTTAAGTCGTCCAGTTAATTAAAAAGACCGTTTCTTTCTAGGTAAAGGACTGGGCAAACAGGAAGACGGAATAGTTGACGCTATAAAACCGAAATTGAAATTCGACACCGCAGGTGTTGGTCATAAATCCGATATTTGCAACAACTGGTGGGAATCAGTTTTCAACAAAGCCGCAAAAAACGTTTCCGTGGACACAAATTCTTCCGGAGTTTCCTTAAATGTAGTGGACCAAGACGCCACAATATTCTCAAATAAGCAAGACTTAAAGTCTCTGCAGAAGGAACACAGGTCAGGTTATAAGGCATTCCTAAAAACTTCCATACTAGAGAATGGAAAGGTGACCCAGGATGAAGCAAAAGATATAAAAATAGAAGTGAAGCCTGAACTTCCCAATTTCATAGTCAGCGACGATGAACTGTTCAAGGCCTGTGGAGGCAGAACTGCACACAAAGGAGCCCGACATGGATTGAATTTAAATGGAAAACTTGCCAGAATTGCGCAGCAAGAAAAAGAAATGCTTGCTGCCTTATCGTTGCAAAAAGGAAGCAACCAGCCAAAGGACGTGGCTGAGAAGAAAGACACGGAATCCAAAAAGAAGAAGAGAAAAAGAAAAGCTGCTGAAACAGAAAGCGAAGAGGACATCATCGACGAGGACAATAAAGATATTTCTCATTTACTAAACATTTCGAAGGATAAAAGTTTATTAAATAAGTCCCAGAAAAAATCGACGAAAAAAAAAATGAACTCCCTGGTTCAAATGATGGACAAGTCCTGCAAACTCGAAGAAAGTCGGGCAGGTGCAGTCAAAAGTTTCGAGAGCAGCTTGAGCAAAAAAAGGAGGAAAGGAGCAGCAAGCCAGGATGCAGGAAATGAATTTATTTATACCAAGTCCGTGGAGAAAATGACTAGGCTTTGTAAAGAAATGGAGAAGATTATAGAGAAGTGTAAGAAACTTGATCCAAAGACGGAAAGTAACTGTGATACTCGTACTGCTAAAGACGAAGAAGAGTATTTGGATCTCTTCAAAGACATTACTTTCAAGCGTTACGAACAACAGGATCCTGAAAAATTTCTCAACCAGATGAAGCACAAATTAAAAAACAAAACGGAAGACAAGAAGATGAATAAGTTGAGCGAACAACTTGATAATTCTTGTTCCCTTAGCGCAAAAGGATCGAAGAAGAAGAAAAAGAAGTCTCGTGATCGGTTTGTCGCGTTTGACGACGATATTATTTCGAGGATAGATGCAAACAAATTGAATAGTAAAATTGAAAAGAAGAAAAGAAAGCGTTTGTTGAAAGAAGAATCATTGGCATTGCTAGTGAAAAACATGAGTCCAAAATCTAAAGCTAAACCAGAATTAAGCGACTTCGTGTAGAAATTTTAAGATGTTTGGACTAATTGAAAAATTTCCAATTTTTTAAATTCTGTAATTTAATTTAAGATGTTTTTTTCTTTTAGAAAGTGTGTTTCCGTATTCTGTTATACTAAAAACATTGTTATTCCCTTCAAAAAATGCCATCAAAATGTATACTATACCAGTGTACATGCATTCGGTCTCACAAAAGTTCAGACTGGTTTTTTTCCAAACATTGGATTATAAACAAAAGTTGATTTTTTTCAGGACTCATTGTTAGCGAATCTTTTAATTAACTCGTGAATTTTATTTTCTTAGTCGCGAGGTAAAGAGGGTTAATGTGTTGAAGAAACATAATAGGGGATACATTATGTCCAATACTGTTTTATACATAATTTTGTATTTGCTGCCGAAAAGTGATTGTTTATAATGTAAAATATTCATCACGAAATAAATGAGGATACATTTACTATACATAGATGGTTTTATTATTCACATTTACCAATTAAATGTACAATTTCAAACAAATTTAAGTCGAATATATAACTATCTGTAATTTCAATTTCACTAATTTCGTCATATTTTAATTGTGTTTCTAATGAAACAGAAAAACTAATTTTTATATTAAATTTTAAAGAGGAAAAAATAGAGTTTTTATTTACAAGCACACTAACATCCTTCAGCAAATTCACAGCGTTTTCATACTTTGAGCAATTTTCTTGTCAAGTCAGGTTTGTTCTTTCGTGGAACCAAGTTCGTTTCTAATTGTTGTCCAGATGTAACCAGATCCAGCACCTGTGTACGGAATCGGATATGGAGTATTTTTTAATTTAAAATAATCAGATGGTGCGTGCATCACAAATTCCATATATTCCAGTTTTCGTGGCAAATCTTCTTCTGGGCCAATTACATAGGTTTCGGGAATGAATCCATTTTCTGGAGGTGGACTGTTGATAACATTAAATATAGAAAATGTTCTAATAGAATGAATAAGTATTTTCTTAAATATCGCAAAATTAAATTAAATAAATGTAATTCCTCGAATTTGAAAACTCCTTTCAAAAACTTTCATAATTAAATTAAATTTCAGAAGATTTAATAACATTTTTTCAACTTATAATTATAACACAAAATAATTTCTACCTAGCTGTTGTTGGCAAAAGCCACGTGACTGCTGCACTCTTTTCACAATATTGATCAGTCAAAAGTCCTCGAATTTGAGCATAATAAATACCACCATCTTCATCCTGCATTGAAACTATGTCTCCAACTTGAAAATACGAGCCCTTATAAAATACAAAATCACTAGTAACCACTGTTGCCGTTGCAGTTGGTGCTTTCATCGGCTGAAAAAAAAAGAAGAAAATGATTGAAAATGTCTTACTTATTAAATACGTGTGTCTCAAAATTATTCCCTATTTTTTTAAAAGCCAAGTCAATTTTCTACAAAGATACTTGAATTTTCAACTCAAAAAGACCAATTTTCAACAAAACAGTTGAACTTTCAACCAGAAAGGATGACTTTAACAAAAATGTTGAATTTTCCACCAAACAGTTCAATTTTCATCCAAGAAAGATGAAATTTCTACTAAAACAGATGAATTTTTATATCAAAGAGACATATTTTCAACAAAAAATTTGAATTTTCGTCAAAAAAGATTTAAGTTTGACTTTTCAACATCAAAATTTGAATTCTAAACAAGAAATAAATTTTCTACGAAGATACTTGAATTTTCAATCCAAAAAGACAAATTTTCAATAAACCAGTTAAAATTTCACCCAAAAGGATGAAGTTTTAACAACATTATTTTTACCCAATAAAGTTCAAATTTCCAGTAAAACAGATGAATTGTTAAATCAAAAAGACAAATTTTCAAACAAAAAATTTGAATTTTCATCCAAAAAAGAGTTTGCTTTAATTTTCCAACATTGAAATATGAATTTGAGACAAGAAATACATTTTCTACGAAGATACTTGAATTCTCAACCAAAAAAGACACATTTTCAACAAAAAAGTTTAATTTTCAACGCAAAAGGATGACTTTTTAACAAAATTATTAAATTTTCAACCAAATAGTTGCATTTTTATCCAAGAAAGTTAAAATTTCCACTAAAACAGATGAATTTATGAATCAAAAAGACAAATTTTCAAAACAAATATTTGAATTTTCATCTAAAAAAGAGTTTAGTTTTATTTTTCAACATTAAAATATGAATTTAAGACAAGAAGTACTGATCTGTTACGCAATTTAAGTACGCCCCCTAAAAACTATAATAACCATTGTTCGTTTTACAACTAGAAAATTGTTCTATACACAAAACTAGAATATGCTACCGCGTGTATTGCTGGTTTAATTATTTGTTTAACTTGAAAAATTATTCATTATATTTAATTTTAAAAATTTTAAATATACTCAAATAAATAAAGTACCCTAATACAATACTTTTGCACATAGTTCCAATTTGGATTTCCATCCTTTCGTTTTTTCGACCCACCCTGATTCATCACATCTTCAAGCGCATAAAGTTAAGAAAAAACTGTTTTTACTGAAGATATTTTTTAGTACCTAGCTAAATATTTCTATATTGTCAGCGTTTCTAGGTTTATCACCAATTTTTTAAATAAAACTTTAAGTGCAAATCCTAGATCATTCCTTTCTCCGTAAATCCAGTCTTGAGGGAAGTTATTTATATACAGAAACTGTGAAAGAAATTTTTCTTTTAAATACGTTTTTTTTTAGTTTAAAGTATTTTTAACACTACTTTTTCATTTAAAAACTAATTTTTGGCTGCTTTAAAAATGCTACTTGTTTAATTCTTAATTTTTTACTTTTTGATGATACTTTTTTTCTTCAGAAAGACATTTCTTTGATCCTTTTTTAATTCCATTTAGCACTATGAAGCATACAAGTTGAATTTATGAGATTTTGAATATTTTCAGATATGACTTTTTTATTGACTCACAACTTGAGAGTATGAAAAGAAAAGCTGATGGTCTCTTATGTATACTATTTATTCAGGTCATCACTGTGTTGATTTTACTGGCATTTTTAAATATGTTCGTGCATTCTTTATTATGTTACAGATTTCAAAATTACCGAAATATAACACTCTTAAAAAATGTACAGCCTCGAGAAATGTGAACAATTTACAAATATTTTGCAAACATCTGTAAAAAATTTAATTATTTCTGACATATTTACGTAAAATTTCCCAAATGACTCATTTCCATTTTACCATATACTATCATTAGGCTTCGAAGTTCCACACTATTTTGATACATTTTTAGGCAAGACTACTTTTTAAATAGTTTTTTCAATGTAAAGCTATTTCTTTGCAGCAGCGAAGCTTCAAATACCTAATAAAATTCTTTCGTCACTTCTCTAGATTTTGAAATAGTTTCTTGAAAACAGAGGCCCATTAAATATAAATTATCGCCTAGAGAACGTTGATTAAAAAGCCTTAACGATTTCGAGAAAATATAAAAACTATGAAAGAAGAATTTTTTAAACACATTTTGTTAACGGGCAAATTGAAGGCGTTCATTAACCCACACCAAATCAATTATAATTTTTGAGGGTTACAAAAAATCAACTTTCAAAATATTACAGTGCACCTTAATATTTTTTTTCTGAATGATGAGAAAACAATACTGTAGACTGACTCGAATTCAAATCAGGCGGGTCTTGAAGTAGCAGAATCTATCGGGAAATTTTTTTTTTAAGGAAATTAGGCGATGCTTAAAAAAACCTAGTTTTTCTCAACTTATTTTACATCTAAAAAAGTTCTATCAAAAATACCTTTTGCTCTTTTGCGATATCTTGCATCGTTTACGAGAAAAATTAAAAAACTATATTTTTAGGGGAAAAAATCTCTCAACCTCAAAATCGGTTTGGCCCGCACAAAGCTGATAGGATGCCTTTTTTCAATTAGAAGAAAAATTTAAACATTTTGAGAAGAATGAAAAAGGTGGGCTTTTTCGAAAAATATGTTTTGCATGTTTTCAAAGTTTGAAGAAAAAAATTAAAAATATTTTCTGGAAAACCTCAACTTTTTATTTTTACCTATATTTTTTTAGAATTTCTGCTTATATAAGTAAGATATCGTATCAGCTTTATGCGGGCTAAACCATTTTTGAGACCGAGATATTTTTTTTTTCTTCTTAAAAATATATTTTTCAAATTCTTCTCGTCTACAAACTTTTATTTCAATATTTTTTCATATCTGTCGTTGTTAGCGAATAAAATGAGAAAATTCTGTTTTATGAAGAAAAAAATTCACCTGGGCAAAAAAGTTATTTAGCCCGCATAAAACTCACAAGATGTCTTCCTTATAAAAGTACAAATTCAATATAAAATTGGCAAAAAATGTAAGTGTGGGTTGTTTGAGAAAATCAAATTTTAATATTTTTATAAAAATCGCCGTCACTTTGTTAATTTTTAACGATTTTTTAAATGTTTGGTGGGATTCAAGAGAAAGCAATAAAAGCTATCAAAATTAGAAAGAAAACGATATAAATATCTCAAATCAAAAATTATAGGGTTTTAAAGAAAAATGTGGGTTTTTTTAAAAACAAAGCACAAAATTCAAATACGCATAACTTCATAGACAATTTTTTTTCGAAAATCGAGTAATGTTAAAGAAAAAGCGGTTTTCGTTGCAGATAATATTTAATGCCTAGTTCAATATTTCTGTATCATCAGCTTTTCTATGTTTAATACCATTTTTTGAAATAAAACTTAAGGCGCAAATTCTAAATCATTCCTTTCTGCTTAGATCGAGCCTTGAAGGAAGTTATTTACATACAGAAAAGTATAAAAGAAATTTTCCTTCTAAATACGTTATTTTTATAGTTTTAAAGTATTTTCCACACTACTTTTTTTATTTACAAAGAAAAAAGGTTGACTGATTTAAATGGGCTGATCTTTTAATATTCATTTTTATTTTTAAAGATACTTTTTTTAGTTCCATTGAGCACTCAGAAGCCTGTGAAAGTTAATATTCCTTCTTTAATAATATTTAGGCAAAACTTCACCAAAATTCGTGCCTGACATTTTTTAACACTCCATCTCATCTGCTATTCTGCTCAAGAAATATGCATTAGCCTTCCTCGTCGATAGTATTAATGAATATATAGATAAAATTAATAAAATCATACCGTTTTCTTAAAAATATTCCGTCGTCCTCTACCTTTAGGTGCAGAACTTTTCGAAGGAGGTGCTGTAGGATTTGGTTTACAGTATCGTGTAACCCTTGTACTCTTTCTTGCAGGTTTCGAATTCACATTTTTTTCCTCCTCTTTTAGCGCTTTAACATTCGAATTTTTGTCCTCTTCTAAACAATTATTACACCAATTTCCAGCATCGGTAGCATGCCAAAGAATTGTTTCCTTTGTTCCACACTTCGTACATTCTGGTTTCTTACCCAAAGGCATTGCAATTTAATTATTTTATAAATAATTGAGATCACTACAATAATTGGAATTCCATATTAATCAAACTAAAAACAATTTTTTCAAAATTCTAGACTTTATTCTATTTTGTAATTTTATAATGAATCACTGACAATCGACTCAAACGATAAATCCGCGGAAGCATCCGAATTGTTGCAGATTTTTGAGGTTAGTTTAGCATCTAGTAAACACACGCATGCGCACTCCATTGATCTGAAAGATTTGTATCAGACGGCCTGATTAAATATTGTTTACAAAAGCGCTTTTTATTCACGTGTACAAATTTCTGAAGTTCAGATGACTAAATGTTTGCAGTTTCCCAATCAGAATTATAGAATTTAAGAAAATTTTAATAGTAAATCAGACCGTAGCAAAAAATGGTAGGTTTCTTCTACATATTCTAAACACACAAAAATTTTATTTGAGATATAAATTAATCATGAATAAATCTACATTTCTTATACTTATTATACAAAAGGGAACTTGGATGTATGAGGAAAAGGAGACCATTGAAAACGAAATTTTAATAAAACCTGTGTTTATTTTACAAATTAATAACAATAGTTCGATTACACACTGCTGTATCAAGATACTTAGCATCGTGATACGGTTATATTACTTTATAAGATTGGAAATAGAATCATGATCTCGTAGAGTTGCACTTCATCCTATCAATTATACGAAAGTGTAACGCACTTTAAATTTACTGTCACAGTGTTTTTATTGGTTATTTTTGCAAAAGCTAAAATTCTACCTTGACGATGTGATGAATTGTATAATTCCACCTGAGATTACAGATTTTTCCTGTTTACTTGACTCACTCAGTAGCCGTTTTTATAAATAAGTATATTTCACAGTTACCTACTTAAATAAAAAAAATGTTCACTTCAGAGCCCAAAGAATATATAAAAAAAAACATTTGGTCAAGTAAAACCATCTACAATTTTGTTAGGAATAGGATTTCGAATAGATTCCAGAATTCCTTTCCGATGAAAATACTTGTTCTGAAGTTTAAACTGATCATAATTCAGTTAATGAAAGAAGTATTTGATCTTGAAAAAAACTTTCTTCTTGTTTCCTACTTTGTACAAAATTCGCACGAAATGTCTCTCAGGATCGCGAAAATGATACTACATAAAAATCCAAGAAAAAAACAGTCGTGATGTAGTTAGAAGTTTGGAAATGCCTCGAGGATCCTCGATTATGATAAATTTAGGTTTTTAAATCAAAAATCTTTTTCATTTAAAAACAAACTTATAAGCTACGGTAATTCGAAGCATTTTCAAACGCCAGTATTTTTGCAAATGTACAAAGCTCGCGGGGGGTAGAAGTTCTTGTGGACTGTAAACTAGTTTCAAAACCGACAAGAATATACGTTTATCACAAATACAACTAGACCCAAGACTCACGTTACTGGTTTAAGTGTAAAAGATAATTTGGGCCTCGAATTATTTTTCCCAAGAATCTTTTTCTGCTCTTCTTTCACTCGCTTCTCGTGTTCTTTTCTCATTTTTTGTCTCTCCTCTTCCATTAGCCGTTGCTCCTCAACCATTGCGAGTCTTTCCTCGGCCTGAAACATTCACATTGCTTTTTAGTCAAGCAAATCTTTTTATTTTTCATTCTCTTTCCACAAATAAAAGAAAATGAAAGTCTTATGCTGATCTGCAATTGTTTTTTTCATAAAGACTTGAAAATCAACATTGTTAAATTTGGAGTGGTTCTATTTCAAAATTGTGTAATCATTGCAATTTTATAATAAACAAAAATTTGAAATAGTAAGGAAAGACATTGAGAAAAGATGTTTCGTTTGAATCGTCGCAATAGGGACAAAATACGCCAAGCGTGCCCGCCTGAAACGTTGTTATCCCCAATCTTACTGAAATTCTATCAAAGATACAGGGGCCAAATTTTTCGACTTTTTACCCTACCCGCTTATTTTCAATCAATCAGAACTTCTACATATCACAGTTGTCCGAAATAACTTTTACATCAGTGTTTTGGAAAGGGTTTTTTATGACTTTTACAAAAAAAAAAAAACCTTTTGTATAACAAATTTTTTCATTTTAAAAGTTTTTTTGTCTTTTTCCAAATGCCACTGTTTTTATTTTCCTCAACATAATTTAAAAAGAAAGCTTGATTCTTTCCCTTCAAAATCGGGAATTCGATGTTCATAATTTACTGCAAGCGACAATTCTCAACCGATTTCGATGTTTCTTTTCAGAAATGCGCAGCATTAAATGCTTCAGCACCTCACTTAATCCGATTTTTTAAATTCATACTGTGGACTCAGTTATTTATGCAACAAGAACGTCCAAATAAAACATTTTATCCTTTTTTTTCTCTGAACGGAAAAAGTAAATGAAATCATTATTACCATTGAGGTACCACCTGCAACTTGATTTAGTAGAAAAAAAAGAATTATATCAGTTCAAAAATGTTATATTTCATATGTTCTTTGTAATAATAATATTCATTGTTAGTTTATGGTAACTTTTTATTCCCAACATTACTCCTGTGGGAGATTTAGTCATTTTTGGAAAAGAGGATGGACTCGAAAATTCTTTCGAGACGACTAGCCAAGCTAATGAAAAATATTTGACTACTCATCCCGAATTTCGGGATGACAAAGACACATCGTTTTAAAATAGTTTTGTTCTGCGGTTGAACACCGCATCAAAGTAATTGTTTATAAAAATTGGGTTGAATCCTAAACTAAATATTTATGTTCCTGAAGTATATGTACTTACATTCGGATACTTACAAATTTCATTTTGCATTTTTGTTCAGAGAAAAAAATAATATTGTTTAAATGTCCAATTATGAGGTTCTATTTGTTTAAATAATTAAGCCAAAGAATGGCATTAAAAATCGGGCTTAGTGATATTCTGGAAAATTCTGTGTTGAGCATTTATAAAAAAGAAACATCGAAATCGGTTTTCCATTTTCACCCTAGGATGATTTTGAAGGAAATGAATCAAGTTATCTCTTAAAATTATTGTGAAGAAAATATAAAGGGTCGCATTTGGGGAAAAACTGTTAAAATTTGAAAAACAAGGTCAAATTGATTTTTTTACACAACATTTTTTTAACTGTCAACTACATACAAATCCGTTCCAAAAACCAGGTATAAAAGTTAAATCGGAAAACTGTATTAGAAGAGGTCCACCAAAACTACAATTTAGTATACTTTCAATAAGATTGGGGACAACAAAATTTTAGGCACATACACTTGACAAATGTTTCCCCATTAAGAAAATACTTTTTGCAACAGAGGTGTTTAACTTTAAAAGTTGTAACTTACCAATTTCTTTTGTGCTTCCTCGATTTTTCTGTTGTTCTCCTCCATGATCCTCTCAAGTTCCTCGCGCTTTTTCCGCTCTTCCTCCTATAATGACAATAAAATCGGTTTAACATCGAAGTGATGCTGAGGGTTTAACTCTTCATGTTACACCGTTCATGTCCAAAATCATAGTGCCGCTGTATCAACAGCCTAATAAGTGTTACATATCCTAAAGAATGTTGATGTGGGGAAAGAGGACACAGGGATCTTCCGAAATTTTGAGATCGGATCTGGACCGCAAGGATGGCCTGACGTTAAATTCGCGCCTAAGCCCACACGTTTCCTTCGAACCACATCGATTTCTCATTTCTCTTAGCTTCCATCCAATAAAACATCATAATAGACTTGAATAAACTACTCCAAAGCATGAAAAAAGAAAAAATGCTTAACTTTTATTAATATCACAATACATGCAAAAACTGATACGTACTTAAAAAATATCCAGAAAAAATATCAGTATCTAGAAAAGAAATATGGAGATAAAAATTATGCAGAGAAAATTTGCTTCAGTAAAAAAATCCAGGTTTTGAAATAAAATCTACTAAATGAATTAAAATTTTCGAACCGACTCTGATCTCTACCACCCGTCCGACCAGAGGACGGAATTTTCTCGTCCCAGAGTTGTTTGTTTAGCTGACAAATATAATATGGTGCCTAGCAATAAAACGGTTGGTATAAAAAAGTCTGAGCAAAGAACAATAATAACAATATTGGTTTATAATGAATTATGAATAGATAAATTGGATAATACCTGAATGGAGACTCACGCCAGCACGTAGGGGATGACTTCTTCATAGACAATCACTCAGCAGTGAGTAAAAAACCGGCATCTTCTCTTGGTAGTCAGTTAGGAAGGTGACCTATGTTTTTCTAGGCCGTACTTTGTTGCTAAAGGTTTCTAACTTCGCCCCTTATGTCTACTTTTCCCATTTAAGTTCGTGTCTCCGAATTTTTTGGTCGCAATTAGTAAAAGCTTGGCTATCGCTGACCACTGATCTTTTCCTAGGGGGATTCACTTTCTCTTCCAATTTTAAATTAGAGTTCCTACTAAGTTCCAATTTAAACATTCCTGGACCTTTTTATGTTTTAAAGATACTAATACATGTTCAAATAATACGCTTCTAGAAACATAATATGCTTAATTTTAATCGTTTTAAATTCACTACTTTGAGAGATTAAATCATTTTTTGACTTGTAAACTTCTAAATTAAATAACTTTTGAATCTAGTCTTTTTAGATAAACAAAATCACACGAAAAACATTCAATATAAATCTCAAACTTTCAAATTTGATACAAAATAATATCTTACAAAGTTTAAGAGTATCTGCATATGGAGAATTTAAAAAGCCTACTTGAAAAGGTTTAGATAAATAGCGCGTTCTCAATTTACCGCTTTCAAAAATTATCAGGATTCATTTTAATGGTCTTAAAAAGCAAAACCTCCAAATTTCAAAGCGTTTCAGTTTTATTTTTCCATAAGTTAAATATCAATGTAAAATTTTAAGGCTTCTAACTATAATTTTTCCAAAATTTAAAATGTCAGGTTTAATAAATTTAAAACCTATATTTAGACCTGAATATAAAGTAACCTAATTTGGAGATTTTCAAACTTTAACGCATGCAAAGTTCATCGTCTGCAAAATATCTTACAACTTTGATTGTTTTGAAATATTTAAACTCTCGTCTTTAAAAGATTCTAAACTTTAACGTTGCGAAAATTAAAAACTGAAATTTCTTCGAAAATTCAAAACGTTAAGGTTTTTTTTTCTTTCCAACAATTTAATTTAAATCATTTAAATTTGTTCCTTTCCGAAATATAAACTATTTAAATCTGATAACTCCAAAGCACTAAAATTTCAAATACTTCAAATTTAAATGCTTAAAAAATTAAAAGTGTATAAATTAGATACATTTCATAACTTACAGCGTCCCAATTTTATTTTTCTCAAAACTTTAAATGTCCTAAAATTAAGAAAACGTTTTTTTTTTCTAGAAAGAACTCTTCCAAAATTTAGAGCTTTTAAAGTTTAAATATCCTAGACAGTACATAAAATTATAAATATTCTAAAAAGGGCATTAAAATACCGATGGTGATTTAAAAAAAATATATTAAAAATTCCCTGACTCTTCTAGGATTTTTCAACTATGTAACAACCTTTTAAATTTATCAAATTAAAATTTACTTTTGAAAATTCTAAACTCTCTTTTGAAGAACCCACCAAGCAAAAATCGCTTTAGGTAAACAGTCCAAGAAATCTCAAGTCTTAGGATTTTGGAAAATAAAAATAAGAGTTCGCGGAAAAAACTAAGAATAAAGACAAAAATTG
The DNA here is from genome assembly GCA_932178445.1 of Andricus quercusramuli. NCBI lineage: Eukaryota > Metazoa > Arthropoda > Insecta > Hymenoptera > Cynipidae > Andricus > Andricus quercusramuli. The sequence continues at coordinate 259,608 of CAKNXH010000239.1, forward strand.
AACGAAAAGCTGTCAAAACTTTTTTAAAACAAGCTAAAGACGTAGGAAGAATAAATTTTTTGAAGCAGTAGGAAACCCAGGGAAGAATACCACTGGTCCTATTTTTGCAATAGAGAAATATCTTTATTTTATCCTCGATTAACCAAGCGACAGGGAACAAACTGAATTACAAAGTTTCGGGATTAAATTTCTCGAGTATCGTCTTAAAGTCCATAAAAGAGGTGATAGTATTCCTTTTCACATTCGTGGTATCACTGTAAGTAGGCATGTAATCGAGGCGAATCCGATTAGCACGATTGAGGAATGGGGAAATCCTTTTATCTGTACCTTCACACTGAAGCTCATATGAATTTTTCCAAGCCACAATACAAATGCCAATCAGGATTCTGTATCACGGAATTTTATCACGTTTGATAAATTATAAATAAATATATATATGTATAATTGTATATGTACATGTACAGGTACAGTGTTCCGTTCACAAATAGCTCTCATGCTTCTATAATAGGAAAACCTTCACAGAACCATTGAGAGAAATATCAGTTTCCAACAACGCGACTTCGGTTGATGTTGGAAAGCAGAAGCACTTAGGTTTACACCTTCGTAACTTTTCGCTATTTTCAACCAGAGTGCTTCGAGCCCAAACGCTGTTACTATTTACTATTGATCTTTCATTTCAATAGTCAATTTTATCGATTGAGATTCGTCCCACATGGAAAACCATCAATGAAAAATAAATGAATAAGGTTGAATCAAAAACTAAACTTGATTAAACTTAAGTCAATCATTTTAGACCCATTAATAACGAAATTTAAAAGGATTGAAATAAAAATAGTCCCTTCAGGGAATCTATCCCAAGTTTTTAAAATTCACAAAACGTCAAACGTGCTACACGTACAAAAAAAATGAACGGCAAAATATTTGAATAGAGAAAATGATAAAATATTTCTTGCTATGGGTAGTAAGTTGTGCAAATTCAAAAAAATAATCAAATTTAGTTTTGTGGGACCGGTAAGAAATCTGTGGTTGGATTTCTGAAAGTTTTTGTTGAAAATAGAACAGATAATTTTCTTTTTGTAACATGATTGATCGAATCCCATTTTGGTCTAAAATCTCGTCGACATTAGTCAATAAATAAATGTTGAAAAGGTATGAATAAAGTTCCAGCGATTGGGCTAACGTAGGCCAGTGTTTCTTTGGATTGGTCTTACCTCTCTGCGTTTTTCCTCTTCTCGCAGCTTTGCCTGTCGCCATTCCATTTCCTCCATCATTTGGCGCTCCATGGCTCTCTTAGCCTCTTCAACCCGCCTTTGAACTTCAGCTTCGATTTCCTCTTTCCGCTTCTCAAGTTCTTCTTCAACTCTCTTCTGTACAAGTTCCTCAATGCGTTTCGCAGCTTCCTCCTCAACCATCTTTTGCTCCACCTCTCGCTGTCGCCTGTAGACAGACACGCATCGGGCGTTTCGTTCTATATCTAATAATCTACATCCAAATTTTTATGAGTTCAGTAATAGCATGCAAATTTGATTTTTGATATTGGAAACATTCCACGAAATCCAAATTAAGATTACGATCGATCTCCAAATCCCTCTCTTTTCTTTGGATTTTTTGAAACCTAGAAGTGAAAATTTTCTTCTAAAGGGAAGAAACTTACTCCCTAATTATTATAGATTATTCAAAAAATGCTGGTTAAAGGTCGACCATGCCTTTTTTATGATGTAAAATCTACAAGGTCTTAGAAAATTTCAAACAAACGGGATTTCGCGATGCACCTTAATAAAGAGTAAGTTAAAAAAAAATTAATTTTAGAATTAGATATTGAATTAGGTATTGGGTAAAGATTTAAGGCATGCACTTTTGGCTCACAGAAGAGAGAAGGTCAGGAAATCGAAAACCAGTTAACCACCACCAGAAAATGTATGTACACAATCTTACCCAACCGCACTCGACGCGAGGATTTTGTTCGTTAACTCTTTCTTTTTCCTGACAACACAATGACAAAAACAACGTGTAGAATATTTAGTGGTCAATATTTTAGTATTAATCCTTCCTGACTCTTTTTATTATTGCTTAATACAGTTATTTTACTTTAAAATAGGGCAATAATGTTTTTAGGAGAACGTGCTATAATAAAAAGAGATTTTTTTGTACTTGAAGTCAGGAAGAGTTAATATTATGTAATAAACGTTTCACTTGAAATATCACTACATGTACTGATACACAAGGACAATCAAGAAGAACAGAGAAATAATAGAGCAATATAATCACCTTTGTCTCTCCATTTCCGCCAGTCTCTCAACTTCATCCATTTTGCGATCCCTTTCTCTGTCCCTATAGGAACGCTTTTTGTGACTGACAATGTGAATATCATCGGATACATCTGAAGCTGTACTTGTAGACGGGGAATGTGACCTTTTTCTAAAACAAATATTTCCATGTCTTAATTTCTTGTTCATTTAAATAAGAATGATTAAAGAAAGACACCACAGAAAGAAATTAACGCAACGTTTATGTGAAACTAAAAATAAAAAAATGTCTTTACCTAAAATCTAAAGCATGAGTTTTATAGCGCAGGAAGCCAAATAATTGTAAAAAAAAGTTTAACCCCCCGACCTGCCGGGAAAAAAAATCTTCAACGAGATTTAGAGATTGAAAACGACTGCTTTCCCTGGCAGCTAGGAGCATAAAACTTGGAACCCATTTTAGAACGTGTTCTAATATTGAGACTTAGCGGCTGACGTCTCGAGACACCCTGAGTCAGAAAAGCCAGTTTTTATTAACGAAGCTCTGCCTTTTTCGAAAAAATTTTCGAATCAGATTTTCCCTTGGTACAATTTTTGGGGTCTAAAAAAAGGCAAGTTCGTTAGCCAGTTTTCTACCACTAACATTTATGATTATAAATATCAATTACTGCTAATATACTTTGTTGCAAAATCAGCAATAAAACAATAAATATTAAAATATTGATAAAGACTAAAAGTTGTACTTCATTTTACAATATCTGAATAAGTAGTCTTGGGAGTAGGTACAGAAAAAGAATATGAAATCCTTTTCACCCTATAACAGCCAGTGGGACATTTAGATCTCACCTACTTCTAAAAATCATAACTTCCATTAAAATGAATATATCGGCATTGTGAGGGTGTCATTTTGAAGAGCAAAAATGCTTCTAATCACCACAAATTTGTAGAACATTAGGGTTGCAACTTTCAGTTTTATACCCTGTAAAATGTTCCGTAAATGTTTCTAAATTAAATGAAAAATACAGTGCAACCTCCGAATAAGACCATGCTCGGGCTTTTAGGGGAATACAATTCCGAGAATTGAGTTACCCCCACCCGCGGTCCGAAATCGCCACGAAAAATTCTCGGCTCAACCTCCGAATAGGACCGCTTGCACTCGATGAATTTCACGTGTAAAGTGTGGCAACCTTACATAGATTGCATAGTTCTAATCCAGTTTTTTAATGTTAAATTCGTGTAAGTATTATTTCACATATTTTAAATATATCAATCTAAGTAAATGCAATATTTATTGTATTATGAGTAAAGTAAAATGTTTATTTGAGGAAAAATACTCAATTTGTAATTTGCAAGAGAATCTTAGCGGTATTTTACAAAATGTTATGATTTTTTTTTAGAATTGAATTAAGAAACATTATTTCTTAACAGGGATTGCTATATATGTTACTTTATGTTACCTTTTTTGAAATAATTTAACATTAATATTGATATATATGTATGAAAATGTATTAATATTAATGAGTATTAACAATAGATTAACGAAATTGATTACAATCAATTAACATTGTCATTACTATACTATTATTCAAAACATAAATTAACATCAAAATACAATTTCCACGCACGGTCTTATTCGGAGGTTCACCCCCGATTCTATGATGCGCGAAGTAGTGGGGGCAACTTTAGAAAGGAGAAGCGGTCTTATTCGGATAGGGCTTATTCAAGGTTGCACTGTATGTGGAAAAGAGGTCCGGATGAAAAACTACCCACAATAGTAATAATACGCCAAAGACCACCCCTAGCAGTGGTAATGCTCCTAAAACTCGACTTTTATTGTTGCTCAGCTCATATATACTCTGTTCCTCTGTCGTTTCAGAAATTTGTTCTCTCGTGGAACAGAGTATATATTTTTAAAGGACATCAAAATTATATCCAAATTAGGTCTAAAAGAAAAACTACCCCTAACAGTAACAGTATGCCGAGAGCCATCCCTAGCAGTGGTAATGAGCCCGAAACTCGAATTGAATTAATGTTCAGTTCATATTTATTTTGAAAGGACATCAAAATTATGTGAAAAAGATTCAAAGGGAAAAACTACACCTAACAATAACAATATGACAAACGCCACCCCTAGCAATAGCAATGATAAATTAGATAAATTTAGATAATAAATATAACATTATATTTCATATTATTATAATAATTATATAATATTATAATAATAAGGGTTGTAACGATCTGCAAGTTTCTTACAACATAACTACCTGCATCGGGTTATTTATTTTTCAATTTCTAGAAGGAGAAAACAAAAGGAAATTAAATTATAACGTTTTGATGCATTAGGGGGCCTTTCTTTCAATGCAGGAATAGTTCTTAAGAGATTTAATGGTCCGTAAATTTTTTAAAATATATTTATGTGTTTCGAAATACTTATGCTTCAATTTAGTTTAAGATAAAATAACAGAAAAACAGATAATGTTTTTATGCATTGGGGTTGCCTATTTCTCAATGCAGGGGTCGAGTTTGAGGGTTTTAATGGTCCATAAAATTGTTACAATTTATTTATTTCAAAATAATTATGCTTCAATAAATTTAGATGTGAGGTAATAATCAATGCAAGTTAACAAACATAATTATTTAAACAATTGATTATTGTTTATAGCTGTAAAGTTGCGGTTTCTTCTGACATCTTCAGTTTTGCTTTGACCTATTAGTTATGAACGAATAAGTGAACATCTGAACATCAACAGGAATCATTTTTTAAATACTATTGTATGTCTTCAGAGAAAAAAAGAACGGACTAATTACAAACAGGTGGGAGGACTAGGTCTGTAAATGACTTGTATTTTTTTTTAAATTACAACGCGAAGTTTATTGAAAAGCGTATATGAAAAATTTGGAATTGCCCTAATTTTTCTATTAGGGCCCCCCCCCCCCCCCACACCTCCTACTATCCCCGGGGAAAATACGTTGTCATCGATGATAATATAATATTGTAATTCAAAACAACATTTTTACCAGTCATTTACAGACCCAGTCCTCCCACATACTGCTAATTATTCCATTCTTTTTTATCTCTACTGCAAGTTAGCTTTTTTGTTTAATTCAATATTTTTAAAACAATGGCAAAAGAGTAAAAATAATTCACTTTGAAACAAATACAATACTATTTAAAAAATTATTCTTGTTGATGTTCACTTATTATTAGTTCATAAGTATAAGAGAAGATAGCTATAAACAATAATCAATTGTTTAAATAATTTTTTGTTAACTTGAATTTCAGTAACTTGAAAAATTTCAAAAAAAACCGCAACTTTCTGGCATTATTCAAAGAGAATATTATTGAAAACAATAGATTCTTCGTAGTTGATGTTGTAATTGGCTTTAGGATCCAGAAATAAAAAATGCTTGATTTTTTACAAGTCAAACAGACGTTTCGGCCTAGGTGGGGGTCCTCATCAGTGCTTTATTCTAGAAAAATGATTTTACATAGTACAAAGTGAACATAATAGTTAATAATATTATCTGTTGATCTACATCTTAAGACAAAAAATCTGGTGACTAGATTGATGAGAAACGAAATTTGATAAATGTAGATTTAAAATGATGAGGATCGAAATTTGATAAATGTAGATTTTAAAACTATTAGTTAAGAATATTACATCTCTCCGTAGTACAATATTTTAATTATGTCACTTTGCTCAGAGTCAAATAATATGTGTATCAAAGAGCTTAGTCCTCAGGAAATGAGAGTCACGTTACCTTCATTGGAAAAAAAATTTTCATCCATTACACAATTTAGTACATGAATTACTCAAAAATTCTTAGCAAATTGAGTTATAAGCTAGGCCGAAAATATAAAAGTTAAAATCCAAGATATTGTTACGTTAATTATCAATTAAAATTTTCGTCATACCAAAAAATTATACTATAACAGCCCCTACAAGTATACCTCGCGAAAAAATGATCACTTTGTACTATGTAAAATCATTTTTCTAGAATAAAGCACTGATGAGGACCCTCACCTGGGTCGAAACGTCTGTTTGACTTGTAAAAAATCAAGCATTTTCTATTTCTGGATCCTAAAGCCAATTACAACATCAACTACGAAAAATCTATTAATCTAAAGAATCAATATAACCCCCGAATTAATTATTAAAAACAATAATAAATTATTTAAACATTTATGTTTTTTAACTTGCATTAATTATTACACCACAAAGTGAAAAGTGAACGAAGAGTTTGAATGTTCAGTAGAGACCGCAACTATCTAGCATTAATATAGACGAAGATAGTTATAAACAATAATAATTTGTTTGAATAATTATTTTTGCTAAATTGAATCAATTATCAACTCACCCCAAGTGAAAAGTAGACAAATAGTGGAAAATTTTATAAAAACTGCAGCTTTCTATCATTATTCAAAGGGAATATTATTAATCATAATAAATTGTTTAAAAAATTATTTTTGTTAAATGTAATTAATTATTACTTCACTCTAATTGAAAATTGGACAACATTTGTGTTTTTTTTTTAAACTGCAACTTGTTGCATTATTCTAAGAGAATATTGTTATAAATAACAATTGGTTTAAAAAATTATTTCTTTAAATTTTAGCCTCGCTCTAAGCGAAAAGTTGAAAATACGTCGAAAATTGTTTTTAAAATTAATTGTGAAGAGAACGAGAAATTTTAAGTTTCAGCTCGATTTAGCTAACATTGACGATTCTGAATAAAAATGAAAAAAACGCCTCTTTCTCTAATGGGAAATACGTGATAAGCTTCATGGGGCTTGCGCCACGTAAAAATATATAATTGTTCAAATTCATTTATTTGGGGGGGGGGGGGCGGGGAACAAATTCCCGGGCGATATACATGAAAATTTGAAGAAAAAATTTGGAGCCTACTGCCCATGCTTGAAGCAAGCCACATTGAAAAAGCCAAAAAACAATTTTTCTACTTTTTCAAAAATCGATAAGAATTTACATCAGTCTATTAATAGCAGCTTTTTACAATTTTCATGCCATAATGTTCAGAAAAGTCAACTTGAAGTAATAAATAGACAGGGAGTTGTTGATTACAGACATACTTCATCGATTGGAGCAAAACAAGAGAATGGAAGAAATGGGGAGGGGATAAGAATGGTGACTTAAGGCGGATAGAAAAGCAGCCTAGAAGAAAATTTCTACCCTAATAATTACCTTGATTTCGAACTGCGTTCCTTCGTTTTTTCCGAATATTTACTGCTGGAACGTTTTTCACGAGATTTCGATCTTTTCCGTGAATGCTTACTCTTGTGACGCCGCCTACTCGGCGATTTACTTCGTGATCTTGATCTACCCATTTTTCCAAGCCTCACCGTTTTTCCTGAAGACTCAATGACTAAACGGGACACAACTTCTTGCAATTTGATTTTTTATACCGACACAAAATAGGCAAAAAAAGCCCTAAACTAATCCGAGACGTCTAGAACAAAATTTCCGACGTATCGACTATATGACTATTTTCCACGATACAGAAACCCAGAAACCGATTAAAAAACGCGAAGATTTTCACATAAATATGCGACTAGAGAAAATCAAGGTTGATTTTTTTCGATTTTCACTCGCTTTAATACTCCGGACTTGAGGATTTTTGTTAATTTCAGAAATTATACTTGCTGCGACTCAATCTTACATGAAGTCACGAATCTGCATAAACCATGAATAATGAAAAACAGATTGGAAGATGAATGATGAATCCTCACTATTAGTCTCTTACTTGACGTCAGTGACGTCTTGCAACGTCACGCAACCTATTAGAGGTTATTTGACTAGAGTAGTCATTTAGTACGCATGCGCAAAAGAATGACTCACTTTTCGAAATTAAAATTGTTCGTTGTACAAATGTTTTTAAATTAATTATATTTTGTATGACGGAGGAATTCTCATGTTATTTGTGAGTGGTATTATCAAATTTTAACTCCTGGCGATAGTCTTTAAACGCGGAAAAAACATAGTATAATATAATCATTTAATAAAATATTGTGTAAGATCTAATAATTTGTGATCGTGAAAAAAATATTAAGTTATTTAAAATTTCGGACATTTAAAAGGTTTGGAAATGAATAGGGTTATATCATCAATAATAATGAATATTAATTCACATGTTTTATTAATGGCTTACATAAAGATTCGCGTCAAAGCAATGTATAGCAATGTAAAGTGAATATCTATTGAAAAATCAAATAACATAGATGCATGTACTATTGTACTATGAAATGGAGTAGATTCTTTTTGAATAATTTTTTGATTGAATTCTTTTTGATTCAATTTTGAATAATTGTTATTATTTTCCACGATTAAGAAAAAAATTGCGTATCCTATCAAAAGTTTTTTGTAACAAATTTTTAGATCTTTTTTATGTGCACAATTTTCATCGATTCCTATTTTTTCTTATCTTGTATAGTTTGACCACAAACTTGAATTTTTCATTATTTTTTCATGCGATCAAAATTTGAATTTTTGATTTTTCCAAAAATTAAAAAATTGGTCATGACAATATTGTAGGGTGTTCAAAAAGAAACATTTTTTCCTCTGGACTTTTTTTCATGTCGTGCGTTTTTTGACTTAAAATGTTCATTTTCATTTGTTTCTTGGAATTTTGTAAATGCTATAAGTCCAGTATTTTTTTTTTGTTTTCAATAAAATGTCAACAAATTAAAAAATGTCCTCTCTTTTTGAATTTTTATCATACACATTCGCGAATTGTGAATTGTATATTAATTTGGTTTGAATTTACCTGGTCAAATACATATTTTTATTAAATATCAAAATTAAAATCTTAAAATTAAATATTTTCTAGACATATTTTGATTACATACTATTAATACTACTCATTAATGTTCACTATGTATACACACTTGTAACTGAATTGTGGCAGTACATAACTATATAGACAGAACCAAGATTTCTTTGAAAATGGGCTAATTCCATAAAAAATTCTTAAAAAATCAAATACACGTTTTGATAAAAAAGTATGTTCATATATTCTCGTTTTAATACAGTAATAGGAAGAATGTAATTTAAATTTTAGTTAAAATTTTAGCGCAGTATTCCAGCGTAGTGATGATTTTCTTTCTTTCCTTCACGATATTTTTCAAAATTATTATCGTTTATTGAAAAAAATATCCTCTTTTCATGGTCCTTTCACTGAATAATAATCGGCTATCTCAGTGCGATACCGTCACACTATATTTTGATTTTCTCGGAACAGAATAATTTGTTTCTATCAAACATTTGTCATTCTTATTCAGTTTCACCAGATCTCGGAAGAAAATATTTGTCAGCTGACACACCTATTTCCTCAAAACTGGATATGTCATCATGAAAGCGGTGTTGTTCTTATCTTTAAGTGGTGTTTTCGATTTTACAGAATATTTTTGCGCTCTCCTAAAAAATTTCGATTTTATTGCTTTCATATGGCAATCGTCTCGCTTTCATGTAGTTCCCTTATTCAACAAACGTCTGTTATAAAGGAGTGAAGAATTTTAATGAAAAGGAGTCTGTACAACCATGTATAAGACTTCATAATTTCTATAAAGTGGTAACATTTTCTACAAACTGTTATAAATATTAATAAAAATTGAAAGAACCATTCTGAATGTTTAAATGTCCCGCTATTCGAGATTAACGCATGCGCAACATAAAAATGGCGGCCGTAAGTTTTGATTTTTGAAAAATCTGTTGATTTGGGCGGTTTGGCAACTGTTTTCGGAGCATTTTGCAGTCGGGATCGTTTTGTTGTATTTATGCACATTTATGCGGCGAAAAAGGTATTTTAAGGTAAGTGAAAGATGCAATTTATTAAGAAAAGTGTTTCCAGTAGCGACGTTTTAAGCGATGTATTATGTATGATGTATTATGTTTGGAGTAGAGAAATTCTAACCTCGAAGTGATGGATTTTCGATTTTGTGGGCAATTTTTTATTTTTTCGGAAGTGTGTTTTGGAATTTTGTCGAGAATAATTTCTTATGATTTCATCTCAAATGTTAAAGGATTTGAATGTAAAATTATCAAAAAAAAATCTTCAGTTTTACATAAAGTAGGTTTAATCCCTTTTTTTCTTCTAGATTTAAAGACTTAAGCACTGACAATACGATAAGTAGATTTCGACAAGATGATGGAATCAGTATTCAAAGTTTCGGACCACGTTCCGGATATTTATAAAAAAGATGTCCAACGAACTCTTGATTCAATGGCAATGCACATTGAAGGTCGTGGCAGAACGTAAGTTTTTCTAGTGTTTGCAGTAGTATAAGACTACACATAGTGAGATATTTAAAAATATTACGGTCTTGTATTGCTATATTATTTTTCTTAAATTTTTCAACTCAATCTTTTTAACTAAAATCTTTTACCCCAGCTTCCGTTGGTCAATGGACGATTTTCAAGTTGGAGCTCCTCTAGGTCGAGGAAAATTCGGTCGCGTTTTCCTAGCTAGGGAAAAATCGACACATTATATGGTTGCACTGAAAACGCTTTACAAAATCGAACTCGTCAAAGGCAAAGTCGAAAAACAAGCCTTACGAGAAATTGAAATTCAGTCTCATTTAAGGTATTTTTCTTTCATTGCAATTTATTTCAGATTAAAAAAAAAATCAAATTCCAGTCACATGGTTATTTATATTCTTGTCGTATATTTTGTATTACAGTCATCCTAACATTTTACAACTACTCACTTACTTCCACGATGATAAGAAGATATACTTGGTACTGGAATATGCAGCAGGGGGCGAATTGTACAAAGAATTAAAACGCCAGCCTGGAGAAAGATTTAACGAGCATTTGTAAGCATTTTTATTTTCTGAAAAACAGTTTTCCATTCAGTAATACTTTACTCTGCCATGACTTGGAAGAACACCGTTAACTGCAAAATGAATGAAATCGACAAAAACTGCTCGAATCTTTATTCGCGTGTATCGCGGATTCTAATTCATTTTCTGCAATTTTTTGTTGTTCTTGACTGATTTGCATAGGATCTTTAAATTTCTGCAAAAAATTGTTTCAACATGATAATTAATGATTGGAAATACAGTTAACGGTGTTGCTTGGCATCCTGAAATTCGGGAAAACGCCGTAACCGGCATTTACGGCTCTCTTCGAATTTAAGGACTTCAGAAACGAGTCTGCCGTAATTTGAGAGGGCGCCGTTCACGGCAAAAGAATATGAAATAAAGGAATTATTATTCGATTACGACTTTATAATTATCATAAAATATTATATATTGATATTATTACTAATAATGTTCAATTGTAAATTTTCAAAATTGAATACTCAACAATTTTAAAAGGTTTACTATTCAAAGTTCTGCAATTTTAAAAAGTTACAATAGACAATTCTTGAATGTTGAAACATGGAATTACAATTTTTTAATTTTCAAGAATTATATTTTAAAGGTATTTAATTAGGAATTTGTTTCTGAAAAAGTACAATTTTGAAGACTTACAATGGAAAATTCTTCAATTTTAACGATTTGCAATTCAAAACCCTTCAATTATGAAGATTTACAATTGAAAACTCTCGAATTTTGAAATGTGTATCTATAAATATGAACTCTCAAATTGTGACGATTTTGAAGATCAAAATTCAAGAGTTTTAAATTCTGAATCTTCCAAATTTAGGAAATTAAAATTGTAAATCATCAAAATTATGGAATTTTTAAACGTAAAACTTATCAGTTTTAATTGTAAATGTTTAAAATGAGGAAATCTTCAATTTTTCTGCAATCTGTGCAAAAAAATATTTTCAAACAAAAAGGCTCAAACCTCTTGTGAATCAAAAATCAGTTGTTTTTGAAAACCATTGGATTTGAAACATATAGATTTGCAAATTATTTCATTATGAAGACTTATAATTTAAAGGAATGTAATTTTAAACGTTTTTTTTTTAAATAGAATTATTGAAAATTACAATGGAAAATTCTGCAATGTTAACTACTTTCAATTTCAAATTCGTTAAATTTGAATATTTGCAATTGTAAACTCTTTAATATTATTGTTATTATTTATATTTGTATTCATATCAATAATCATTTCGTGCTTTTTAAACTGTTCTTTGAATCAGCCAAGTAGATGTTAATGTTATAAATTTCAGCAAATTGGAAGTCGAACTTTTTTTAACCGAAAATATAGGTAAAAATTTTATAAATGTTATTAAATTTTATGAATAACGACTAATTCGAAATTCTAGTGGAGTTAATTCATGATTATTCATTAAATGTACGTAAATTCCGAATGTCTGAAGTAACAGCAAAACTCGAAATTATTGACTGAAAACGAAAACATTTTAAACACAGTTAGATTGCACAGGCCGACAAAAAAATTTTTTTTTCTATACGTCAGGTTTTTGAGATATTCTAACCGGAAAGTGCAAAAATGGCTATTTTTAGCCATATTTGAGGCAATATAACACGATCAGCAATTTTTTTTCTAAAAACTGCTAACGCCATCGTTTAGTACTGCTTTTCTTCTTCTATTTCTATTCTTGATCATCTCGAACCTACTTTTTTTCTCCAAGATATCACACATTAAGCATTTCAGTTCCACAATGCATTGTGGAACAATGCAAGGCGAACAAAAACTGAATGGTTAATGTGTGCTATCTCGAAGAAAAAAAATCGGTTCGTCTTCGGGTACAAAAATGTCATTTTTGTCGGAGAGATTTTAACACACGAATAAAATATTACAAAATACATTTTTTAAATGTTAAGTCTGTAATAAATTACAAAGTTTGACATAAATTTGAATATCAAATAATAAATTTAACAAATGTTCAATCTCAAATAAATTATGATGAGATCCTCTTAGCAGAGGTAATTAGACCAGGAACACCGCTGTTGGCCATTAATACAATTTTAAGTAATTTCTATTGAAAACATTCCAACTAATTGTTTTCACTTTAAATAACTCGAAAAATTTAGGAACATTATGTTTTACTTATTACAATTTTCAACAATATAACTGCATGTTACTTTAATACCGTTATTAATTATAAAAAATACAGACTTTCAATAATAATTTTGCATTTTAAAACTTATAATAAATAATAAATGCAGTTACGGCGTTTCTCGAAATACAAACCTTATTTCTTGGGGTTGGATAATTCCGAAAAACGCCATGAGTACATTACCTCTCCGAAATCACAACGGCTCGAGATAGCCGTCCGATATTTTAGTAATGTCCGTAACTGTCCGTTACTTACTGTCCAATCTTTGCAGTTATAGGTGTTTCCTAAAACTTTAAATTTTTAATAGTTTGAAGTTATTAACAATTGAAAAAATTATTTTAATAATCAGGTTATCTTTTTTCACAATTTCAGCTATATAAAAAACTGATGTTTCGATTTTTTGCAGTTAACGGCATTTTTCCCAATCACGGCAGTACTTAACTATTTAAAAAATTAATTTAATTCAGTTTTCTATTTCAATTTCTTATTTCAATTCTTTTTTATTTAAGGTCTGCGAAATACATTTATCAAGTCGCAGACGCTCTCGATTATTGTCACAAGATGAACGTCATACACAGGGACATAAAGCCAGAAAATCTGCTGCTCACTTTCAGAGGTGATATCAAATTGGCAGATTTTGGATGGTCTGTCCACGCACCTAGTACAAAGTTAGTAAATATTTTTCTTCGTTTGTATTCAATGATAGCATGAAAGTCAGGTTGAAATTTTCTATTTTCTTCGTAGAGAAAACACCCATCTTATAATTAAATATTCAAATATAAGGACAAGCAATAAATTACTAGTTTACCATTTTCAGACGTCATACAGTTTGCGGTACTTTGGATTATCTTCCCCCAGAGATGGTAACTTGCCAACGATACGACATCTTCGTAGACCATTGGTGCTTAGGAATTCTTTGTTACGAGTTCCTCGTAGGAAGAACTCCCTTCCTTAGTGATTCTCAACAAGAAACTTACGAGAAAATTAGAGCTGTGAAAATTCCCTGGCCATCACTAATTACCTCTGCAGCTAAAGATCTGATTTCAAGGGTAGGCTTATAATTTTGTATACTAAAAATTAATTTTGCGACTGAAATTCAAAGAACCATTAAACAAATTAAACTTTTTATTTCAGCTCATCAAGAAGGAGAGCAGTGAAAGAATTCCTTTAGTGGATGTGAAAAAACACCCTTGGATTGTCGCAAATAAAGATAATAAGTAGTTAGTGATTCTATTTTTACATCATACTGTTAGAATAATTCTAATCATTTAAGCTAGTATTATGGAATTGTAAGTGACCTGCAGAAGTGCCTGAGGAATATGGTTCATTTTCTGCTACGATTTTAATTCAAGGAGCAACTTAATTTTAACTCATTTTCGTTTCACCGATAGTGAAATTGGTTTATCATTAACTCATGACACTTTTTCATATTGAAACGGAACAGTCGTTTTTAATCATGCATTTATTTATACATGTATAAAGAAAACTCGCACTGATTGTATGACAAAGTCTGTTTTATTCTTTAAGAACTTGTACTGTCATCGACCTGAAATACATTTAGGATTTGCACTCTTTTAAACTTTCGAAGTTTCACTTTAAGGACCTATCCATTTCCAAAACAGAAAACCCTTGAAAATCAACTCAGAATACAGATGAGAAAATAAACTGGGAAACCTAGCATTTAAAAACTAGATACATGATTGGAAAACTGTTTCTTTCTACTGCACCACTCAGTCTTTCCTCTTTTCGCTCGGAACAAAAATAAATTCAAACGTTACGTTAAAGATCACGCATAAATTAAAGATTCCCGATCCCTGATTCCTGAATAAATTTGTTCCCAAGAGTCGTAGGTTGGGGTTTTAGGAGTGCTTTGAGGGACTTTGAATTCGACTGGCTGATATGGGTATTGAGTTTGCCACCAATCAAAGACGTCAATATGAACCACGCCGATTAAGGTGATCATTGTCGTCGGGGTTTTCGGCACGTAAATAGACCCAAATCCGAGCATTAGACGATGGTGTTCGAATCCTGGAGATAAGTGCATTGATACTGTTTGCAGAGTCAAACCAATCACGGATGGCACCATACTGTACTGTAAACAAGTAACCTGGAAACAAATTGAAAATCAATAAATTACAGTTTTTTAATTTTCGAATTTCAAGGGTGCTACATTCAATCTTTTCATTTTATTCAAGAAATTATTTTTTTTGTTCTTAGCATGTATAACACATCTGGTATAACCTTTTTTAAGAACCCAGGAGT
The DNA here is from genome assembly GCA_932178445.1 of Andricus quercusramuli. Lineage (NCBI taxonomy): Eukaryota > Metazoa > Arthropoda > Insecta > Hymenoptera > Cynipidae > Andricus > Andricus quercusramuli. The sequence continues at coordinate 275,098 of CAKNXH010000239.1, forward strand.
TGACCAATCAACTTTTTAGAGTACACCAGATTTCAAGGTTTCAGAAAGATTACACAAGAATTTAAAACATTTCACACATATTTGAAAGATTTCAGGAATAGTTCATAGATTTCACCAGGACTTCAAAGATTTAAAAAAACTTAACAAGATTTCATAAAGATTTCACGATAATTTCAAATATTTCAAACATTTAACAAATTCTTCAAAGATTTAAAAATATTTCACAAAGATTTAAAAGACTTCACAAGATTTCATAAAAATTTTCAGGATATCACACAGGTTTTAAAAGAATGCACACAGATTTCAACTAATTTAAAAGATTTCACAAATGTTTCCAAGAATTTAAAAGTTTACACACGATTTTAAAGATTTTAAAAGACTTCACAAGAATTTAAAATATTCCACAATTATTTTACACAGATTTCACAAATAATTCAAACAATTTCAAGAAGGATTTCAAGATTTCAAAAATTGTAAAGACTTCATAAGATTTTATAAGGATTTCAAAGACTTAAAAATATTTCACAAGAATTTCAAATATTTTACAACGATTTTAAATATTTCACAAAGATTTCACACAGATTTTCAAGATCTTACAAATATTTCAGAGATCTTAAAAGGTTGCACAATATTTCTTAAGGATTTCAAAGATTTCAACACTTTCAGAAAGATTTGAAAAATTTTCACACAAGCGTGTATCATTTTTCAAAAGTGATCAACCCTTCGTGAAAAACTTACTCGGAGAACCTTGCATCCTTCCTCTGGGTTAAACATCACATCGTTGTGGGAATTAAATTCGTAATTTTGATTCATATTTTCATCTAACCGCTTAACGCCAGCATACCTTTTACAACCTCCTTTTAATTCTTTCAATTTAAAAAAGAAGTACCATCGGGTTTCCCCTTTCTGAAAACAAACAATATTAATGTTACTCAGAACCGTAAATAAACGAATGAATAGAGAATTTGCATATGTCATGAATAGGGCAACTAATTATTGCATATTGTGGAAGATGGTAAACTGAGTTTATTTTAAAATTAAACGAATAAATGTCATGATTAATTTTTCTTTCATTTTGTTCAATTCGGAGGAATTGAAATTTTATTATTTCTAATTAAAAGCTACCAAATTGAATAATTTCACATTTTTAACTTTTGCATTTATATCATTTTTAATTTAAAACGATTAATTAACTGATAGTTGTATACGGGCTCAAGATCTTCTTTAAAGAAACGATTAAAATTTGACAATTTGAAATTGAAAACTGAAGTGAATGCTTCAAAGTCGAAGTTTCTGAAATTCTAGAATTTCTAATTGTTATTACAATAAAAAGTGACATTATGACATGAGAATTGTTTATACCATTTCTTCAAGGATTAAACAAATTTAATTCACCGCATTTTTGCTGTTCAAAATGGAAAAATGTTCAATTTTAAACAATTAAAATTTAATTATTCTAAAAAAATATTCGAACGTAGTAATTTGAAGTGGGAAAGATTAGAAATAAAAAAAAATTCAACTACGTAACGTTGAAAATTAAATAAATCCAAACTTCATGTAAAACTAAAAAAAATTGTAATTATCAAGAACTGTGATATTAAAACTTTTTTTCATATTCAAACACTTCAAAATTTCAATGATTTTAAGTAAATTTAAATCGCTTACAAATAAGAATTTTCAAATTGTTGATTAAACTTTTCAAAATTCAACAATTTCATTTTTAATTTCTAAAACAAAACCGATGAAAGGAAACATTTTTAGACAATAAAATGTTTAGCTTTTTAACTCTTTATGTAGAATTATTATTTCATTCTTGAAATTTTTCAATTTTAAATAATTCATTTTTTAAACCTGATAATTTAAAAAAGACCATTTTTTTTAGAAATCCCTGCTTATAAAACGTGGTGAATAAAATCTTTTAGAAAATTCCAATTAAATTTAAATAGTGAAAGGTAATTTTTCTGGAAATACTATGAAAATGTATCTTTTGCTTGTTTACACATTTTTTTTTAATATTGAAAGTACGATGTTGGATTATGGCACACGTGGCGAGTCACATTTTGTAAATGAAAAAACTAATCTGATAATTTTAAAGAACTGTATGCAAATTAAAAGAATAATGGTGTCATTCATATTGAATTAACTGGAATTTTTTTGTTATAATTGAAGGAACTTCTGTAAATCATTTACAATGTTCTAAAATCACGAAAGTTTGTCTACAAAATCTATAAGAAATGTATCCTGTCATTTTCGTGGAAAATGAACCCAGTTTTTTCTCTGAAGAAAACACTATGCTCAAGTTGATTTAAAATAATAAATGAGCACTTAAAATTAAAAAACATGCGTTCTTATTATATGATACAAAAAATGCATGCAAATTCTCTAGTATGGATAATTTTGAGATATTTAACCTTATGCCACATGAGAGAACATCGTCGCTTAACCAAAGAATGTGGGTCTTTTTGTTCCATATGTGACTTATTGTCCGGGCCTCTTAAGAACTGGTAATAGCTAAAGTAAAGAGCTCGAATGACACAAGCTCTGAGTCCATAAAGACGTTTAATACGCCCCGGTTGTAAATATTGTGGTAAACCAGTTACAGATCTGTGGAATCTAAAAAATTATTTGTTTATTATTCAATATCAAACTATTGAACATAATTTCGAAGATCTCGCTCAAAATCAAATTAATGATATTCTTACCGCCTTGAGAGGTGGAACCAGAATTTTGCTGTGTGTGTCACGTAGTTGGACTTTCTACAAATGCTAGCAAACTTTCCCACTGTTTCAGGGCAAATATGCTCAGATATGAGAAACCAAAGATCCAGTGGATAATCATTCCCTACATAATTATGAAAAATCATATATACTATAATCACAGTTTAATTTTATAATTATTTATCAACGATGTTGAGAAAAATTATTACCTTCATCTGATTCTTCGATTTGCTCCTGAACAGGAATTGCAGCCTTTCCTTTAGTGATTTTCCCTAAAAGAATAATATGATTATGCGTTTTAATATTTTTGAAATGTACATTTTTAATTGATTAATCATTTAAATTTTAGTAGATATACCTTCGCTAGAACTCGTGCCATTTTGTTTTGTTTCAAGGAAGTCATCATTTTCAATTACCGGGTCTTCAGTTATAATCAATCTTTGCTTGACTGCAATTAATCACAATTGAAAGTAAAAAATTGAAAACTATTTGTATTTAAAATCGTTCTAATTTGAAAACACACAAAAAAACATTATGTATGAAGTTTGATCTATTGATACTTTTTTCACCAAGGAAGTTCAAAAGACAAAAACCAAAAGAAACTTAAAAAATATTTAATTTTAAAGCGCTTATCAATTATATTTTCATTAATGCAATTGGTGAAGTAGAAACATACAAATGCAAATACAATCCAAAATTATTATAAATATATGGAAAAATGTACAGATGCGTTAATATATTGTAAAATGAAATATTTACCTTCGGATGCAACGTTCGCCACAGCTTTTTTCAACCTTGAGTGACATCCTGTAGACGCATTCGCAAAATCATTGATAGTAACATCTAGAAAAGAATAAAATGCCTATTACTCGACATTCATCGAAATTAAACTGTAAAGTGTCTACAACTAAAAGATAAAGCAAAGAAAACGAAAAATCCTAACCTCCCAAAGTCTTGGGCGGTCCCTTTTTCTTGCTCAAATTCTGTTTCCTCTGGCCTCTATTACGTGATTTTGGCCCAGGCATTCTGTACACCTTTCCTGACTTTTTGAAAACTATCTAAGTGCATTTCAGCAGATGCAAAGTACAAAGCTCCGAAAAGTTACATACTTGAGCTTACTCCAACCTGCAATACGGCTCTTTCCATTTTCTTTATCGGAAAATTTATTTTTTATATGTCAACCAGAAACCACCAGCTTAACAATTCAAATCTTAAACAGCTGTCAAATCTGAAGACCGAATTAAACGAACTACTCTAATTATTTTACTGACCGGGTATCACGGTCTTCACGGTCTTACGTTACTTCGGCATTGAGGTTATGTTGTGACAGATTGACAGCTGAGTGTCCTTGAGCTTGATCAGCGGTGAAAGCAGTAGCATAGCATCTAATTCTAATATCTAATTGTTTGGGATTTGGTCAAAGAAAAACAGAGAGCAACATATTAATGTCTATTAACATAAAATTGTTTAATTTTAGACGCTGCATTTAGTGAAAAATTCTTTTCCGGCTGAAGAATGCAAGCAGTTTTTGTTGGAAAAGCCTATAAAAAAGATTTGTGGGGGTCTACAACAAATTTAAGTTGGGCCGACGAAAGGACGAAAGCTACTAGTTACATCACTGGATTGGTGAATCGAGTGACAGGTGCCAACTGTCACGGCAATCCTAACCTGTATTCGCCGCACTGACATCATTGACAGTTTTATACAACATCTGTCAACTTCTTTGGATGTGTGCTTCTGAAATCAAAGAAGTAAGAGCCTTGGACGTGTTTAAAAGTGGAAAATACGTGGATCCAGAATATAGAGGAGCTGAGAGAAAAACAGTTCGTAAGAGGGAGGAAACAACGTCGAAAATGACAACACCATGAAGACAGCTATTGACATTCCTTACAATTATTTTAACCTCATTATCGGCGAATAGTGATATATTATATAGTTTAACTAGAAGGCGTTCGATAACCAAGCAGATGGATAAAAAGAAGCTCAGCTTGTCTGTCAAAAACTCCATTATGATGGAGGACCTAAAATTTAAATTTTTAGGCCTCCTAAACAAACAGGTTAGATTTCCCATTTTCTCCCGATTTAATTTTCCATGTCAAAATATGGATTGAAATCACTACACACGTGATTCCTCATTTCTTTTTTGAGAACGGAATTCTATTCGTCATATACGCAGTTATATGTCATACGTAGTTGGTTCTTGGTTATGTTGTTTGTTTTGCAATTAAATCATTTAAAGACGTGTGTTGCAATTTGCAGAACGAGCAACTCTATTTTATATCTTATTACAATTCATTAATGTTAAAATTTTGGCATATTATAGAGGAACGATGTTTTAAACACCATGAAAAAAAATTGTTTCTCAATGAAAAATAGTGCGAACAATTCATGACCTCGGATTTCTCTCGTATCCTACATTCTCTTTTAATTTGTTTTGCTTTTACGTGGAAACACCTCATTATTAATTTCAAATTTCTGACTACAAATAAATTTAAATTTTCGGAAAATATATAATGTATTCAATTTTTCGTATATCCTACTGAACATAATTTGCATGTATCCGTAAATATATTCGTTTCCCTAAAAATACTTTTACAGTTATAAAGGAAACTTTTAATCATTTTTAAGAATCAACCAAAAATACCATCTATGGGTCTTCATCCGGATTTATTAAATCCTCAAAGTGCAAGTGAATCTCATAACCATGAAGATCGTCATTCCGAAGCTGGACAATCAACTGAAAGTGAAGCAGTTCCCGACCAAGAAATATTAGAATCAATCGAACAAATTTATTACGAAGCCGATAGTGATTTCGACCCTTATAGGTATGAGCTTGAGAAGCTTCCAAAAGTATTAAACTCCAAGGATATAGAACGTTATTACAAAAAATTGAAGCAACAACACCAGGTAGTTTCCAAGAAGGTGCTCCAGTTGATTCTCCAGAAACAAAGTGACTGTAAAGAAGAGTTTGAAAGAATTTTATTAGTGCAGGAGCAGCTCCAAGACACTTTAGCTATTTGCAGAGTTGGAAGAGCGGATTTGAATTTAGCCAGGAAGCAATTTACGACTGCTAGTCTGGGAATTCTCGCCCACTATCGAAAAAGACAGATTATCGAGGACTTGCTGAGCAGTTTAAATACAATCAAGACTCTCGTAAGTCTATTAAAAGATTTTTCTACTCGTATTAGTTTGCCAGTTAGGTATTCTCCTATTTACATAAATCCTAAAGTCGCGGCCAAGAGTCGAGGCCTCTCACTTCTTTTGATTGAAACTCGATAAAAAAAAATCTCTGAATTATTTAATACAAAGCTTCTGAAAGTTTAAAGTCTATTGCATTCTACGATATGATCACTTCTATCATAAGAAAATGTTGTCAATAGGTCGAGAGCAAACTTTAGTAGTTCAGGATGGTCGCTGAACCGGGAAACCGTGAAATGACCGGGAATTTTTTGAAACCCGGATATGACAGTGAATTTATTTTTTGACCGGGAATTTGACAAATTCGTAGAAGAAAACCCTATATAATCACTTGACCGAATCCAATTTTAAATTATGCAGTTTGGTGGGTTACATTTTGAGTATTAGCTTGCTAATGAAATATGTTTTTGTACGCGGAAAATTAGGAGTGACCTAATTGTTTTAATCAATAGAGCAACATTTTTACTTTTTTTTTTAATTTTAAGGTTAAAATGAATTTTTTAAAATCAATTTTACTTCAAAAACTGTCCAATTTTTTCAGTTTTTGAAGTATTGAGCTTTTCTTGTGTCAGTTTATCCAGCTTTTTGCAATCTTACAAAACCCATAACAAAACTTAATTAAAAAGAATACAATTTTTTTTAAGTTATCTGGATTTTTTAAAAATAAGAAAAATAATTTTTTCCCAAATACCCCATCCTTTTTTCCTGACAGTTTTAGAAGTAATAGGTACTAATATAGTCTACTCACCATTAATTTTACTTTTAATATTTTATTGTTTTTTTCAGTAGAAAACAATTATTTTGATTTTTCCTGTTGAAAATCTTCCCCTTTTGCAATTTTCAGGATTGATATACAATATGTAGTTAAGTTACTACAAATTTTAAATCTGAGGTGATTTTTTATTTCTAGAAAAACAAAATTCTATTTTTTCTTACTCTTCTTGCATTTACTGTATTTGACCTTTATTTTTTACTTCAATTCAGAAAATATTATTTTATTGGACGTAACGATATAATGCATCAAAAACTATTGATAAAACTGCATATTACCTATTACGCTTCCAAATTTTAGCGGAAAAAAGGCAGCTGTTATGAGAAAACTTCGGGTTTTCATTTTCTTGTAAATCGAAATAGCTTTACCATTTATTATTCTTTCTTCTTTTGCCTCCTCGGTTTCGAAAGTCTGAACAAAACTTGATAAATTGAAAAAAAGGCCTTAAAATTTCAAAAATGTCAAAAAGGGCAATATTAAAAAAAAATCTAAAATAATTTTTTCTCCCGGAAAACAAAAAATAGCAAATGGGATCTTTATGAGAGACTGTACTAGTACCTAGATCGTTTTTTTTTTTCAAAAATTGAAAAATAAGGAAATGAGGAAATTTAGTTTTTTAGACCACTATGGTTCAAATTTAACGTTTTAAAATATAAATCTGAATTACAAAAAGAACTTGCTATATCATAGTTGCGTCTTTTTATCAAGGATTGAAAAACGAGGAAATTTCACTTTTTAGACCATTATGCTGGAATCTTTCTTTTAGTTCGATTGTCAAAGAAAAAGGCTAAAATTGGAAGTCTTGGCATGTAGATGTGCTTTAAAAAATACAATTCGCTGTATTAATTTGTTGTTTTTTGTTAGAAATGCGAGAATTTCGGTTTTTAGACTATTATGTACGAAACTTGTCTTTTAGTCTTATTTGACAAAAAACAACTTTTAAATTTAAAAGAAAATTTTTCATATAAACGCATGAGATTTTACATAGAAAGAATGTTTTTAAAAGTAAAGTTTTATAAAGATAAAAATATTTTCCAGTTTCAAGCAGAAAAATGATGTATTTTAATCGACATCTAACAGATTGCGCTTTTCCATTTTCCCTCTGATCCTTTTCCAAGTTAAAAAGTATGAAATTTTGAATATCTTGATCGTTGAAAAATCTAGATGAATATTTGTAATGGCTTGAGGAAATCAACGAATTTGATTATCAAAAAAGGGAGGAAAATTGTTTAGATTTGGAAAAGGATTAGAGGGAAAATGGAAAGGCGTAATCTGTTATTTGTTATTTATAATGACTATACTATACCATACTTATACGTATTGTGCTTAAAAGTTTCAGATAAAAAGTTGGAGGTTTTGAGAAATTTTTTTTCTTATTTTCAGAAAATCAAAATAACTTTACCATTTTTTATTATCTTTCAATTTTGTTTATGGATTTTAAATGATTGCAAAAACTAGATAAACTGAAATAAAGAAAAACTCTATTACATATATAAAAATTTGCAAAATTAGCACATTTTTCAAAGTAAAATTGAAAAAAAAAACTAATTTTAATCTTAAAATTTTAAAATATTCTTAAAAAACATATTTCATTAGCAAGCCAATGCTGGACGTGTCACCCATTGGCCTGCATGATTCGAAATGGATTCGGTCTTTAAATCTTTATTTTTAAGCATATATTTTCAATCTAAAGAATTTTAAAGTGCAGTTTTGAAGACTTTAAGAATTAAAAATGAAAAGCGTTTGAAAAAAAAAAATGTTTATAAAAACTTTCCAAGTTGATCAATTGTAAATATAAGTTAAATAACGATTTTGTAAATTATACTGTACTTTGAGTATTAAAAATTAAACAATAATTGATTTTACAAGACTATTCTGATTATTCTATTCAAACTTAAACAATTATTTATAGATTGTAACGATGATAATTGAACTGTTAAAATTTGCAAACCTTAGTAGTTGAACAAACGTAAACGTCAGATTGAAAGTTTATGAACTATTTTCAATCATTTCATAGTTTTAAATTAATAGATTATTAATTAAGCGCTTTAATTAAATTTCAAATCCTATTCAAATAGTTAAATTATAAATTAATTAAATTATAAAAAAATTATAATTAAAAAAGTTAAATTATAAATTTAATATTTAAAACTGAACAGTTTGAAACTGGATTGTTTGAAAATAAAAATAATTTAACTTACAGAAATAAATTCTAAATGGTTTAATTTTGAATGTTTCTAAATTAAATTGCTTAAAATGACATAATGATATAAATTGTTTAATTGAAAAGTGATAAAAGCTTCTATGTTGTACGTATAAACTATTATTGAGCGTTTCCAAAAAAAAAATTCATTAAGCTTCAATTTTAAAACTTTAAATTTCAAAAGAGTTCCACTTTGAGTGATTTAATTTATAGTTCAGCTTTCACTACTTCATGTGAAATTTTTTTTTCAGTTTTAACCGTTCGAATTTTTAAATTTAAATGACGTAAAAAATGTTTTCAAACCAGGAATAAAACGTGAAATGGCCGGGAATTTTTTGTCGATTAAAACTGCCACCCTGCTAGGTTTAAAAATTGCGAATTCAGATTTTTATTTGAAAAAGTCAAATAAACCAGGGTAAGTAAGTTAAGTCGAATTTTGAATTTTAGCAACGGACGGAGGATCGTCTACAGGAACTTTTGAATGAAGAAAACTATCCAGGGGCAATTTCCTTGCTTTTAGAATGTCAAAATGCTGCGCAAACTTTTAAACATTTCCACTGTGTGGCAGCTTTAAATGGAAAACTGCAAGACACTTTAGAGCAAGTTGAAGAAACCTTAGATGTTACTCTAGCAAAAATGTGCACGCAGTTTGATGTGACGACCTACTCTTCCGTTCAGGAAGCCTACAATCTTCTGGGAAAATCTCAAACTGCAATGGATCAACTCCATATGCACTTTACGGCAGCTATTCATAATACGGCATTTACGGCTGTTCATTCCTTTGCTGGTGGAGATATGAAAAGACAGTATAAACAGTTATGTCTCTCGATATCGCAGGAAAATTTCATTCCTTGCTTGACGGAACTTTGTAAATCCATGTGGGCGATTCTCAGTTCTTATTATTTGATAGTTAGGTGGCATGGCTCACGTGGAAATCAGGCGAAGCAGGACACATTAGAGAATAAAGATTTAGAAGCGGATTTTAATAAGCAGTACGTTAAGCAAAAGCTGGAAAATGGAGTTGTTAGAATTTGGCATGATGTCGAAACGAAAATTTCTACTTTTATGGGCACGGATTTGTCGAATTTTAAGTTTGAACAGTTTGTACAGGTCTTGGGAATCATTAATAGGTGAGCAGGTTTAATTGAATCAATGGTATTGAGATTTTGCAGCAATCCCGTTTTACATTTCATTTAAATTAATGTAATTATTTTTTATGTGAACGTTTCAGACTGATGAAAGTTGGCGAAGAATTATGCGCTAGCAAGTCTGAGAATTTGCAGGAGTGCATCAGGAAGCAATGCTTGTCTTATTTTTCGAATTACCACGTCTCAAGGTTAGACGAGTTGCGGATATTTTTGGAAAACGATGGTTGGGAGCTTTGTCCCGTGAAACCTAATTTCGTTGCGACACAGCTTCAAGAATTCAAAAGCTTGAAACCTATTCTAAACAGCTTTAAGAACTGGAATGCTTCCGAGAGTTCAAGCTTGTCTGAAAATGAAAATTGCGTGACGAATGGATGGTTGCAGAGGTGTTTAGACGGAGGAACTTCGCCTTTTGATGTTGGCTTGGACGAGACAATGGATGAAGATATTCTAGCTAATGCTGGGGTAAAGAATTTTATTTTTTGTATTTTTTAATTCCCAGACGTAATTCTATTTTTGTGATTACTTTGACCCTTGATCTGTTTAAAATTCTATGACTTTCGAATTTGGATAATTTAAATTGACAGTTTTTTCAGGACGATTTATCAGGATACTTTTCGGACGATTCTGATGAAGATATTCCTGAAGAACTGAGACACGATTACGTAGACGAATCGGATCACGTAAAAGTGATTAAGAAAAAACACAAAACAAAACATAGTGGCCCGATCGTCACCAATACAACCTTAAGTGTCCTCAGAGTCTGTGGAAAATATTTGCAAATGATAAGACTCCTGAAATCCATCGCTGTGACGGTTATCCAAAGTATGATCCAGTTCTTCGAGCTCTACTTTTACACCGTACACTTATTTTTTACCTCAGACCTCGTAATTACGAGTGACTCTCTCTATAGTCCGAAATTGAAGCTTGCCTTGGCCCGAATGAAGGAAAATCTGATAATTAATGAAAGTGATATGGAGAATCCGTCGAATCGAACTCACAAGATTCAACAACCTCTAATATCTCCAATCGTGAATCTCACGCAGCCAGAAAAGCTTCACGGACTGACTGAACGGGCTGTGGCTGTGGAATCTTTAATTTTTTTAGGACAACAATACGAAAGTTTTAAGCACTATTTTGAGCATCTGATAGCGAATAGTCCAGAGAGAAATTATCTGCACCAATTTTACGTGCAGACGATTACTTCGGTGACGGATTTAAGAAAACCTGTTTATATGGCTGTAGTTTCGCAAGCTCTTGATATTGCTGGTGTATTGATTCTCATGACTAAAGTGAATTGGGAAGTGAGAGACGTCATGTCTCAACATAGTAGTTATGTGGATAAAATTTTACAGGTCTGTACTAGTTTTGGAATTAATAGATCAGGGTTTCTAGCGATTCCTAGAATCAGATTTCAAGATCTTTTCCAGATTTTCCAAATCGTGAAATAACCGTTTGCTACATTTACAAAAATGAGCCATGCCCATTTATTGTAAGACTGAGAAAATAAGGTTCAAAGTTTTGCTGAGATTTCCCTAATAAAATATTTAAAACTATGAAATTTATCATAAAACCATGACCAATATACTTTTAAATTTCAGTATTTACAAAGTCGATTTTTATTCAGATTAACCCTAAGTAATGTTCAGTACTGTTGTATTTTAAAATACTTGAGTAATAGTAATTATTAAGAAGTTATTGATTGTAGAAACACGTATTAAAACTCTACTTTGAAGGTTATTTTAGAATTTGATAATATTTTTCAAATTATATTGATACAATTATTATTCTTCGCATTTCAGCGAAATAAATTTGTTATAAGCAAAGAATAAAAAAATAATAAAAATGCAAGATTCTCATAAAAATTTCCAGGCTTCCAGAATCGCTAGACGCCTTCTAGATGCTTCGGAAACCTAAGTTAATAAACATTTTTTATTTGATAGGAAATGCAAGTATTACGTTTGCGACTTAACGATATAGGAAATAGAGTGCCTTTGCCGAAGGAAGTAGACAGTGCGATTTGGGAAAATGTGGCTCATTTGGTGACGCGAACTTTAGTGGAAGGGTAAGTTTGAATGTGATATTCATTTTTAAGTGTTCTAAAAATTTGTGTTGAATGATTTGATTTTTATAATAGATTTTCAAATGCTAAAAAGTGTTCCAATGGAGGAAGAGGTCTGATGCAGCTTGATTTTACTCAGTTGACATCAAAGTTTGAAAGTTTCACTTCTCTGAGACCCATGCCACACAAGGAATACGTCGAATTGTATATTAAAGCCTTTTATCTTACAGAAGATAAACTCGAAGAGTGGGTGAAAGAACACAAAGTAAGAACTCAACAAGTTTCAGTTTGAAATTTATCATTCAAGTGTTTCATTTACATAATTTAATTTAAATTGTCAGGAATATTCAACCAAGCAGTTGGTGGGACTAGTTTCCTGTACCTGTCAAAACAACAAAAAAACGCGACAGAGGTTAATATCGGTAGTGGAAGATCAAAGACCAAACAGATAGCATCAGGCCATCCGCTACAAAATTCCCGAAGACGATGTGGAAGGAATCGATCTCTTACAAAACGACGGAAATGGAAACACAGACTGTACAGTTCGATCCTTATCCTCAGATTTTCATTGAATCTCAAATGGAAATGAATTGCCTTCCAAAACATTCGTAGCATGTACTTTGTACATATGAAAAAAGACAAAATTGCCGTAGACATATCGATGCGTCAGACGCATTCGTGGATCTGTTAGCAGTTACTCTTCTTTTCTACGGTATTTTTAAAAATAGAGATAAGCCGTTACTGTATTTTTAGTTTTTATTTATACACAACAACTTCGCGTTTCAATCTTTTTTGTCTTGAATCTCCTAAATGCTGTCTATCGTGCACAGATCATTTTTCATATTTAAACATTGTTTCCAGAGTACGAATATACATAATCTGTTTATACATAATATATTTACACACATGTGTACATCTTAAATATTTTATTCGAATCTTCTTCCTTTACTGAAAACTTGTTTATATGATTTGCAACGAAAGCGATTGTATTACTTTTACTCGTATTTTTCATATTCGAAAATAGATCAAACTTACTTTCTTTTTACACCGAACGAAGCGTATCAATAAATCGCATAATTATTTTACAGAGTCTCACATTCAATTACCTTAACAATCTTTTCAAAACAACATTAAAAGACTAAGTTCAGTTTAACTCCAATCCTAACAAGAATCTCCAAACGTAAAAAAGAAACACAATTCGTCGCCCTAGAGTTATACTACGCCATGTCCACTTTTTGACATTTTTGAACTATTGTTACTTTTGGGGTCGACAAGGGTTAAACTTTGTTTTTTAATAAATTTTTCCCTGAAATTTATTTCCTCAGCTGTTGGAATTATTAATTAAAATAGTGACTTTAATTAAAAGTTAGAATTATATCACGCCATGTCCTGTTTTGCATTGATATAAGTGAAATGCAAACTTCGTAGTGAATATTTTATATGAATAACCTAAATTCAATCTGAGAAATAAAAATGTTCAAAAATATATTTATATATTTTTATATATATTGCATTATATATAGTTGATTCGGAAATATTTTGTGGACATAGCGTACTATAATTCTCAGAAAAAAAGAATTTTTTGAATCTCATATTACGCCATGTCAAAAACCAATTTTCTACATCAGCTAAAATACATTCATAATAGTATTAAAATTTGTGCTAATATGTTCTTGATCATGCATTCTTTTTATCCGATAAACTTATTTCGACATTTGACAACATTTTTCTAGGGTAAATAATGGTTAAACTTTGAACCTCATTTCCCCAGTTTCGCTGTTCAGTGACATGGCGTACTATAACTTTAGGGCGACGAATTATTACCCGCTCATTCCCAAAATCTATGACATAAAAACTGTGCTTTACAAGCTAACAACATCACAATTCAAACTCTAACTCGTGACTAACAAACACATTTATGCATTAACTTAATTTCACTTTTGGTTTTTACACAGTCACATGAATTTCGCCTCTCCTGTAAGCGGATCGACAATAACTCTCTCCTGAATTCCATTCGCACTATTATTTAAAGACGCAGGAAGAGTACCCAAATCCGGAAGATATTTACCATCTTCACATTCTTTGAAAAGAATCTCCGGCTCTTCTTCTTTTCCATCTTCGACTATTTTCTTCACGGATAGAGACAAAAAGTCCACAATAACGTAGGATTCAGGCTTAAAAATTCTCGTAAAATGTAACTTAATATGGTCTCCGATATTCTCTTCCTTCCTCGGAACATAATCACAGTGAGGACAAGAAGGTGTCAATCTGTCGATGCCATGGCGTCTCTTATGCGAGTCCATGACTTCCTTATCACTCGAAGAAAATGGACAAGACATGCATCTTAATTCTTGTTCAGGTTCAGTTGCCGCTTGAATAATTCCCCTTCTCTGCAACATCATCACCGACTGCTTATCCTGGTTCGAAGTTTGAGAAGGGAGATTCTGAGTATTATTTATGGAATTCGAAATACTCGATTTTTTCAAGGACTTTCCAGAACGACCTCCAAAGATACCTTCGTCGGTTTCGTTTTCTAATGGAATGGTTTCGACTTCGCATTGTCGATGAGAAGCTTGAGCAAGAGCATTGGCTTCGTGTTTTTTTATATGCTGGGCGTAATTAGCGTAGTATTTAACAGAATAGTCGCACGTGTCGCAACAGTAACGTTGTTTGGCTCCATGAAGTGTCAAGTGAACTCGGTATTGTTCGCGTTTTTCGAACGCTGAAGGACACTTGTGGCATTTATATCGCTTTTCCTTAAGCCGGCCATTTCGAAGGTATCCGGGGTAGACAAAGTTAGGGTTGCCTCGCATGAAAATTCCGAATTGAGGATCTGGAGCAGGACCTCGAGGTATAGAGACTGGATTTGCTGTCTCGGCGTGTCGGCGATGAACCACTTGGTGTTTCACGAGGTTTTGGGCTGTTTTTGAAGAATAATCACACTCGATGCATTTAAATCTATTGTTGGAACCGTGTAGAGTCATATGGTATTCCAAGGCATCCAGCTTGAAGTATCGAGCAGGACATTTCGCACAGGTAAAGACCTGAGGATGAAAAATTTAATAAGTAAAAAGTTTTGTTCGGGTTAGGAATTAAATATATTCAGAGGGTCTACCCCGGCCAATGAATTTACAGTCCCTGTCATTTCTTGATCTTCTCCCGGTAAATTTTGAATTTTTCCTGGTAAATTATTCATTTCATTACCTATAAACTGATAAAAGCGCAATACTTTATTTCAATTCCTAATATTCGCTTCGAGGTTAATGCGACTTGCGTAACCGAATCCAACAAAATAATTCTCTTTATGTTAATTTTCAAGACATCCGATACCTCCCATAAGCAGTCACAAATTATATAGTACAACCCCTACTGTGTGGATACCCATTTTTTTAGTAATTAAGGAGTTTTGGAATGGTAATTTTACCTCACTTTGCCGTATAATAACAATTCAAATATTGCAGATCAACTCAAAAACAATCGATTGGGTTCCTTTCTTCGCGGATGGTCACATATATAATCATGAATTTTCTATCGAAATTCTTCAAAATATACATGCATTTGATTTTTATTATTATTTTCCTATACATTTTCCCAACTTTTTGTTGCAACTTCAACTTCTTGCACAATGCAAGAAAAAAATTGTAAAATTATATTGAAAAATTTCTGCGATTCTTTTGTAATTTACCTTTAAAATGAACATGGGAAAATGTTTATATTTCCAGATTTTATTTGAAATTTAGGATGACATTAAAATTTGCACTCTTTTTGCAAAAACGTCTTTGAAAAATCACAAAATAACTTCACCTTGGACTAATTTTATTCAGAATTTCGATAGCTTTCAACCTATTAAAAAAAAAAGGTTTGAACTCCGAATTAATGAAATTAACCAATTTTAAATGCAGATAAATGGGTTTGTCCACATACTAAGAAGTGGCGGCAAAGTATTGTTTTCAACAGTTTTATTTAATGTACGATCACAGGTTCAAGGAATATTAAAATCTATTCAAAGATTTTTTGTAAATGTTTGAATGAAGCATTTCAGCGCTTCGTGATCATTCATCATTAAAAAAACTAAAAGTAATGTCATACCTATCAAAACACAATAGGGTGGTCCAAATTTATACCTGTAAAAACTCGACTTTCGATTTTTGTTAATCGAGCAACCCAATTTGTTCGTTTTTCAGAAAAAGAAATGCCGATTTTTTTTCAATTCAGTAAACTAAAGTTTAATCGCCTTTTGTGGAATGTCCAAGGACTAATTTCTATTCAATAACTTTTTATTTTTACCCGATGGGGGGGGGGCATACCATTGTAATGTGCCCGAAAAATTTTTGAATTACTGAAACAATTTTTTTTGCGACTGCAAATCGTGAAAAGTTATTATTTTTCGGGCAAATGATACAGTTGATGAATTTCAAGAATAATAATTCTTCTTTAACATATTTGGTAATTACTTAAACAATTTTCATTTGGTTAAACATTGTTTCCCCTCTACATAAATAAAAGTAAAAGAGTTTGAAATTATGTATATAATTATTATCATTCACTTGCGCTTTTCCAGAAGAAAGGTGCATAAAATTCTAGTTTTTTGAAATCTCTTACACTATATCGCTTATTATTCAGTATTTTCTTATGTCAGAACTTACACCCTAATTTTTTAAACAATTTTTTTCAGTAACGTTATGCATATTTAATTTTTTCAGATCGTCTTAGTTGATAACAGAAAATAGTGGTTATCAAGCGACATATTTTAAGTGTAAGAGATTTGAAAAAACTAGAATTTTCTCCATCTAAGTAAAATTTTGAAAAAAGAATTTTGAATGGAATGAAAAGGAATAGAACTCGTATCATTTATGAATAAAAGCGTTTAACATTGGATAATTTTAAATTGATTACATTTTAAAAAAGAAGCTTTCAACATTCAAAATCTTTAAACTACAATTTTTAAATTTAGACAATTTCTTTAAGAAGTTGAAATTGTCTCATTTATAATTCGAAGCGTCCAGAATTGAACAATTTTATTTGAAATTCAAGAATCTCAAAATTGAATGATTGCAGATTGAAATGACAGAAGAGGACAATTTCAAAAAGTTAAAAATGGAATATTTTCCGATTAGAATGATCAAAAATAGATCATTAAAATCCAGAAGAATGAAAATTGTATTATTTCTAATTAAAAGCATTCAAAATTGAATAATGTAAAAATGAAAACCTTTGAATTTTAATCAATTTAAATTCGAAAGATTGAAATTTGACAAGTTGAAGTTGAAAACTAAATTGAATAGTTCAAAGTAAAAGTCTCTGAAATTCTAGAAATCTAAATTTGTATTAAATTCAAAAAATTATGATATAGCATAAAAATTGATTGGACAAATTTTTCTTAAATCAAAAAAATAAAATTCAGCTTTATTTACACCGTTTAAAATGGAAAAAATTTCAATTATGAACCTTTAAAATTGAATTATTCTAAAAAAAAAGTTTGAAATAAACGTAATTTTAAATGGGAAACATTGAAAAATGAAAAAATATATACTTTAGAAAGCTGAAACTGAAACAAACCCGAACTTCATCTAAAACTAAACAAAAATTAGTCGCAAAGTATTGTGATATTAAAATTTTTGCGTACTCAAACCATTAAGAATTTATATTACTTTACGTAAATTTAAATCGCTTAGAAATTAACAATTTAAAATTTTTCAATTATACTTTCCGAAATTCAACCATTTCAATTTTAATGGCAAAATTTAAACTTATGATTTTGAAAAATAAAAAATTTAGCATTTACCATGAAAATTCAGAATTTAAAAATTGAAACCATTAAGAATTAAAGAAATTATTCAATTGTTCAATAAAAAGTTTCTTTTAACTGAGTTTGAAGTGTCGAACTTTTTGGAACATTTTTCACGTAAAAAAGACTTCAATATTCAATGGCTGGGTATAAAATCTTCTCATTTTTAAGGCTTGAATTTGAGAAATAATTTTCTTCATTTTTCATTGCTTTAAATTTATTCTGGAGGAATTTAAATCAAAATGGTTTAATTACAAATCCTTTAAACTAAAGTGTGCAACTATCAATTCTTTCATTTCGATACTCGACGATTGTGCGTTTAAAATTGAAACCATACTATTTAGAATATTTATATCTAAAATTATTAAATTTGAAACATTTTGAGTACCAAAAAAGTTGTAATGTAACAATTCTTCATGACTAAAATTTTGTTCAGTCTTAAATGAAGTTCGGAGTTATTTGAGTTTCAATTTTCTGGAGTAGGGTAGAGTCGGGTAGCCCCGGACGCTCATGACTTTCAAAAAACATTACTATCTCCGGAGATAAATCATCATTTTTATCTTTCAGAATTGTCTTGAAGTGTAATTTTGAAAATATGGACTCATATCTCTCATTAGCTAAAAAAATAATCCGGTCTAAATATTTCGTCTCTAGAAAACAAGTGCATTTTCGAAATATAATCCAAATTTATGATCAAATATTTGCATAACTGAAAAAAATTAGGTTGATTGTTATTGGGACACATAAATTCACATTTGAACTGTGTGGCCCTCAATTTTCGTTTAATTATTTCTCTTATTTTCTTATTTATAGCAGTTTACTGAAGAATGTCACATTCCGGTAGCCCCAGACACGTCGAGCCGGGGATAAAGATATCTTGTGAGTTTCGTCCTCGCTAAACTATTCCTTCTTATAGAAAAACTTATTTTTTGTAAATCAACTTTTTTTAATATGATGCATAACTATGAAGTTAATGAAAAATGTTGTTGTTTATGTCTTAAGAAATCTAAAATCATATATTTACAGAATAAGAACAGTTTTAAAATTCATAAATATCAGATCCTTTACAATTGAAGGGTAGAAATGCAAAAGGAGTCAAGCGCCAAATTTTCGGAATCGGGTTTATTAGCTCAAAAAATCAGATAAATTCTATTACACATGCCTGCCAAAGGATTTTTTGGGGCATCATTTTTCAAAATTTGTGTTCTTGTGTTCACAGTCCGAGAAGCTTTTCTAACCACAAAGTAAAAAATCAAATTTCATTTTTCTCGACACTGGCTAATTATTTTTCATTACTATTTGGGTCCCTTCCGTTCAGCACTGAATGACCTAAAGCTCAATTCCTCATTTTTTGGAAATATGCCAAATTATTACTGCTATCGTCATTATTTCCAAGTTGAAATGTCAGTTTGACACCATTTCGAAGTCATAATTGGATTTTTAAATTTCGCGAAACTGCTTGATTTTTTTTAAAGAAACTTTTTGGATAATCAATTCGTCCATTCAATGGCTAGAATTCAAATTTTTAGTTTTTTCTTAAACTATAAATTGACTCCACAATTAATGTTGAAAGATGTTAAAAGTGGATATGGATCCAAAATCCAACCTCGAAACGTGACCTGTTTCATTCAATTTCTCGAAACCGGATGGCTTTTTGTGAGCAAACTTTGTTTAGTTCGATAGAGCATGAAAGTATCTCGAAAGTACTTTCTTATTTTTTTCTTAAATGGTCCCGCTGAATTTGCAACATGTTTTTAGTCTCTCCTGAAAAAAGTGAAAAATGGCGCTTGACTCCTTTTGCATTTCTACCCTTCACTTTAATTTAGAAAATTGATGAAATTATGATTTTTGCTGTTCTGTTCGATTTATTTTATTTCTTACTTTATTAGTTTCGCGTGTTCTATTAGTTCCGATTTTTCTGCTTCATCTCCTTCCAGTACACTGTTACTTCTATCCATGGCTGTCTGGAGGTATTTGCGATGTTTAGACGGAAAAAATAAGTTGTCAAAACTTTACTTGACGAGTCACCCATTCTAGGATAGGCCACGTTTTTTTAGGATCTCATCTACTTTTTATTAAAGAACCGCTGACTTTATCGAAAAAGTGAAAACAGTCAAAGAATTATTGGAACACAGTCTAAGAACATCAGTTCTCGAATTTTTATTCCGCAGATTTTGACAAAGTTCCAGACAAGCATTCAATTTTGTACAAAAAGTCCTCCGGATTCCAAAAGATTCGAAATACAATAACTCTCTAAGCACAGAAGCGAATAACTGATTTATAAGTTGTCAAAGAATTCGTTGACTGTCTTCTACATATCTATATATATGTACACAAGGTACAGTCACATTGGACGCTTGTGTTAACACGTAGTGAAGCTCATGTGAAGTGGTGTGCCTATAAGTCTGAATGGAGTCGCGGTCACCGGCAATGAACAAATGAGCGCGGATTTAAAATTGGCTCTTTACTGGGATTTGTGCAAAATATTCAATGTGTTACGTTAGCCGTGGGGTCTAGTTGTTAGGGAGAAGTTGCGTTCGATAAGTGTTAGGTAGTTCGAATCCCGCCGCAAAATTTGTTTCGATTTTTCATAGGTTCGTGTGTATGTGTAAAAATAAATATAACTTGAGCGTAAGACTATGTGAATAACAATATAGTAAATATAACCGCGAAATAATTTTTTTTTGAATTTGGCTACATAGTTTTCTAAAAACTCTTTAGGAGTCAACGAAAGTTTCATTGTCTGGCTTCGAAGCATTAGTGTATCAGTGTTTCAAGAACTCTATTCCTCTGGTCTTCACATTTTCATGGATTTATTTTGTACTTTCTACTTTTTAAATATGTATCAATCAAAATTTCTAACGATACTTCTAAGTTGTGACATACGTTTAGCCCTATCCAAGAGTGGTTGACTCAAGTCATTCAAAATTTCAACAACTAATTGTTTCCGTGTACTTTCCTGTCGTTGTTTTGTCCAACTTCTACTTTCCACGCATGGACTTTTTGAATGCCAGTAATTCCTGGAACTTTTTGCCACTCTTTTTCCTTTCCTTATCGAAAACTGGCAACTTCCTCTGGTGAAAAGCAGTATTAGATTAATGGCGCTAGTATACTTCTTCACTTCTTGAACAAAGGCCTCGGCATGATCTATGGATTCCAGATGTGACTTCTTTAAGCTATGATTAGTTGCAAAGTGTTTTACCAAGCCGCCAACGCCACCACAGGGTCCTTTTCCATTGCCAGTTGCTGAAAAGATCCATTTCTTCTTGCAAGATGATTTACTCAATGCGTGATACTGATAACGATTCCTACAGTGAGCTGCAGCTCCATCTGTTATTATTGTAATTTCTTCCATTTTCTCAGGATTCAAAGATTCCATAATTTACACAATACGGTCCGTTGCCAATAAAGCGTGTGCAGAATCATGCGTCTTATCATCGGAAACTACTGCAAAACTTTTAGTTTCTGCACCTCGATAGCAAACAGCAGTAAATATCGATATCTGATCATTTGTCCAATGATTAGTTTGAATTGCATCTTTTACCATTATTTCCAATTCTCAACAAAGTCACAATGCATTGTTAAATGATTTAAATTTGTTTAAAGTTTTTTTAAAGTTGTTCTCTTTTCTAAGTCACCTTTGTTCGAGATCGCGAAAACAATATCATCTGAACCAGTTTCCTCTAACAATCCTACAGATTGAAGCGTAATGCCTCTAGCTCCTGGACATTTTTTGCAATCTCCAAGCTGACAATATTCGGTTACAAGACAACACATCACTTTAGGCAAAATTTCATTCCGAATGTTCGCTCCATCCCTTCTCTGGTTTTTCAATCTAATAAGTAAAATCTCAAAATTGGCGCAATAAATGCAAAGCCATTCTTTTTTTAAAGGGTCAATTTGAACCAATTTTGGTCGCAGAGAGTAAAATTTTGTCTTTCCAATTCTTACGTTCGGATTTTTTTCTCGAAACAGGTGAAATATTTCACTAATACTTCGCTTTAAATATCTTTTTACTTTCTTGATTCTTTCACCATGTTCCTTAACTGCAATTACGTCGTTCTTATTTGAGCTTTGTCTTGTACAATCTACGTGATCACTTAAATAATATACTAATTCTAATTGCACTTCTACATCACTCACAGGATATCCATTGTATGGGTCAGGAGTGATATATATTTAATTTTCAATCGAAAATTTCCTGGATCGATCACTCATATATTTGGTTATTTCAGGACACGTTAAAAGTAAATCTTGCTTCATATATTCTCTTGGCACCAGCGTCAGCAGACGGATCTTTTCCTGTGCATTTTTACAGTTTTTCAAAGCTTTTTGAAAATTAGATACCCATTCGTCGCAAGGAGAGCACTTTTCTTTTGGAAATGATACATTATAAAGTTTTGAAAGGATGGATTTCGACAAGGCGAAACATTTAATTTCCTATCTAATTTTTCATTATTTATTTCCTCATTGTGAAAAATTGGTTGAAATTCTTCATCTTCATACTCTAACTGTTCAGTTTCACATACATTTACATCATCCAACATTGATTCTTCGTCATCAGAAATTGCCTGATTTGAAGACACGCGAAACTTACCAATAATTCGGCGGTAAAAATTTTTTGCAAATACTGTCGCTTGAAATTATTATTCTTTCTGGGAAAAGAGGTCCTAATAAAACAGCCAACTCATGAAGCTGTACAAACGGGTCACTAAAATTGCTGTATATCACTTTCTCGTGAACAGTTTCGAAGTCCGGACATTTTTTTCGCTTACTTGAATAAATTGATTTCAAAGCATTGGCCATTTTATCTTAACGAATGATATATAACTAAAAAAAAACTATATCGAATACCGTAATTTTATTCAACACGATTTTTGTGACTCCAGATATTGCCAAAGATTAAATGACACGAAACAAAATATTTTATCTTTTCAGACTTCCGTTTTTTTCTGGTAGTGCATTCAATTGATTTTGTATCGACAACATTTTTAATTAACTTCATAGTTATACATCATATTAAAAAAAAATAAGTTTTTCTATAAGAAGGAATAGTTTAGCGAAGATGAAACTCACAGCATATCTTCATCATATTACAATAAATCTAAAAAATATATTATTTTTAAGAAACTTTTCGTTAATTTTTACATAATTCACCTGAATATTCAAGTAGCCCTAAGTTCGAGAAACAAATTTTTTGATCAGAAACAAAAAATACGTGTCTCATATTTTACGTTGGAAAACAATATATTTCAGCCCCAAACAATTCCGTTGCATCACTAGGGTCAGACTGTCCGATTTCGTATGAAATAGGTCCTACACATTTTTTTTTAAATATTTCCAATTTAAAATTATTTTTTATTTTGAACGTTTTTCCAGAATAATTCAATTATAAAGGTTTACAACTGAACATTTTTCCCTTTTGAACGGTGAAAATAAAGGGGAATTTATTTTTTGATTTTAGAAAATTTTGTCTAATCAATTTTTAAGTTATATCATAGTTTTTTAAATTCAATGCAAATTTAGATCGCTCGACAGCAAACTTCACAGTAGCTCTAATCCGCTCTCCATTTATTAATAACAAAAATAATAACTTTATGATTTAATGGAAAAAGTAGTTTTTAAACAAATAATATTGGTTTAAACAATTCAAAATTAATTTAAAAATACTTGGCAACTTGACAATTAACAAATAAAAATAATTCAAGTTGAACAAATTTTAAAAATACCGTGTTTAGCATGAATCCACATAAAACTACTATTTTGCATTTTTGGGGCATTTTCCTTAAGAGGCCACAAAACTTTAATTTACAAAAAGTTAATAAAAAGTACTACTTTTTAACATTTTTTCGAAAAGCGAACATTTCCCATTTAAAACCTCATGTTAATTTTAAAAGCCCGGGGTGCGGGTTAATGTTGAATGATTTGAAGAAAAAAAAAACAGATTCTTTTTCCAGAAAACGAACAAATGGGGGGGAGGGGGGGTCGATCACCAAAAATCGAATTTTTACAGGTATAAATTTGGATCAACCTAAGTAGATAGTAGATACCCTTAATAAATAAATCTAGAAATGCTTTCATCTTCACCTGATTGCCATTCCGAGGACCATTGTTCGCTAAATTATTTGCAAATTGCTGTTCGGTAGTAGCAGCAACTTCTACAACAATCCAAGCAACACGCAAAGAATTTCCATCTCCAGAATTCTGACCTCCAGCTTCTATACATGCAGTCGTCGGTGGCGGATGCCTTTGCGAATGTCCATAAATCGACAACAAATACCGAGTTCTTTCCTGATATTCCGGCGAATGAGCCTTCTGATGAGCCATTAAATGTGCCGGCTGTCTCGCCGCATAAGAGCACCACTGACAAGTGTAAGCCAACTCCGTGGAATGATATCTGAAATGTATTCTCAGTTCCTTTTCACACAAAAATCGGGCCGGACACTTGCTACAGCAATGCACGAGTCTAGAATCTTGCAAGTCAGGTTCAGCTCCCATTGAAGGTGGTTTCGAGAGTCCGAGGAGCGTCGCCAGGTCACTGAGTTGTTGAGAATCTGGCCGAGTTTCATCCACGAGGCAATGTACAGTACCTAGTGAACCTTTGTGCATATCCGAATGGCTTTCCATGATATCTCTTCTGGTACAAGCAAAACTGCATTGTGGACATTCGATATGGGGACCTGGTAGTGAAGCATTTGCGTGCATTGTCTCGTGATCGTGAACTTCGGCTCGCCTCTGTGAAACGTACGGACAGTGTCGACACTTCAACATTTTTGCAATCGTTCCGTCGGGTCGGGAAACCCAAACCAGTGGAGCATCTGGAAGTTCTCGGGTGTCGAGGAGAAAAGAAGGCACTTCGGAATTTTTGTAGAGACTTGCTACAGATTCTGTTGAGGTTGAAGGCGACATCACGTTCCGTTCTTGCGGCATTCCGTCTTTCGAGCTTCTGCTTGCTAAAATAAAAAATTCACGTCACAAATTTTCTGCAAGCTGAAATTGAAATTTGAAAGCTTATATTAGTGGAAATAATTTAAACTTGAAACCTACCATTTTCTGCGCGTTGGCTTATCTGCTTTCTCGCGGTAACTGGGAATATGTCAGACTCAACATTTCTTTGATGAACGGTTGCTAATTCCTCTCCATGAAGTCTGGAATGTTCCAAAAGTTCTCTGAAACATAAAAACATGAGTTTTTACTATTTATTTTGAGTTTCTATTAAGGAACAAAAACTGTTAATTAGACTCACGCTTTTGTGGTGACGTAGTAGGGACAAAGGTAGCATTTGAAAATGGCTTCCAAATTCGGACGATGATGCACTCGATGCATAGCTAAAGTTGCAGAATCTGGAGCTGCGAATGGACAATCTCCACAGCCAAATGGGTTCTGAAACGAAGATTCAAATTTAACTCATTTTTCAAGAACTCGAATACCGAACGAGTTTAAAAGATCTACAATCTTCACCTTCTCATCGCCAGTGGATTCCGAATTGTCATAATGACTCTTCACGTGCTGAAGAACAACTTCTTTGCTAGAGTCCCTAAAGTTGCATCGCTTGCACTTCCACAAAGTTTTTTTTGAATCCTCCATTCCTGAAGATGGTGAAGGTGAAGGTACGGGGCTAATAGAACAAGATGTAAGACTCGGAGAATCAGAACTTTTCCTCAATAAAGAGAGGCCCTGCATTCGATTTGCAGCCTTTAGTGGAGGTGGAGGTCTCAGGGGAACGTTTGAAGGTCCTTCGTTAGAGGCTTCAGAGTTAACTGTCGAAACAGGCGCTGGTGTAAGTTCCGGCGGTTGAAGATAATTCTTTGCATTTGAAACTCGAAGTTTCTTTGGAGGTTCTTCAGCCTCTTCCACGTTTCGTTCTTCGGCTCCCTGCTCTGCTAAGATTCGTCCTTCTATCTATATAGATCATAAAATAAACAAACATTTGTTTCTAAAGAAGGTATTTTTTAAATAAATCGAGACAATCTTGCAAATAGATCTAGTCTCAATATAGTTTTGGTGCTTTGATTTGGTAGGAAATTAAATAGAAATATAGGTATACAAATTAAATCAGGGATAATATTGAGATAGGATTCAAGTTGCAAGATCGTTTATTAATGGTTTGCAAAATCAAATACACAAAATGACAAGCAAGTAAGAGAATTCAATAACAGAAATAACCCTCACTACCCAGCCTCTGCCTATCGATCAAACAGTCATGCGCGAAATAAAATAAAAAGTACAAACAAGTATAAAACACCTTCGAAAGATAAACAAAGAAATCTGAACTTTATATTTGATCTAAAATCCAGATAGTAAAACAATGTGTTTTTAACTACATCGAAGTAGGTTTCAAAAGGGGGACAAAAAGAACTCCTCTAGAGGTATAAAATAAAAAACAAATTATAATTTACAAATGAAGTTTCAATCGTAAGAATAAATGAAATGTGCATTTGCAATTAGTCTTGAAATATTTTGCTGACTAATTTTTCATATAAACTTTAGAACTTGAAAAACTTGCATAATTTAATGTGACAACAAATGAGCTTGTCTTTCTACTAATGAAAAAATTTGTGGTAAAAAAATGCACTGTCATTTCCTGGTTTCTGGGTCAAGCAGCCAGCATCATGTGAAATAAAATTCTAGCGAATAAGAATAATAAGAAGAAGACTATATGAATGAAGTTGAAGATTTCATGGGTGATTTTCTGACCTGCGTGAGATACTTGTTGTACTTGGAGTAATTACGTCGACCGGTTTCATCAGTCATTAGAACCCGAGCACTCGTGTGTGCTAGATCTCTTGCTGATTTAAGTTTGATATGCTTTGTGATATCCCAGCGCCAGTTTGATCTGTAGGCGCACAGAGAGCACTCAAACGGTTTCCGGTTTAAATGACCAACAATGTGCACATGAAACCGGCTTGCTGTGGAAGCCCAGAATGGGCAATGAGGACATTTGAATACTCTGCGCCGGCTTGAATTTGCAGAAACATTCTCGACCTGCCAAAAGCATCTTCAGTATCTTAATCTAGAAGAGGGACATCCCAACTCCACTCAACCAACGACAAAAATACTCCAACTTTCGCAAAAATCCATCGTATAAATTGACACATTGTCGTTAAATAGGCTTACATGTTTTGAATAAGCTTTTTGAACTTTGTGGTTTTATTTATAATCAAATTTAAAGTTATCATGAATTCGTAAAGAGTCGTTAAGCGTTAGGTGAATTGAATTGAAATGTCCTGCAGAATCCATTTCTTATCGTTTTGTATCTTTCGGGTGAATTACAAACGGTTTTAAGTAAAAAAAAAAATTTAATAGTTCATTTTTAGGTAACTTTGATGAATTTAAAATTATGGTGTGCCTGCTGGCACATTAAAAGCGCCACTAAATAAAAGTACGAGACACGTGCAAAATCCAACGTCCCCGAACATGGAGGTAAGAGGTATGAGGAAAACGTTAACAAATTTGTCTGCTTATGCGAAATAAATAAAAGACGGGAAACTTGTTCGAAATACTAGCATTTTAAACATATTAAACAACTTTAGAAGCTTTTTATAAGTTTGTCAATATAAAGAAAAAATTTCAGTTTTACAGAATTGTATCTTTATCTGAAGATCTTATCTTCATCTTATGTTTATCTTCGTGATAGCATAGGTTTATCTGTTGACTTTACGGGAATGTTCTCTTTATGTTTGAGGCAGATCTGTTTTTCAACATTCTTTTCCTCAAAAAAAGTTGGAATTTCGTTATTATTTGTGCATTCTGTATATGATTTATAGAAATCCCTGTATGATATTGACAGAAAAATCCCTCAAAGTCGTTGGAAGAACTTACCGATCAGCCAGCACAGAATAATAATTTAAAACGTTTCAGAACGCGAAGAAAACATTCTAGGAAAGAAGTCTGTTTTACATGTTCTAAAAAGGTTTCAGAATCGTTTTTGTAACCTTCTCAAGGCGGTTTAAATAATAATACAGTATGCCCACTGGATATGCTCTCACAAATATTTTAGATTGACATATAATTCTGCAAAGTAATCTTTTTTTTTATCAAACTACTAAAAAGCTTCTAAAGTTGTTTGATTTGATAAAAATTCTAGTATTTTAAATCAATTTCTCGCTTTTGGTTTATTTCATGTAAGTTAACAAATTTTTCAAAGTGCAAGTAGCCACATCTACAAGAGTATATTGAGCGTTTACATTAGTAGTTGAAAAACCAAAAAGTAAAAGTGTTCACATTTCATTAAAGGATGTTATAGACCCGTGAAATACTTTGGGTGAATCAAAAACTATATTTTGAATCAAAATTATTTAAGTTTTTGTAAAGACATTTAAATATATCTAAGAATAGAAAACGTTCAAAATTCAGAACATTAAAAAGTTTAAACTCTCTTAAATTGAAAAATATAAAAATTCTGAAACAATATTTCATACCACAAAGAAAACCTGCAGAAAAAAGTACTTTTCTGAATGTGGAAGAGTTTTTAATTATCAAAAAATTTAGTTAATCTTTGATTTAGTATCTTTTCATTAAGTTTAAGATAATCGAAAAAAATGTTTTCACATTTCACCAACTTTCTTCAGTTTCATCAAATTGAACCTCGTTAACGTTAAGTCACAAGTCATCAGAAATCATAATTTTCTCAAACAAACTTTCAGATTTCAACCAGTTGTAAAATTAGGAAGTAATTTACAAAGCATGAATATTTGTTCTTTCATTAATTAAAAATATTTTTTAAATGTTCAATTCATTGAGCCCCAGCATGAAGTTTTTTTTAATCTTGTTTGCATGGAAACGAATTACGAAACACAAATGTAAACAAATGCAGATTCCGCTGATAAAAGTACGAGCAAAAACTATACGTTTTTCTAATTTTTCTCCCATTAGAAGTGTTACATAATCTAAAAACCTCTAAATAGATTTTTAAAGTGAGTATAAAAACTGATGATATCTTCAAAAGCATAATTAGTGTGACTGTGTTTGACCATGAGAGGTTATGTTCGCGTCTTCTGGGTCTTCTTAATTATTCACGTGGCGTATTCACAAATTTACGTTTATTACGCTGGAAAAATGTAAGCTTGAGAAAATAATTATCCATAAAAACGGACAATTGAAAAACGAACAATTTCTTTATAAAATGATGAAAACTATGTACTCACTGTAGGAAAAAATTGTTTTCTTTTTCTCGGAAATCTTCGTTGTCCCTCCATTACGATTATAACCTTTGGAAGCTGACGCTATATCTATATCTATAGCAAAACATTCCACAAGAGCAAACCTGGTGTTGAATTTGCGAACTACGACAAGAAGTCTCTTCTTAGACAAAAAATCAATTTTTCTACTCTTGAATTATTCGAAGTGATTCGAAGTAAAATAAAAACTTGTGGAATGATTTACCAATTTTGCAATGTCAATGCTCAAACCTTTTTTATAGGTAGTTTGGAGATAATAATATTTACTGGTCCTCAATTTCGAATTTGCAGTCTAATTGTACTAATATTTAAGCGCTTTCAAAAATACCATTAATTTAATGTTATATGATTATATTAAATAATATAGACATCATAAAAGTTAGTCTTTAGTCAAAGTTGCTTAGCTGACATTAACATAATTATTTATAAGGTTTATTTATTTTTAAAAAGTGCAATGATAAATAATATGTAACATAATCTATAAAATTCAATACTAATATGAATTCCAGTCAGAAAAATATTTTTTTCCCGGATTTATTAAAACGATAAGAATCCTGGAATATTGCAAAAAGAATTAGAAGCATTTCACCGCAGATTCCAACCTGAAATCTTATCTTATTATTAATTCAAGTTTCACTAAATAATTATGGAATAATCGATAAGATCTTAGTTCGGAATTTCACACCAGAATTAGAAAACTCCATGCAATAGATTTCGGGTTGGATAGAATTTCGTACCGAGTTTCCGAAAGAATTGGCGTCTCCGTAACTCGAATCCCAGTCCATTTGAGCAGGGAAAGTATATTCACCGCGAAAAGAGCCAGCTCGATTTTCTGCGTTGTTCTCAGCATTTTCAGCATTCTCGTTGGAACTCTTCGGACTGTCTTCAGCAGAGCGACAAAGTCGCATGTGAACTTGAAGATCGCTGGAACTTTTGCATCTTCTTCTGCATTTTGGGCAACGAGAAACTCCCAGGGAGACACTCAGGGCGGTGTGATGGGTCTGTTTGTGTTGAGTCAATTCCTCAGGAGTCGCAGCTTCAAAAGTGCACCAGCATTTAAGATCGTTGATGGTCGTCAAAGCAATTTCAGGAACAACATTACTCGCTGTTGTGGAAAGTCTTTCTTTTAGTTTGTCGAAAAAGGAGGCGTTCTTTCTCTCAAAAGCATCCACAGGACGAAATGTTAGCGAGTTGTTGGTTTCTAAGTCTCTTTTCACTTCGGCAACCTAATCAGAGTTTAACAAAGAAAGTCGAAAAGAGAGTTAGAAGATGTTTCAGAGTGTACAAATTGTTTTGCGAAAGGATTATTTATCTGAAAGATAGCAGTACACCCGACAATTTTCTTAGTATTAGTCCACTATTTTTACGCATTTTCAATACCTTGCTAGCTTGAAGCTTTGCTAGTTCATTGTCCCTAGCAATTTGAGCAAGTTCTGGCCTAAGCCGCACCCTAGGAACTTTTAGAAGAGTTGTTGGTGAACCAGCAGGGGACGAATTGTTTGTTAATGTGTTGTTGACAGGACTCAGTGGAATTAACATCGGCAAAGGCTTCTTCTTTGGTTTGTTCGTCAAATCTTCGGGTCCATGTACTTCGGATAAATGTCTTTGCATTTCTGAATCCCATGCTGTAATAAACTGACAGCCTTTTTCTTCGCACTTAAGAGCTATGCAATCCGCCCCGGATTTATCGTTTGTTTCTCCTTCTGCTGTTACACTTTCGACGGAAAGTGAAGATGGAGGCAAAATAGAATTGGTGGGAGTTACGTTCTCGTTTGTCTTTACTTTAATTTCTCTAAAATCGCTCGCACCAACCTGAAACAATTATTCTGTGGTTACTTTTTTTTTATATTCATTGAGCATGAAAAATAACTTTATAAAGTATCAGGAACAGTATAGTCTTTATACTTTGTAGTATTTTAATGCGCCGGAAGTATTCTGATAAAGTATCGGGTGCTATCTGTCTTTGTGGTAATTGTAGAGGCACTTGGTTTAAAAATAACTTTAGCTGACTTTCTTAAATAAAGAAAGCCTTGGAATGAATATCGCACATACTTTGCACTATTATGTATGCACTCATTTTTCACCAGCTCCTATTCGAGATTCGGAAGATCATTGTTAAGAGTGAACTACGTGTTCAGTTTAGTTAATTTTTTCTTGATTGAATGTCTAATATTTATGAACTTCCATAACACCCACGTATTTTTTGACACAAAGTTGCTACAGTTTCCTACTGGAATTAGAAATCAATTGAATAATTTTATAACATAACCTTAAATTTAAATTACATGCCTATATATGCGCATATCAATCCTCTGACTTTACAATGTCTACATGTACCGTCACACAATTGTGTTTACTTACTTCTTTCGACTTGAATATATATTTTCTCCCAAAATTAGCCGTGAAATAACCTTTGCCTTAGAGACGTCTTCGGGACATCCCTAAGACGTCTTTTGAACATGTCTTTTGGACATCCTAGGCATGATCTTAGGACTTCTAATGTCAGTACGAAAGATGTCCTGAGAACGTCCTATGTCTTTAAGAAGTCTTTAGGACATCTTTAAGACATTGGACGTCTTAGAGACGTTGTTTGGACTGAAATTGGATGTTCGTGGGATGTTTTAGGTTTTGTGCCCACTGGGTATAAATGCCAGCATTGAAAAAGAATTTTTGAAAAAATTGAAAAAATGTTCTTGCCAGCAAGAAACCCTACTCCGTATCAGGGTTCTAAATGGGGATTACTTTTGTTTTTACCGTAAAGTAATATTAGTATAAAATCGAATTTTGTGGAATTTTTACTCAAAGTACGGAGTGAAATTTTGAATTTATAACTTGTGGCAAGTCGCAGCACTATTATACATAACAGAATATTTTCATTAAAGTTGTTTAACTTTGATGTTTTCCATCATGGCTAAGCTATGATTATATTATATTATTATTATGGCTAAGTTATTATGCTTAGAAATAAGCCCTTCAATATTGCAGTGACTATTTGCTTTTTAAATATGAAACTTTCACTAAATGTTTACAAAAGTATGAAGTTTCAATAAATTGATACGGTTATTACGAACTCACGCTAGTTGCAAAATGCGAACCGTTGTGAAAAACAGCGTTTTTCGTCCGAACTGCATACTGCGCACACTATTTATATTGTTTTTAGAATCACATTTTCCTATTTTTTTTACACTATTATACAAATATTACTTTTCAAAGTTCTTTTATCATTAATGTTCCTAATTTGGAGACAATTTTGTGAAAATGTTACAACTTGTGATAAAAAATCGTAACAAATAAGTTTTCATGGATTGAAATGTCCAGTTTCGAAATAAAATGAATATAAATCATAGTTATTTGAATAAATATTTGAGACCAGCTAAAAACGAATGATTTGCCGAGATCAAAGAACTGAAGATTTAATTACAAACACTTTTTACAAATAATTAATTTTAGGCAGTAGAAAAAACAATTATTCAAAATTGTTTGCTAATGAGTGTAAAATTATATAATATGGTAATTAGTCCAGGCATTACGTCGGTAAAATGAGTGAAATTCCGTAATAACTCATAGAAGAAATGTTTTTAATGAGAAAGTTTCGTTGAGGGGTCCCTTTTAACATATCAAAAACTCTAGAACAGATCAGTCGCCAAACCGGGTTTTTTTTCGAAAACAGTTCCAAAATTTAGTTTTGCGTGGAATGATAATTCCCATTTAATTTTAGAGCAAAATGACCAACAGAAAAAAGAAAGAGGACAAAATTATAAGAAAATTTGTTGAAAAAAATAATCCGCTATCTTCTATAGGTTTCGAGTTAGGATATATTGAAAAACCCCCACTTTTTTGGATTTTCGACGAAAAATCACTATTTTCCAAAAAAAACTGTGTACCTTTGCACCTAATTACTACAATGTCCTACCTATAATAGGTCATTAGTTATGACCCCTCAAAGTTGGCCATTTTTGCCTGTTTTTACGGGCAAAAAAGTGGAGTACAGTTTTTCCAAAATAAATCAAGTCAGGTTTAGTTTACATTGACTATGCCAGAGGATGAAATAGAGTCTATAAAATTCTGCGTAGATTAAAAAAAAAAAGTATTTTAGACCTATCATTTTGGGAATTGCAAGGTTTCAAAAATTTCATTTTTTTTTTAATTTTTGACTAAAAACGCGAAAGTTGTGTTTTTTTGAAATACCTCGTTTCCCGTGCATCCTACGACCTAATAGGTCACGAGATATGACCTTGGAAAGTGCACTCTTCCTGCATAGAGGCACCTGAGAGTACCGTAAACTAGAGCTATACGCGCATATTTCGAAGTTTTTGTCCCAAGTAAGTATATACATTTCATTTGTCATACATAAAAGGTATTTTGCGATTGATAAATAAATAATTGTTTATAAAAAAAGCTTGCTATCGCCACATTTGATTACATTTTTGCCTTTTTTTAGTACTTTCGTGGCAAAAAAGTGATTCTTATTGATTGAAAATGTGTGATATGTTTTTTTATCAATGAACAAATATTTTGTATTAATAATTGTTTATAACAAAATCTTGCCATAGCCACTTTTGAGTACTTTTTGAGTACTTTCCTAACAAAAAAGTAATTATATTTGATTTAAAATGTGATATATATTTTTTATCAATAAACAAATAGTTTTTCAATAATTTTTTGTAACAATATCTTTTAATGAATTTTTAATCAAATACAATTACTTTTTTGTTAGAAAAGTACCTAAAACGTACTCAAAAGTGGCTATTACAATATTTTGTTAGAAACAATTATTAATAAAAAATATTTGTTTATTGATAAAAAACATATAAATGGGAATTATCAGTCCACGCGAAGCTAAATTTTGGAACTGTTTTCGAAAAAAAAGCCCGGTTTGGCAACTGATCTGTTCTAGAGTTTTTGATATGTTAAAAGGGACCCTTCATCGAAACTTTCTCATTAAAAACATTTCTTCTATGAGTTATTAGGGAACAAAACTACCAGATGCCTGAACTAAATAAAGATTTATAAAATATGAGATTTTTCAGATTTTAATTTAATCAGAAATATTTTGCATGTACTTATTTTTTATTTACAATTAGTTAATAAATAGTATATTATTTGTTATTACTTAGTAATATATTTACTTTTAAATTGCATTATCTTATCTTTCTCGTGAATTTCCAGCAGGAAACACGCAGTGATCAACATTAGGGCACGGGCCCTGTACCGGATCACCAACGATATAATTGACAAAAAATAATTTTTTTATTTTTAATGCCTAACCTTATTTTCAAACATCCTTGTTTTGATGATACGCTAGGTTTTAATCCTTTCTGAGACTGACCCGCATTTAGAACCAGGGTCCAAATGTGGATCAAAATCATACCTTGACAAGAAATTTTCTCAAAATGATAAAAAAGTTTTTTGAAATGAGACAATTTTGATTATAATTGTATTTTAAAACACATTGCTTCTAAAACCTGATCTACACTTGGTTCCTTTGCCCTATTATAAATTGAAATCATACCTGGTTGTAACGTTTAGGAGTATTTCGTGATCTCCTTTCGAAAGGACTCATCTTACGAGCGCCAGTTCCAACTGGAGGTTCGTGATGATTTGTCTCGTGGACTGTCAAACTTTGTCGAATGTCAGCAGTAAAGTTGCAAACTTGACACTGAAAAGCCCCACCTCCTCCATGATTTCGAGTATGTCGATCTAAATTCCACTGTAAATGTTAAAATTAGAATCAACTGAATTTATCTCACTTAATAACCTTCTTTACAAAATGCAATAGGTATATTTAAAGCCATATCGGATATAATGGCGTACGTAACATTTGACTAACTTTACAAGAAACACAAAAAACAAAATAAAAAATAAACAGTAAAAAAAAAATACCCAAAATTGTTACACCTTAACATTTTTCTGAACTTGAATTCAGCGAACATTATTGTGAATTAAGAATGCCAATATGTATCTGTATTTCAGAATTTAATCGTACATTTTCTTACATTCAGATAAGCTATACTTGAATTCCGATAAATCTTTTGTTCTAAATTTAATGTCAAAAAGATGTTAAGATGTAACAATTTGAAGTTTTTTTTACTGCTTCTTTACTTTATTTTCTTCGCATATTGTTCAGTTTTAGTGTAAAAAGACCCCTGTTTTACCCTGTTTTACCCCGTTTTACTTTTTACACAAGATTGAATTTGTTTTTTATATTCTCATTTGGCAATTTTAACACTTTTAACCAATTGATACTCTCTCAAACGCGCAAACTCTCCACCTTCCACTAATATCCGATTATATCTTGTTTTTGAAAAATTATTTAAACTAAATTTTTGCAAACAAACCTTGTAGGGAGTCCGGAAGTCGCAAGTGTCACATTTAATCATCGGCATTGAATGATATTTGACGTGTTTTGTGTAACGAGCGCGAACGTGGGTCACATAATTACATTTTACACAACGGAAGAATTTCCTTTTTAGATGATTAGCCTTGTGATGAGCTTCAAGGCTTTGTTGTGAAGATGCCACGTGCGAACACATTGAACATTTTAAGGATGGTTTGTTTGCAGCTTCTACACTTTCCTAAAAGTTAAAAACATGAACGAATTTTAAGTTTGCCAGTCATAAAATTTCTTTTATTTAACAATATATTTAAAAAGCTTTTTGATTTACTCAAATTTGTTCAAACATATATTCATTATCTTGCTCTGAATGCACTTTGGCCTGCAAAAATAAATACATTTTCGAACCCACTCTTTAACATCCAAATTAATGTTATTCACAATTAAAAAAGCCTCGTGTTATTTTTGGTCTCCATTTACATTAAGAAATTCGTGACTCAGTAAATTTAATACTTGTGGATTTCCTTTGAGTAATTTGAAAATCCCGGTCCAAAAATAATACGAGGATTTTTTCAATAGGAAATCGTCTACAATGTTGAATTTTAAATCCCCGAATCAAGTAAACAAACCTTTAAAATTTTGATATAGTTGTCAGTTGAGAAAAATAAATAATTTAAAAAAACATAAATTTCTCTAAATTTGAAATCACCTTTGCTTTCTTATTATCATGTTCATTTTTAAGATGCTGCATATAGAGCTTGAGGGTTGCGTATTTTTTGGTAGGTTTGCACATCTTGCATTCGTACTGCTTATCATCCTCTTGGGAATCTCGCTCAGCAACGTCCTTGACATCTTTCTTGCCAGGAGATTTTCGAACACTTTCTCCAGGACTGTGTTCACTCCCCGAATTAGTTTCGGATCCTTGATCCTTGGAACGTCGTCTCCTGGGGCTCGAGGTCTCCTCGGGAGCCTCTTCTTCATCTTTGCCATCTTTGTTCTTAACCTCTGCTCTCCTGGGTGACGTTTCGGACTTCGCCTGCTGTTGTTGTTGAGGCCTCGGACGCAGTGCGCGCAACCGCGGAGACCTTTCCGACATTTTCAACCTTTCCAACGTGTCCTCGTCTCAACGGCTCAAGAACTACTGTATCATTTGCACCTGATAAGGATATCAAAAATTACATGGTGGAATTCGAAAAACAAATTCTATGAACGAAACACGCGATTCGACAGACACTACTGCCTCTGCCCCTGCCGCAGACAAACGCAGACGATGAAACATGAACCTCGAAACGAACTGAAAGAACAGAGCACGGCGCTTCCGCCACGAGAGGCTCGCCGCTACTCCGATTTAATCGCGTGATACTTTTACTCCACAGACTCTGTCAGACTCCTACCTACCTACGATATTCACTACGATTGCACTTTTATGTAATCGCGCAGCCACCTCCTGTAGGGTTGCCAACCGTCTGGAATTGAGGCGACATTTTCTACATGATAAGGCGATAAGAGAGAGTGAAGGAGAAGAAGGGGAGCTTGATTCTCTAGTTCCAGGAATTCAGTAGGTTGGCAACCCTTCTCTACAGATTCCTCAAGCTGAAAAAACCGGATAGAAGGGGTTTGATCGAAAGGACATAGACATAGAAAAAAATATGAAACGACAGATGAAGAACCTGCTAAAGAGAAGAAAACATTACAATTTTTGCATTGAACGGTGTATAGGGGCTGTATTGCATCATGTCAAGTCTTTTCCGTAGGGGTGAGGAGGAGAGGAAACCTTTGTTTAGGTTATTTTACGAAGGGGGTGTATGGTCAACAAAATTTCTTACGTAAGATGTTTTCAAGACTAACGAATCACTAAAACGTCAGAAGTTAATAAGCATACTTTATTGTAAGAAATCGCCTAGAATTATCACACCCATCAGATCGAGGAGGTTTCCCAACAATATAACAGTATATTTTTATATTATTTTACGAAAAGCCATCTTCATAATTCCTTAACGGCTCAACGAATACAACCAAACGATCGGCTATTTATTTTAAGCCCCCTCCCCGAAGGCCCTTCATATGGGTGCCATAATTCACCCCATAAATGAGAGTTTTGAGTAATATTGACACCCACAATTAGTTTTCTTTCATAAATCATAATCAATTGAAGGGTCCCGGGACATAAGAACGTACACGCAAAAGCTTTCTAACTTTAACGCATTTAATTAAAAAAAAATAGTAATAAAACAAAAAAGTGCTCTCGAGCTAACTTACTTCTATTGAATCGTGAAAAAAAGACTGAAAAAGCAACCATTAGCGAAAAACCTTTGTCAAAGAAACGGTATGTCCTATAAAAAATGCCGATTTTGAATCAGAGAGATTCGCATAACATTTTTATTTTTCAATTTGAAAAAAAAACATTACTTTTGAAATATTACTTAGTTCAGTATCAAACCATAAAAGGAACATCCTAAAAGAAGCTATACCTTCTCAGAGAAAACCCCTGGTCAAATATACAACGCATCCTAAATACGAAAATATTGACAAAGAGTCGCATAACTTTTTTATCTTTTAATTAAAAAAAAGAATAAATTTCTTTCGACATATTATTTAGCTCGATTGAATCGTTAAAATAACAGACTAAAAAAAAGTAATCACTTTTTTAAAAATGACCAAACATGGATATGTTGACCCACTTCTAAATCAAGCTGGATCATAATCTTCTGCAGAGTAAATATGTTTCCGCACTACGAAATTATATTTTCGTAGTTTGAAAACAAATTTTTCTAAAAAAGAAATTAATATCATAACATATTCTGTATTTCTTATCAGTTCTTTGACGTAGGGAAAAGTGGGGTATGGTGACAGTACGGGGCACGATGACTCTTGCTAATAATGCTCGTGTTTCTTGAGTTTTATATTAGTTTTTTTTATACATAAAATAGCTTTCTTGTGTACCAAAGAAAGTTATGTTACATAAAAAATTAATATGAAAATGAGCAAACACGAGCATTATTTGCAAGAGTCGCCATGCCCCGCACTGACACTATACCCCACTTTCCCCTATGCGAATTATAAGAGTGGGTTGAAAATAGAACATTCTGTAATTCGAAACGGATACAACGCGAAAAATGAACGCACTAGGATACTAAAGAAGTATAGTTAATTTGGAATCGATAGATATACAGCTTAGTTACCCGCGCTCGAAATCTTTGTTTAATTCTTGTTTGCTGAGTTCCTAAATTTTGTATTCCTGGAGGTCAAAAAAATCTTTCCAATTTTTTTTTGCGGACTTCAATCAGTCATATTCTAAAATATAATTCCAATTCGATTCACCCCTGTTTCCGGTAAAAATTTATAGACATGTGTAAATAGGAGAATAATTTTGTCGGGCACTTGAGAACTTTCCAGTAACAAAAATGTATTACGAAAAAACATCTCCAAGACACAGGAATCGCAATCCGAAATACAGCGTTTGATGCGTGCATTTTTTAAAATATCTAAAATATTGTAACTCAAATCGAAAACTGTGATTTAAACTCTTGATGGACTAGTCATAAATTGCAACTGAAATTGTTTTTCAATTTGTTTTTAAAGACGGTTCTTAAAGCACTTGCGGCTTTGACGATCACACATTCTCATTGCGACATTCACGCTCGATACATAAGTTATATAGACGGTTGTCTTCAAAAAATAAAACGATGTAGACAAAATGTAACGGAATATAAGAAGTCGGTAAGTTTTCAGTATGATGTTGATAAAAAAGATAAGTTTTTTTTTTAATTTATCAACCGCAGAATAATTACAGCAAAAATTAAAAATTTGGAGTTTAATATTA
This sequence comes from Andricus quercusramuli, assembly GCA_932178445.1. NCBI lineage: Eukaryota > Metazoa > Arthropoda > Insecta > Hymenoptera > Cynipidae > Andricus > Andricus quercusramuli. The sequence continues at coordinate 314,320 of CAKNXH010000239.1, forward strand.
ATTGAATTTGTTTGAATCTTCATTTTGCTATTGAATGGAATTATATTTCTAACTTGTTATTTAACCATTTTTCTGAGGACGCGTGGGCTTTTTAGCATAGAAATACACTTAAAAAAATTGAAAAGGGCCAGGGAAATTATGGAATATTTCTCTAGAGTATTCCTATGTTTAAAAAAAAACCCACACGTTCTCAGAAAAATGTTCAAACTACAGTTGTAAACATAATTTCATTCAATGCCAAAATCAGAATTTCACAAATTCGCTGTATTTCCAATTTCGATTTCTGGGTCTTGTCGATTTTGTTGTAGTGAATTTCTATGCTAAAAAACCCTACACATGCTCAGAAAAATTTTTATCCACAAGTCATAAAGATGATTTCATTAAATACAAAAATCAGAATTTTAAAAATTCTCTGTATTTCCAATTTCAATTCCTGGGTCTTGCCGATTTTTTTCTAGAGCAGTTTTGTTACTGGAAAGTTTTCAAGTATATTTGAAACAATCCTTCTCCAATTTACACAGGTGTTACGATTTTTTTCTGAAAACAGGGGTGAATTAAATAGGAATTATCTTTAACAAAAAAGTTTGATTATAAAATCCACAAAAAAAAACTGAGAAGTCTTTTTTGACCTCTAGGAATGTAAAGAAAATTGAAACTTAAGAAAATTTAAAAACCCTGCAAACAACAAAGCTTTTTAACATTTTTTTCGAGCGCGGTTAACCAAGCTGCATATCTTTCGATTTCAAATTAATTATACTTTTTTTATGATCCAATACGCTACTATTTCGCGTTGTATCGAAGATTTCGAATTCCAGGATTTTTTATTTTCGACACACCCGTCAACTCATACTCATTGAAATACTCATAACTCCCAAAAAATGTCATACCTATTTAAAATATTTCTGTAGAAAAATGATTTTTCGAACAAATGGAAATTTTGTAAACAATTAGAAATATCCTTATAAGGGGTCCTAACCTAATGTCACAAAAAGTCGAAAAACTGCAGGAAAAACCTGAATATGCGTTTCGAAGAGGGGGGGGGGGGGGGGGTAATTAAAAAACGCGGGAATTCGCGGAAATTTGCGTTAGGCGGTTCATGGATGGCCCCAAAAGGAAGTCGGGAAACCGCTTTAATTATGTATTGAACGGCCCCTGAAACTATAATATAAACAATGACAAAATTACTTTATTATCATTATATCATCAAGCCAAATCCCTTTTAGGGTAGGCGTAACTTACTCGGTTCTAGGTGGAGATCAATGAGTCAAAATGAGAAAAGTGATAATCAAATAGTAAGATCCATATCATTTACTCTAATCACATCCACTTAATATAACTCTCCACGCGGACCCATTAGTTTCCAAGGGTTTTCGTTTCATTCCTGTTCTGGCATATTTCTTTAGCTTCCTTTACGTAACCCAGAATTACCGGACGTGGGTAAATTTTATGTTGACAAAAAAAAAACATATAGATATATATATATTGGCTTATTGCATGACATGAAGTTTAGAACCATCAATTCCACTTTTAATGACATTTAGTAAGAACTAAAAAATAAAATAATGAATGTACCCACATACATTTAGAATCCTCCGAATTTGAAAAACAACAATCATACAAAATCACTGGAATAGCAACTTAAATCGCGGATATAATAATTTATAATCGTAATACAAAAATATAAAGACGCATTTCTCTCAAACAACTCATATAAGTAATTAAATACCCATGTTTCAAATTTAATTTTACGCATTTTTATAATAGACGCTCTTTAAGGATACCTAATTCTCACGTAACATGAATTTGGAATTAATCATGGAATTAATATTTCACATAGGATTAATTTCTAGTTACCATGTTAAATTATAGCAAATCTGATTGGTTAAGAACCTAGATGCAAACCCTTTGTGAAATATTAATTCAATGCATAATTCAAAATCGAAATCCCTGATAGTAGACACCCTGATTAATTATAAATACCTCCATAATAATCATTGTTTTTTAATCACGAGTCATCAAATAAAAAAATCTCATTCAGTAACAATAAATTTTTGAAATTACAATGAAAGTCGATTTGCTGAATACGAATCTTGTTTTTTAAACAGTTTAAATTACAATAACGAAACGAAAAATAAAGAAGTAAAGTTAATAGGACCCACCATACATTTTTCATTATACATTTTTCTTTGAAGGAAGATTTAACGAATGTATTACATTTCTTTTCTGTAATAATTTTTTTGACTATATGTGAGAGGAAAATTTTTTTATGTTCATCAGCAATATTTTCCTTCTTGAGTAATGAAGTAAAACCTAAATCGATAGGAAGAGTCAGCCCGCGCAAGTACCTATTATACACGTGGATCCATATTGCAGAAAACAAACAGATGCGAAGTTATTAATTAAATTTTTGTTTGTAAGGGCCTGTAAGGCCAGGAAAAGGTAAGATAAATACAATCTTTTAATTTAGTTTAAGAATTCTTATATCTGCAAACTTTTCATTTCATAAAATATAAAGTCTCTCAATCTTGTTGACTTTTTTCTGTGTAATCTTTTCGCCACTGCGTAATACGAGTACAAAAAAATTGCCTTCGTCAGAAAACTATTTAAGAAAATAATTAAGAAACCAAAGATCTAATTTAAATGCATTTTTAAACTCTGCAATCGTAAGTGCAACATACCCAACAGCATGCCGAGTTGCTTTCTACTGCGCTTTACAAGAAGTTTCCCAGCAAACATGGTTACAGAATAGATCTGTAACTCTTCTAGAATACAAAAGAAATGTTCTAAGCAGGTTAGTAACAATTCTGTAACAGATCTAAAAACCTGTCACACGCAATCTGTAACAATTCTGGAACAATTCTAGAACTTGCGGTTATACGCGTTCTGTAATAATTCCGGAACAAATATAGAACTATATTACGTATGTTCTATAGTACATCTGTATACACTGAAAGGTCTATAGAGACTCTAGTCTGACGGGTAACTTTGGCTTGAAATGTCAAAAAAAGCCCCCTGGCTATGAATTTCTAGGGCACTTTTTCGAAAAGTTGGTCGATAATTGTTCAAAAAAGTTTTTCAACCAAACTTTTTTAAACAAGTACATTATTTATGACAAAGATATTCTGTAAAATATTTTTTTTGCAACACCCACCTCTAAAGTTGACGTTTGTATGCATGTAGATAATGCCTAAAGGAGCTTATTTGAGCAGACTGTGCGCGAAACAAATGTCGCGCATGCGCAGTTTGAAGATGGCTTACTTTAGACACTGGTGGAAAAGCTGCGCATCCGCACATTCGAGATGAGGTACTTCAGACACTGGCATAGGTAACTTTAGACACTGGTGTTGGTATCTTCTTGAAATAATTTTACATTCAACTTGAACAAATGTTTTAATGATTGAAGTTTTGTTTTTAGGGTTTCCCAGCCCCCCCCCCCGGGGGGGGGGGGCAAACAGCATAAAAAACAACAATATTTTTTTTTAATATATTTTTTTTCAAAAAATTTTTTTTAAAACAATTTTTTTTTCCAAATTTTTTTTTTTCCAAATTTTTTTTTCTCAAAATTTTTTTTTCACATTTTTTTTTCGAACATTTTTTTCAGAACATTCTTTTTCAAACATTTTTTTGTTATTTCTTTACTCCACTCTATGCAATATAAAATTAGTATTTTTCGTTACCACCTCCTAACAACTTTATCGGACAGGCGTTGCAAAAAATAGCGTGTGATACACGTGCGTGTAGGTGATTGGTAACTCGTGTGATTGCATCATTCGCCTGTGGTTCGAAGCACTCGTCTACGTTTTCGCACTTGCTTCGCTCGTGCGCTAACCATCGGCTCATGCTTCGAGCCTCCGGCTTATGCTGCAAAATTCACACTCGCACACAATCACCTATTTTGCGCACTTGTATCACAAATAACTATTAGAAGGTTCATATTCTTAGTAGAATATCTCAGCACCTATTGAGCTGCCAAGTTTATAAAAAAATGTAAATGGCTTTTCAAGAAACGTACTCCACAGGAAGAAGAAATTTTTCGATCAATTTGTCACTTGTTCATACTTCTTTGTTTTTACTTTTGTATAAACAAAATATTTAGTACGATCGGAATATTTCTACTTCCTGTGAGTGTCGAGTACGTTTCTTTTTCTTGAAAAGACATTTGCGTTTTTTTAAATCAATTTTTCAGTTCAATAGGTGCTAAAATATTCACTTGAAAATATGTAAATTTTAGTGTAAATTTTTTTGTTTATAACGATGTAACTTGAAAACTGTTGACTGCACCAAAAAAAGTGTAGAATGAAATTTCATTGAATATTTTTTTCATGAATAATGTATTTCTTTAAAAAAATTTAAGCAATTAGTGACTAACTTTTCGAAAAAGTACCCTGCATATTCATAATTAAAGGAATCTTCTCCACATTTTAAGCCAAAGTTCCTCCGTAGAAAAATATGTTTTCGCTTGCATTAGTGGAATTTCATTATTGAAATTGTATATTATGCACCTAGGGGGAGAAAAAGTGCCTCTCGCCCTTGGCGCATACGATATTTTTTATAACAAATGGATGATTTCAGACATTTCTCGAAATACAGTCATGATTTCAGTCCATATTAGATTTTGTATAATGAAGCATGAAATTAATGTTAACCTAATCTATGGTAATTTTAGAGGTGATTTATGGTAACTTATCACAGATTACCCAACATTCATTTTTTAAAATTTCCATAAATTAACGGAAATTTATGAAAAATTTCGGTTATTTATAGTAATTTTACAGGTAAATATGGTAACTTACCCAAAATTGATTTTCAAAAATTTCCATGAACTTCCGGAAATTTATGAAAATTTTGGTAATTTATGGTAATTTTACAGGTGAACATGGAAACTTACCATGGAATACCCAAAATTCATTTTTAAACATTTCCATAAATTTCCGGAAATTTATGAACAATTTCGGTCATCTATGGTAATTTTACAGGTAAATATGGAAACTTACTCAAAATTAATTTTTAACCATTTCCATACATTTCCGGAAATTTATGAAAAATTTCGGTCATTCATGGTAATTTCACAGGTACATATGGTAACTTACCCAAAATACATTTTTATAAATGTCCATAAATTTCCGGAAATTTATGAAAAATTACGGTAATATATGGTAATTTCACAGGTAAATGTGGTAACTTACCATGGAATGCCCAAAATTCATTTTTAAAAATTTCCATAAATTTCCGGAAATTTATGAAAAATTTCGGTAATTTAACAGGTATATATGATAACTTTCCATAAATAATCGCAAAATCCTATTATCTGCAACCAAAATTTCCTCTCAGTATTTACCGTGAGTGGGCTGATAATCATAAAATGCGAGCTAATAGATGAATAATTTTCATTATTCATCTCTGACGTCAGTTTTCAGTCCCTAGGGAGTAAAAAGTAGAGCTTTAGCCCCGCTTTATAGGCGTCGAAAAGGGCTGAAATCATGCATCTGTCATAAAAAACATATTAATTCTTTCATAAATGTTCATATACGTTCTGCGTTCTACTAAAGAATAATAATATTCTTAATATAATTACAAAAGTATAGCGGCTCCTGCTACTTTTCAAATAAATTGTGTTTATACAAAACACTAATAGTATAATTCTTTCTTCCCGTTACAAAATATAAAATAACTTAATTTAAATGTTAATTTAAAGAAGGCAAATGCAATAGTGTTCTACTAGAACGTCGATGTAACACTACTGACGGCTCAGTTCTAGAACAATGTTGGAACAATTGTTATAGAACGCATGTGATTGGTTAGTTTTAGAACAGTTTCGTTAACAACTGCTTTGTAAGAGGTCCTACATAATTTTTGTTCTTCATTTTTTCTAGAACACATCACTGTAACAGCGTTCTAGAACTTCGACATAACGCACTTACGTCACAGTCCTAGATCAAAGCTGGAATAAATAGTATATAACGTATGTGTCATGTGATTAGTTAGTTCTAGAACAATTAGGATTTTGTTCTAAAACCCATTCGTAGTAGCATTCTAGAAAATCTAGAACATCGATATAACACCATTATGGTGTCATTCACGAAATACGTGATACGGTTAGGGGTGGGGGAGGGGCTGTCAGAGTATCATTCTTCATGTTCAGAAGTTTGGAACAAATTTTATGGAATGTCTCTGATCAGTTTGTTCCAGAATAGTTCAATGACGACGGTTACAGAACATAGCCGGCACATAGATCTGGAACAGTTCTGTCACAATAGTGACACAATGTTCTAGAACACTTTTTCTTAGTTCCAGGAGTGTTCTGTCACCAAATTGTAATAATTGTTATAGAACGCTGTTCCTTTTATGATCTAGAACCAGGCCTCACGGGAAGGGGGGGGGGGGGGGCTCCCCGGGCCCAGATTTTCCGGAACTGTTAGAAATCCAAATTACATATATAGCCCCCCCCCCCAAGCTCGGGTTATATTGAAAACTGAAAAATTAGATTCGAAAATACACCTAAGTCAAGTGTTTTTACAAAAGCAAAAATGCTCGAAGATATAAAATATAAAACAAAGAAGGAAAAAAACAATTGACTCATTATAAAAAAATATGGAAAAATAACTGCATTAATATTAGGTATTTTCATTTTAAACACGAGCTAACTTCACTTCGTCGAGTGCTGAGGGGAAAACAATAATGGACCAATTGCATGGGACGAAACTTCATTTTTGTAATATCTTCGTATTGAATAATAATTATTCTCATTTTATTATTTCATTGAATAGTTCATGAAAAATTTAAACTGTTTTTCAAATACACTTATACAGAAAAAATTAGTTTTTACGAAGATATTACCAAAATTGGGTAAAAAAGGACCGAATCCTATGCATTTGGTCCACTGTTTTCCCCCTCAGCACTCAACGGAGTGAAGTTATCTGACGATTAAGTCAAAATGCCTAATTGTAATAAATATTTCTTCTTCCATCTAAAATCATCATTTTTCATAAAAATTCAGAATTTATGTATCCCATTTTAAGTGTCGAATTGCTTATAATATACATAATTTATTTTTTCGAATAATGGATTTTTTTTTCTTTTAAATATAGCTACCATTTTCGTCGTATATTTCACGTTAAAAAATGTCTTGATATTTATTTTAATTTCATCAACATTTTTTTTTACCGATTAGTACTACGCGATAGCTTCTTGCATCATCAAAATCATGCAAAACAAACTTCTCCAGTCTTGCTTTTCTACAACTATTACGGTTTCCCAATGCCCAATTTGCATTGAAAAAATGCAAAACCATCTTCATTACTCCGCGCTGATAACGATAAATCGCATTACGAGTCTCAAGTGGTCTCAAAGCGCAAAATAAATCCAGATAAAACCTAACCGTGTGACAAATCTTGATGAAGATGGCAGACATCAAATAAACTCTCGACCTTGAAGACCCGAAGAACGCTTCTGCTCTTCTCTCTTCTGTCCGCTTCTGTTAGCTCCCTCCTCCTTCACGACAGCTTATTTCCGTTTTTCTAATCACACGACTTCCGCTTCAGCGAGACAGGAAGGACACGCTATTAATTTATTTCCACTGGTTCCACTAAGCTTGCGTAATAAACTAATCGCGAAACCCCCAAAGCAAAACGTCACTAAAAAGAGGAGAAACGGGTAACCAAACGTGAAGCAAACACACCACCACACCTGGAGCAACCCCTCCGCCTCCTCGTCGAAACTCGGAAGATTCCGCGACAGAACACAGAAGCTCTGCAATGGCGACTCGTTCTCCCGACTAAAAGAGTGCTCGCGTGTTCAACTGTTCAACAATTCATTCAGTCTTCGTGGTGTTCGCGCCCTACGACCAATCAACCAGCCAACGAAACGCAGAAAATACGAGACCGAGATGCTCCGAAGTTAGCCGAAGGTAGGCGGTCGAATCTGGGGCGATGCCGCGCCGGATGGCCGCGGGTGAACTGTGAAGACGGAAATGAATAGGATGAAAGAAGAGCAAAGAGTAAGTTTGAAAAGAACTCCTGATCCTGCAGATGCAGACAGTGCAGCTTTACTACGGTTGACTGTAGAGTAGACGTAGACCGCAGAGTATACACAGAAGAGAGCTTCGTCATCAGCAAGAAGCCGAAGAGGGGTCGAGGGGGTCTCCGATCGAACAAACGGATGGAGCGATGCAGGAAACCAAGGAATTACTCCCTCCTCTGTAGACTAGTCACTGCCTCAAGCTGGTACTCCTCCACAATCCACATGATCCGAAGACTCCTCCAGCAGCCGGATGACTCGCTCGGAATAATTGCTTTTATTGCTCTCTTTGCAATCATGATGATGATGGCCTCAACCTCATACTCAGACGCGCCATCTAGGACTCCGATTTTAGCATTCCTTCTCGACTTTATAGAAATGTTAGCCTTAAAATTCTTCAAACCTTTGAAGAAACCAGAAGAGAAATGTTGATTTCGACTTTAGAGGACTGTTTGTATTGGATAAGCTGGGATCTTTTCTTTATTTTAGTTTCTTCAAGGTCTATTGATGAGGCTCCTCTTTGGTTATGTATCGCGTGGGCTTCTAAAATCGAAATCATTGCGTCATCTTCGAGATAACTCTGGAAGATGCTTTGGTTGATTTTTAGACTTTAAGATTGAGGAGAAAAACATGCAATTAAATACGTTATTCCCTGTTCGAGTTTGTTTCCTTTGTAACAAATCAGAAAACGGATGTGCATGTATGCGTGCCAGTTCTTTGTAATTATTCTTAATAAAACTGAATAAAGATATTAAAAGTTATAATAATGTAATTATCCAAACGGCTGATCAGTTACGAATATTCCACTGCAGTATAATATAGTTAGAGGGAATGTAAATGTAAATTATAAAGTTATAAACTGCCCCTCTTTTTCCTTCCTTAATCCTCTATAAACATGTGTAATAAATAGCTTGCTGGGCTCCCGAACAAAAATTTGATCACTGTATGTCTGTTCATCGTAATACGGTTTACAGTGGCTTTTGGATTGTTTAGTATAGGGGAGCAGGTGTCCTCTCTCAGAACCACAACGCTATAGCTACCCCTGAGGCAAAAAAATCGCACTTTCATAAGCAAAGAATATAAAAAAAAGGAGAAAGTGGTATAGTTTCAAAGATTATCATTGCTTTATTATTTAAACAAAAGATTAATTTTTGCGTGTAGTATAACTTTGTCTTCTTTTTGAATACCGATCCCCATCCTTTACCTGAGTTTACCTAAGTCGAAGTGCCTCAAAGAGTTGCTTTTGTACAGCAGAAAAATTAGGTGCACGCAAATCATGTGGTCTACACTCTACACTGAATTTTAGTGAACCTAATAAGGCACTGCATACGGCCTTATAAAAAAATTAAATCTTTAACTTAGTGGGCCCCAATTATAAACGTATAAATGCGCCTGCGTTAGGCATGCAGATTGCCTTCGTGATTGTATGTGGTTATAGCTTGGCATAAACCCCAGAATAAGAGAAACCTTTTTTAGTATACGCATACATTTTTTGCGGTGTATAGTTTTTTGTATACTAAATTTTATCGGAAAAGGACTTTGGTAGAAATTCATAATTTTTTAAACAGAAGTTTATACATTTTGCATATTTTTGAAACCTCGTATATCAATATACTTCTATGCGTTGGCTAGCGGGTAGAGCTTCAATTCTTACCCCCCCCCCCCAATTTGTGTCTCCCTTCTTTAATTTCTTATATAAGATGTACATTTTTTTAGCATATTTTACCTGAATCAATTTATTTATGCAATCTCTTTTTATTAAGTGCAATCAAATGTGGGCATGAAAAGAGCCTCTAGTTTAGAGGAGATAATCGCATTTTTCTAAGTTAAGGTCAAAATTATTATTATTTCTGAGTTTGTGTGAGGGATGATACTGGGACATAAGTGAATTAATTGGGACTGTACTCATATCCATACAGTAACCGGAAGATAGGTATATTTAATATTCGAAGAAAAAGGTATAACGTATGTGCTTCTATGGCAATCGCTAAGTTTAGATGCGCTTTTCTGGAAAAGCTGTTTTTCGAAGTTCCAACTTCAAAAATGCCCCGGATAACTTGTTCTTCAACTTAGAGAGGGTTCATTTTGAGTCTTAAATGCCGGAAATTTATCCGGATGCATGCTCATTGCTCCTATACACTCTTTTCACGCGGACGCCCACATATATTTATCTAAAATAAAATAAACTCACTTCGGATTTTGGCATGTTAATAAATGGACTTATGTGCCAAGAATTGATGTTCTTACCCTATGCATGCGTCCATGGAAATACACTCGTAAATGCAATTATTAAAGAACTACGGCTATTAAAGTTTTTACCTTGAAAATGACATCACAGTAAATCTCAGAGATATTTTGTATGCAATTGACAACTACAATTATCCTACCTCAGATAAATTTTATCGGGAGGCAGATTCACAACAACATTCAAAGCTTTATATGCATTGTTTTCAACATTTTTATCTAACTTCAGATAAAAATATATCTGCGGGATTCACTGTGATTTGCAGCGGATATTTTCATTCTTCACGCCACTTGATATTCTTTAAAACTGAGATAAGGGGCCATACATATATCACGTAGACAATTTTTCACACCCCCCCCCCCCTCCCACCCTCGTAGGCAGCCATGGAATTTTGACAAAAACCCCCAACCCCCCTACTCTGTCCACGTGGACATATTTTATAAATATACACATATCATTGGTCTTCAAAAGCAAGGAGGCCAAAAGGAGCAATAAATTGGCTGAAAATTCGGATTTACTTGAGAACTTGAGCTTAAATAACAAGGTTTGAATTCCAAAAAAAAGTCGTGAAAATATTCTTAGTTTTTAATGTGTGTCCACTAGGATGGGCCGAATATTTTTTCTCGCATTTTTTTGAATAACGCCCGGAAATTAAATCGAATCAAAAAAAAAAATTAATCCATTTTTTTAAAATAATATTTAAAGGTGGCGCAAGACCCATGAAGTTCCAACACGTATTTCCCATAAGAAAAAGACGGTTTTGTTAATTTGATTTAGAATCCTCAATATTAGATGAATCGAGATAAAACTCAAAAAATCTCTTCGGAATTAGCCATAGAATACGAATGGAATATTACTTTTAAAATAAAAACGCCATAAATCTGTTTTATAGGGTCCCAAAAAAACCCTACGTGAAAGAATGGGTTTTGTGAGTTTTTGGCGCTTATGATTTTTTTGCGTTTTTTAAAATGCAAATTGTTTTTAATGCATGAAATACTAATATATACTGATAATAAGATGTTTTAATAAATTGTTTAAACACTTTATTATTGTTCTTAGCAATTTTCTCTTAGAATGGAGATGGAAAGTCGCGGTTTTTTCAAAAATGTTTCACTTTTTGTCCAATTTTCAATTAGAGAGAGGTAATTGGTTCATTCACGCTGACAAACATAATTGTTTAAACAATTTATTATATTATTGTCAATAATATTCTCTCAGAATAATGCTAGAAAATTTCAGTTTTTTCTGAAATTTTCAAGTGTTTGTTCACTTTTCACTTGGAGTAAGTTAAATAATAATGAAAGTTAACTATTCATCTACTTTTCACATAGACTGAGTAAATAATTAATTCAATTTAACAAAAATAATTATCTTGACAAATACATTATCGTTTATAACTATCTTCTTCTTTATTAATGCAATATAGTTGCGGTTTCTTCTGAAATGTTTAACTTTAGACCCACGTTTACTTAATAAAGTAATAAATAATGCAAGTTAATAAACATAGTTGTTTACATAATTTATAATTGTTTATAACTATCTTCTCTTATATAAAAGCTTAGTCACTTAGTGAGGTAATAATTAATGCAAATTAACAGACATGCTTATTCAAACAATTGACTATTGTTTATAACTATATTCTCTTAGAGTAATGCTAGCAAGTTGCCTTTTTTCTGAAATCTTTAGTTTTGCTTTGACTTTTTAGTTATGAACAAATAATAAGTGAAACTCAACAAGAATCATTTTTTGCTCTTTTCCCAATTAAGAAAAAATTAATTTAAACAAAAAAGCTATCTTGCACAAAAAAATAAAAACAAAGAATTGAATAATTAGGAGTGGGTGACAGAAATAGATAAACTAAACGATATATAAAAATATCTAATTATCAGTATAAAAAAGTGTTTTATGTATCAGAAACAATTTGCATTAAAAAAAAAAACGCAAAAAACATAATTAGCACCAAAAACTGGAAATACGTAATCTTTTTATTAAAACTTAAAATTAATTATTTTTAAATTATTAAACAAAATTAAATTAAAATTTAAAAAAAAATGAACGTTATTCATATAAATTCGATGAACATTTCCTGAACTGGCAATGTAAGTTTCGGAACACTGCATATTGGAAGGTTAAAGACAAAAGGTTCGTTCAACCAAGAAAATGTCCGCTTACTAGGGAATACTGCAGGATTTTTTGTCCTGACAGACTGGTCTTATAAAACTATATCCAAGAGTCACACTTACTTTAATTTTAAGTAACTATTTTTCCCATACAATAGGGGGGGGGGGGGTGGCCCCCGCCCATAATTCTTAAACTGAAATACATATATAATATAGATACCAAATATAAATCTATCTGGTTCTGCTTGGAATTTAAGAGACAAAAACCTACATAATTTTAATAGACTTTCTATCTTGTCCAATGAAGTATATCGTGGAAAGTCATTCAAATGAAAACAAAATCCTTTCCAGGAAATTATTCCAAAATTTAGTTTCAAGTTGAACCTTCCTAGACTTAAAATTTACCCCGTGTGGACAAATTTAATAGCAGTCTGGTGTCAAGTCTGGCTTTATCGAGACTGCCTAATCTGGAAGATCTGATTTGATCCAGGTTTGGCGCTAGTCTTTTCTAGGCATGGTCTGGCCCAGGACTGGCGCTGATCAGATTATCTAAGAACAAAAAAAGTTCTAAGGTCGGTCAGCTATTTTTTTTTACATATTTCTAAAAAATTTCTGGGCGTCTAAAATGATAGATAATAAGAATTTCTGACAATCAAAACAATACTTTTTTTCTTATCACGTTGACAGTCTGCTGCGCTCCAGATTTGGTGCTGATGAGCTAAATACACTTGTAGTGACAAATGATTTTTTTTCCAGGTCATTAAAAAAACATCCATGACTTTTCCCTGACGATTTTTTTGTTTTCTCTGCAAAAGACCAGAATTCGTATCTTTCAACACTTTAATCAAATTTTGTAGAATTTTTCGATGTACGTTGTAGGCTTTCGAGCCAGATGAATCGAAAACAATTAAGTTGCTGTGAAAATTACATAATGTCTTGTAGGTACGCAGCTTTACAATTGGAAGTATTATTCATTGGTTAATATCTCAGTTGTCAAATGACCTAAATTCTTTAATTTTAAATTTAAATTGACTTTATTAATGACTTAAAATTAAAAATGCATTATACAAATGAGAATTTAAAGATGTGACATTTTACTTCAATGTGCTTCGTGTTTATACAAATATATTATTAGTAAAGAAGATCAAAAAGCGTATTTCTCTGCAATTAGCTTGCTTCTCCAAAAAGCAAATAAGATTTTCCTTTCAGAACTTAAAATTTTTCAGGTTTTTCAAAACCGTTTTTTGTTATTAAAACAAATGAAAGGATTTTTTTTTGCAAAATTCAGGAAAATGAAACTTTTTTCCTAAATTTGTCTCCAATACAATAAATCGATTGTATCTAAAACAAGAAACGAGGCGAAGTCCAGCTAGGTAATTGGTGGAGGGGTAAACCCTCCGTGCAGAATCTTTGTTCTGTCACGGAGATTTTACCCCTCCATCGATTACCTAACGCGACTTTACACTGTTCACCAATTACTCGCAAAGTTCCTTACACACAATATTCTTTGTGCGGATACGGCCAAGAGCCAAACTTTATTTTCAAAATTCCATGACTTATCCCTGATTTTTCTTTGACCAATTTTATGTTTTTCCTAAATATGAATATCCAGAAAATAGAATTCGAATGTTTTAACATATTTTTACTAAAAATGAAAAATTATAAATTTATTATGAAAATAAGAATATAAAAACCAGACATTTGACTTGGATGTTCTTTACTTTCTGATTATACATACATACATATGTAGTAGAAGCAGGTGCGACACTTTCAGTCAACCTGATAGCAAAATGCGAAATGAAACATAAAATTTTAATCATTTTTCTGTGCAATTAGCTTCCTTCTCCAAAAGCAACTAACATTTTTCTTTCATAAATTAAAATTTTTAAGTTGTCACCATTTTTTTATTTTTGAGTAACAACACATTTCGTCGCGGAGAGATTTTGCGACTCGAACATGTAGAATCTGCTTGATTTGAAAAAGTTCCGGTCAATAGTAATTAATAAGTAGGTAATGTAACAAAAAAAAGATTGTGTAATTTTTCTACACTATACCTTAAAAAAACTATAAAAAACTACACAACATCTTGTACATAAGTGAATTTTTTTTAACCTGATTCATCAGACTGATTTTATTTCAAATCGGACAGTCTATCTCGGGAGAAAATATGTTATTTTTCAAAGGATTTTGTTATGAGTGTTAGAACCTCTGAAGATGGTGTCGCAGTTTATACACATTTTTTTGAAATTTTTATGTAACGTATTAAAGTATGTATCTCAACCAATATTAATATTTGACCTTTTTTCTTGATTTTGATAGATCTTCAAACACAATTTTCTCAAAAAGACCATCGCTTTATTTTGCCTTGATTTATCTCCAAGCTGAAACTAATATGGTGCATTTGTCCCAAAAGAGCCCGCGGTTTGGAGAAGAAAAAATAGGATTTATTTTTATGAAAATTCTCATTTTTTTTAAATAACGAGACATGAAGAAAAAACCCCACCCCCTTTAACAATAGAACCGTAACAAATTTAGACAGAGTGCCTGACCACTCTCTACAGCTGTTGCGTAATTTAAGTACGGCCCCAAAGCTGTTCCACATGAAAACTACTGAAAACTTTTCTCTATCCTGCGGGGTATTACGAACTTTTCGCTAAAATGTTATTAAAGACAGCTACAACTGCATTTTTCTTTTTAAACAAATTTCTATTACTCTATAAAAAAATATTTAATGTGTAAATCTACAGGAGGAAAAAATTTTGTTCACAAAATTATAGACAATTTTATAGTTTTAAGAAAGATACAAATATAGCCGAATTCATTCATATTTTAGCAAAAATTTCGAGAGAAAAAACGCAAGATGGAGAAAAGTGCTTAGAAACTTTATTTTAGAATTTTTCAAATTGAACAATTCTCCTCTGTTGACTTTTTTCGTATCTCGTCACGTTATTGCAAAGAAAAAATGCGAATTTTCATTTTTTATAAAAATAAATATATTTTTCTCTTCTCCAAGATGTGGGCACAAGATAAACTCTTTTGAGAGAAATGCACGATATTAATGCCAAAAGAGAAAATTTAGTTTAAAGATTTTCGGAAAACCCGTAACCATTTTGCCAGTTTTCAATTTTCTTTTTCAATTTTCCGTCGGATTTTGAAATTAAACGAAAAGATCTATCAGAATAAAGGAGAAAATGTCAAATATCATTATTGACTTACACTGCAACACTTTTGAAAAAAAGTTCAACAAATTCGTCGTGAACTGTGTCACCATCTTCAAAAGTTCGAATGCTCATAACTACTTCAAAAATGGTTTTCGTTTAATTGGTGATAAAATCCCTTGAAAACCCACATATTTTGTCCCGAAATGATTCGGTGACTTCTGCATACATAGCCTGCCCAATTTGAAATAAATTCGGTAAGAATATGATTTGTAATTTCTCCAACTCTTTTTGAAACTTGAAGGCATGTTTCATTATAGATTTTACAAAAATATACATATTTTACAGATCTTTGATTGCAAAGATAAACATCAAAATGCATGGAACGCGCAGTGTTTTTACGTATAATCAGGAAAGTAATAATCAAGCGCAATATTTCAGGTAAACAACTAATGTTAAGAAATTATACATTAATATGTACCATTCGAACGTTCCTTGGTGATTTTTATTTAATTTCTCAAATTCTCAACTCGATATTTCAGTTCGTATGGACAGGAGTTGTTGCAAAAAATATGTCGGAAAATTATTTTGAGTACGACTTAATTTGTTAGTATGATCTTGAATAATGCTTCACTATTCAAAACTTTGGGTAGGGTTTTTTGTTGTGTTAAAATTGGTTCTGGGGCCATGTTAGAGCCCTAAATCCCTGCGGAAGAAAAAAGTCGATATGTACAACAAATATTTGGATCATGGTACTATGGAGGAACCGAGGTAACAAAAGGATCACTCCATCCTCCATCCTCTTCTGACATTTCACAGAAGTATAAATTTTCAATCGTAATACGTAGATGATGAAACTTAATCAGTCCAGCAACCATTCCCAAACGTACTAAATTGAATCCATGGTTGACTGGATTTTAAACATAATACTGGCGAAGCTAGAAATCGGAAAAAGGGACTGCTCAAAAAATACGTAACGCTTACTTCTAACAATAACCCTCCTACCATACAGACAACACGTATTTTTTGAAGGCTCCAAAAGAGGTTTTCGCAACCTTTATTGAAACTACGAGGCTCAAAATCAGGATTTATAAGGTTCATGTCAAAATCATTTGTCGCAAGTAATCTCACATGCGAAAATATATGCGTGTCTCGGCACAAGTATTCTTTTTACCTTGGAAAAGTTTTACCTCTCCAAAAATTGTATTTGGTTTAAAAAAAAGAAAGCAAGAAAAGATTACACTCGAGATTACAACTCTAATTCTTAAAACTATTTAAAATTACCTTTGCAAGGATTCAGGATATTAAAATCAGAGAACTTTAAAACTCCACTTTATACCAAGCTTTAATATATTTTAAATCTGAAACTTCTATTTCTTACAAGAAAGTATAATTTAATCGCTTGTCCCTACTCGACTGTATATTTTTAATGCAACTGATTTTCTCGGTCATAAATAGTCAAAAATTTCCCCTGATTCATAAATTATATATTCCTAATATTACAGACAGATGCCTTACAAATCATACTTATGAAAACAAATTAAGCAGAAGCATCACGAAGGCTCAGCCTAACGTTAGCTTTTATTTATTTTCAAGTGTTAACGAATGTTTATGAATTACGATATTTTCTAAGGTACCAGGACTGCCTGCACTTACACGCATAAACAATTCTCTTATTTAATCAGTGCATGTACTCTATTTTTGGGCTTACACAATTTGTTACTTTAAATTATATTACACTAATTAACTAAGAAAAAACCAGCTGACTTTAAAATAGAAATAAAATTCAAATTGTGTTATGCAACAGTTTTTTTTTGTTAGAATTTTTTCCACTCACAATTCTTTATAATTATAACATTCGACCATAAACTCAAACATAATTGTTTTTAATTTGTACCATGTTTTCTCTTGTCTTTGCATTGCATTGAGATCCCTCTTGAATTGCGTTGATCAAAATATGATTATGCTATAGTAAAACTTATTTAAGACAATCGATTACTAAATCAGTTCTTCCAATATATAATTAAATTATTGTAAAGTACCTTGGATCATATAAATATAATAAATAGAAATTGTAATGTTCAAAAATCAGAACTGAATGAAATAATTTCATTTTCTGAAATTAATCGACTGTTTTAATGAGAATCAGCTCTAGCATATCAATTCAAGTATAATTGTTCTATAATCTGGATAAGTGAAATTATTGGTCATGCTTATTCATTACACAGGGAATTTTTTAAGTTAACTGACAGAAAACAGTCACGGTCTACAAAATGTAAGTCTCAAGAAAAAATGATTTAATTCTTAGTCATGCCTATTAAACAGAAACTGAAATCCTCGGTTAGAAATTCAAGTCTTGGTTTATTTAAAAAAAAGTCAACAATTTAGAAGAGAAACGATGACTGTTCACTGATATTATTTGCTATATTACGAGATATGAGCCTGCGGGCACCGAAGTATTTCAGGTGAGCTGAACAAGATCAAAAATAGCACTTGGTTATTCAATAGACTTTCTGCAATCCTCGAAATATTCAAACTCATAATTTTGTTTACTTATATAGAACATGATATCCACCAACCCAAATTTCTATTTATGTGTAAAACTTACAACGCAAGTCGACATTCATAAAACGCGAGACCGATATTTTGTGACCGACAAAGAAAAACCCATACAGAACTGCAGAAGTGACTATAAACTATTTTATGGTAGCTTATTCATTTATTATAGTACTCGCACGTAGGTCAAAGTACTACTCATTGACCAAATAACGTGAGACGTATTATAAAAGTATAAAAAAGCAATAACTTGATTGCGATTCGTGATTGTAAAGAGTGCTGTTGTTTATTGTAATAATTGAGATATTTCTTATGATCCCAACTGTTTTTTTTCGAACATCCGAAAAGTCTCATAAGTTATACCCGCAGACGTACAGCCGTCCAGTATGCATAGTATACTGGTATTTTTTTTTCAGATTTTTCGGATTGGTTTACTTACGAAGGAGCAAGTTGTTTACTTTATTGTTCTAGAGCTAGAAAGCAATTAATAATGTTACTGATGTGCGCACTGCACTCCGGAACCGTGCATGCTGCTTTCGTCATCTGAGGCATAAGCCTCACTAGAACGAGATGCATTCGACGTGTCTTTGTAATTAGGATCGTATTCCTCTAGATCGACCTCCTCAACGTCGCGGGGAATTATTACCGGTGCTTTTGGTGGAAAGATAGACGCAAGGGTCTGAAAATAACAATTCAATACCAAATTTAAGAGAGTGAACATTAAAATAATATAAATATCACGGATGATTTCAAATCTAGATAAGAAGTATTTAAAAAGAAATTACCTCCAGAATTTTCTCGTTAGCAAAGTTGTCTTCAGGGAAGGTGATATCGAACTTAACGTAGAGGTTTCCCTTTTCGAATGGGCTTTTATAGAAAGGCATACCTTCACCAGAAATACCCTTGACGTCTCCGGGTTTAATGATACGACCAGGAGGGTTCGTGATGTTCAATTCCCTTCCGTCCAAGTGCTTAACAATTATATTTATTCCGCAAAGAGCTTCGGCTAAACCAATAGTTTTCGTCAAGTAAAGATCGTCTCCGGATCTGTCAAAAACATCATGGGCCTTCTGCTGCAAAACAATGACCAAATCACCTGGTTGTGTGTCAGGCATTTGTTCACTTTCACCTACGAATATAAACAAAATTTTATATACTCATTCTTATCTTAACTATTCCTCTAATTTAGTAAAATAAAGTTTGATTATCAATGTCTAATTACCTCTAAATAATATTCTTTGCGAATCTCTCATTCCTTTATCTACATTAACTTCCAAAACCTTTGTCTGATACGTAACTTTTTTGCCTTTGCAGACAGTACATTTGTGCTTTTCGTTCATTACTTTTCCAACTCCTTCACAACTGGTACAATGAGCTTGGATCTGTTGAGTCATACCAGGGCCAAGCTGGCAATAAGCTACTTTGAATCCGTGACCTGCACAACTTCTACACGTGATAAACGCATTTTCGGGCCCTCCGATTCTATAAAAATAAAATAATTTAAATGTTAAGAAATTGAAAATAAACTTTAGTTATATGCTTTCAAAAATAAGAAATGAAGTTTACCCTTTGCAGCCAGTGCAAATTACGTTCTTGCTTATTCTTAGGTTTACTGCGTTTCCATTGTACATATCTTCTAAGGTAACTCTAAAAAAAGTAGAATCGTTAAACTTTGTTCTCGAGGAGTTTTCCAAATAATTTTGTTTTAATTCTTACTTTAGGGGATAAATATTGTCCTTTCCTCGTTGTGTTCTTCTCCTGCCTCCCATTCCCCCACCAAATCCACCAAATCCACTGAAGCCGCCAAATCCACCACCCAAACCTTTAAAATAATTAGAATGATAGAAGCATTAATAAAATTAGTATTTTCAATTAAATTCCTCTCTTAACCTGAACTCGTGAAATTGTCACTGGCTGAATCAGTATTTTGGCAGTTTCTATATTTCACTGACTATTTGTATCCTATTATATTGCAGCCCGTTCTTCATTTATTGTTCGAGAGTAAAGTGATTTTTTTGAAATAATGGAAAAGTTAGCACAAAATTGATGTGTGATAAGTCACACCTAATCTGGCGGACGACAAACGGCATGGCTAACTGAGTGAAATTGTTCATTTCACTGATTAAACCACTGTCGGATTCCACTGAGTGAACCAGTGAAATCTCACTGATTGCCAGTGACACACTTCAGGCTATTTCTACCAGTAAGATTTCCGTGGAATTTCCCTGTTTCAGTTTAAGAGAGTACAGAGTTCTTTTTAAAGAACTTAAATGCTCAAAAGTTTCGCTAAACTTTCTCGGCCCATTTTCCGAGTTATCCTAAAGAATAAGAACAAGGGCTTCTTATTTTGACTATACCCGGTAACCCGAGTACTCGGACGAGTACCCGAGGGCACGAGTATTACTCGGGTAGTCGACAGTGGTGTAGTCCTAAAATAAAAAGTGGTCTTGCGTTACTTTCCATAAAAAATGGGCCGAGAAAGTTTAGCGAAACTTTTGAGCATTTAAGTTCT
>CAKNXH010000239.1:348999-386685 GCA_932178445.1 Andricus quercusramuli
AAAAGCTGACTTTTTCCCATGTTAAATCAATGGGAAACTTCATGGTCTTTGCGTCATCCCTAAATATTATCCGATTTTGCTCAAATTTGGAGATTTTTTTTTGGGCATTCGAACAATATACTGGAGGGTGATGCAGAGAAATTCGAAAAGTGAAAAATAAGGGCTACCCTAATCCTCTTCTTATCAGTCACTTGACTTTTAGCCCATGGGTTCACCGGGTTCACCAGAGAATAAGTTAAACACATAATAACTTGAATCTCTTTCCCTGAAGATCAATATTTTTGAAAACACACTTGGAACCTAAAGATTAGAAAAGAGAATCAAATGTGAATTAAATAAGAATCAAATTCCAACTAAATAAGAATCAAATTTCAACTAAATAAGAATCAAATTTCAAATAAATAAAAATCAAATTTCAATTAAATATATTTTGAGACATTCAAGCATTAAGCATTCACAAAAAATGTCATTTTTGATTGAAGAATTTTTTTTTGGTCATCTTAAAATTAAAAATAATGTTGAAATTACAATTTTTTCATTATTTTTTGGCACAGACTATAAAGGATTCGGAAAATGATAAAATAAAAAGTGGTCTACAATTTTGTAGTATTTATACAATTTTCCAGTACCTATATAGCCGTATTATTTCTGATACTTTATATATTTATTATGATTTATTCCTGAATGAAACAATTTTTGAATTTGATAAAATAAAAAAGATTCTCAATTGACCGGAAGTGAACGAATTGCGCAGGCGCTTTAATAAAAAGTCTAGTTTCTTATCTTTGTTCTGTCAATTCGAAGGTTGTGTTGCGTTGCAGTGGGTTCGCAACTTCGCAGAAACACGTATGGCGATAAGCAATTTCGTCTGGCCGAATTTAAGTGAATGTATTTGATCAGAGTGAATTGCGGTGGAGACGTTGAATTCTGTGAAAATTAAAGTTCCTCACAATGGCAGACAACGAACAAAAAGCAATGCAGCTGATGGCGGAAGCGGAGAAAAAACTAACCTCATCCAAAGGCTTCTTTGGCTCCCTTTTTGGGTGAGTTGATATATCGATTTGCTAGACTCGCCTGACCGACATATCATACAAATAAAGAAGAATCTTAAAAGCACATGGCTCCAGGGATGAGCATTTAAATTTGAATGGCGATAGTGCGAGTAAATAATAATAGTCGCAACGTCATTCGCTTTTTCTTTGACAAGATGGTTGCGTTATTTTGCTGGAAACATGTGTATGTAGGGCCTTTAAAGAATTTGAGGATGTATTGTGTGTTGGTGAGGGCATCGATTGTCAATGCCAATAAGTATCTAATAGTTGTTTTTTAGTTTCAATTATTACAGGAGTTTTAAGTCTAGGTGTTAATAGGTCATCAACCTATATGGGTGATCATTTTTTCCTGCCTTTTTTCTTGTTTTTTGAGTGCTGTAGGTGCTAATCAGGTCCAGCTTTTTACGTCAGATGTTCTCTTTAAAACGGAGTCACTAAATGTTGATCATGTCTATATCATGGCAAAATTTAATAATTATTCATTCTTTAATTGTACATGTAAAAATGAATTGCATTTTCAAACCAAGTGGAGATATTATTTTTGATGGTTCTGCGAACGATCAATATTTTTTATAGAGGCTGTTTCTATTTTAAGAGATGCAATTGTTAAATTATTATTCTCTTGTATATTGTTCATTGATATTTGTTATTAACATTTGTGTAGTTTCTAGTAAGCATAGAAGAATGTGTCATCTAAAATATTGCAGGAATGTTAAGACAATTTAATATTTTTAAAAATTGGAATATAGTAATATAAAGCCAGAAAATTTGAATAACATGTTTAAATATAGAATAGGTATTAGTCATACATTACACGCGAATATATGATAGTAATACACAAACCTGCGATTTTTTATTTTAAAGACTCGCATACTCATTCATTCTCCTTTTAAAGAAAATGTTCTCCTTTAATTTAAACTTTTTACACACTATTTAAGAAAGGTACCTCTAAGTTTTTCACATTTACCATTTTTTAAATAAAACTTTAAACTATGCGATTTTAAATGAAGCTTTAACGTAGAAAACGGTTTTGAAATATTTAAAATTAAAAGCGATCAAAATGGAATAACTTTAGCTTGAAACATTAAAGTTTCAACAGAAGTGTTGAAAATTTTAAACTGCATAAATTAAACAATTCAAAGCAGACAACAACTAATTAAAATTATCGGAAAAATTTAGAAATGGTAGATTTGCTCCGTACACTCAATTTGCAATTAAATTTCAAGAGCTTTCTACTTTTTTATTTTATTTTTTTTTCTCAGAACCCTATATAGTTTGATCATTTGAGTCCCTAATGGTTCAGTTAGATCATTCTGAGACCAAAAATCACAATTATTTTGAATGGTCTGCTCTCTGATATTCGATGCCACTCTTCTAAAATGTTGTGTTGCTAATGAATTTTTTTCATACAAAATTTTGAAAAGAATTTAAAAAATCGCCATTAAAGAAAAATCTTAGGAAATTGAATTGATACTTTTTTGGAACTCTTTAACATTGTGTATTTGTATGAATAACACTTCATTGCTACTTTTGTAATTTTTACTAAAAAATCCTGATAAACGTACAAAGTCCTGATAGGAAAATTCTCAATAAAACAAAAATCGAATTTTTAAAATTGACTTGCAGAGGATCTTCGAAAGTCGAAGAGGCGGTGGAATGTTATCAGCGAGCTGCAAATATGTTTAAGATGGCAAAAAAGTGGGGATCTGCTGGAAATGCATTTTGCGAAGCAGCAAATTTGCATTCTAAAGCAGGAAGTCGACACGATGCAGCTACCAACTACGTTGATGCTGCAAACTGCTACAAAAAATCTGATCCGAATGGTATGATTTTGAAGTATTTTCGTCTTAATTTACATCCATTCTCTAATTGAAGCCTCAGCAGAATTTGTAAAGAAATATCAAAATATTCGTGGTTCGATGCTTCGTATCACCCTCAGCTTCCAAAATGTACGTTTCTAAATTTATGTTACAATTACAGGATGGCCACCCACCCGGGAGAAAGTCGAGACGAATTTAAATCTATTTTCCACAGAATCGCAACAGTTTTTGAGCCTAAATCTTTTTTTAAAAAACGTATCACAGTGCAAGAACTTATTGGAAACATTTGATTTTTTTTCTAATTTGTCTACAGATAAGATGTTTTCAAGTTTTCCTAACTTTGTTGTTACAACTTCAAGTTCTTGCATTGTGATAGGAAATTTTTTTAGATTTATGATCATGAGCTGATGCGATACTGTGGAAAATAGTTTTAAAATAAGCCTAAGAATTTTTTAAAATATTGATTATTTCGGATATTACCTACAATTTAAGAAAACATTGAAATGTACACTATTTTTGCAATATCTACTTAAAAAATTGTCAAACTGGTTTCATCCTTGGCTTATTTTATACAGAATTTTGAAAGCATTCAGTCCGTTAAAGGGCAACATTTCTGCTATGACATAATTAAAATTATGAGAACTTAATCAATCATCAACAAGGAGGTGAACGCGAAATTCTTTAGGTGCGTTTTTTTTTCGAAGTTTTTTCAAGTTCCAACTTCAAAAATGCTATATGAACCTGTAAGTAACTCCATAACGACCATAAGGACCCTGCCCATGCTGATTCCTATATATAATTATATGTAATAATCCGTCATTAATTAATTCTGTCCACATTGAAGCTCCTATGTTTCTGCTCGTTTTTCGCGTATTTTTTGTCTCGCGACTTTTTCTGTCATGTCACTGTAATATTTTCTTAGTATACGTCTGTTTGACATCTTATAAAATTGTCTTCCTACTTTCTCAAAGCAACATCAAGTTGTTCCCATTACATGGAAATGCTTTGCATTTTAGAATAAAATGATTGAATTTTAAAAATCGTGATAAAAATATTTGTTTGAATTCTCATTTTTTAATACAGTAATAAAAGTATATAATTTCAATTCGAATTGAAATGGTAGTATATTGATAATTTTCTTTCTTCTCTTCGTGATATTTTTTGAAATTATTATCGTTTATTGAAAAAAAAATCTTTTTATAGCCCGTTCGCTGAATAATCGTCTATATCGGTGCGATACGATCACTAGAAATTTTCATTTTCTCGAAACAGAATTGAGTGGTTACAATTTCACTCTTTCATAAGTTGTAATTTTTCAATTAAAATTGAATTGGTTGAATTTGGAAAATTAGATTTAATTAAAAATTGAACAATGATTTTTTTTTCTACGATTTGAATTTACTTAAAATAATTGAGATTCTGAAGGGTTTGAGTATAAAAAAGTTTTAATATCACAATTTTTGGTGACTAACATTTTTTCAGTTTGAAATGTATTTCGAATTCGTTAAGTTTCAACGTTCCGGAGTAGAATTTTTTTTAGTTTTAATGTTTCCCACTTAAACTTACTATTTTTTTTTTTTTAAATTAGTTTTAATGTTAAACTATAATTTTTGTGGTAATAACAATTTAAAATTCCAAATTTTCAGAAAATTTAACTTGAAAAGATTAAATTTAGTTTTCAGTTTCAAATTGTCTAATTTTGATCTCTGAATTTAAAATGATTAAAATTCAAAAATTTTCCATTTTTAATTATATAATATTAAATGCTTTTAATAATTTAATTTTTCACCCTTTTAATTATAAATACTACAATTACAATTCCTTTGAATTGTGAATTATCCAATTTAAAAAATTCGAATCTGAAAATATTTCATTTTTAACGTTTTGAAATTGTTCTATTTTCGTAATTTTTAATTGAAATGATTCAATTTAGAGATTTTTCAATTCAAAATAAAATTGTTTCAATTTCAAATGCATTTCGAATGTATACAATAAAACATATCTCTGTATTTTCCTTTATTAGACACAACAATTTCCTTATCCTACTTATTATATGATTCAAATTCAATAGATTTCTTGCAAAAAGGTTTGCTGATACTCAGCAAAGAGAATATATTTGTTTCTGAACCGGGAGAAAGCCAGGAGACGAAAATTATAAAAATTGTGGCCATCCTGAATTAGAACTTTCGAACAGGGTAAAAAATTTAATTTAATTCAGCATGGAAAGCAAAAAAGAATAAAAGGGCGATTTTTTTCTGTTTTTATCCTTGTTCAAAATTTCTAAAGTTAGATTTGGAAATATGCACTTTTGAGATTGAGACTGATGTGAAATAAATAACGTCGACTATTTTAACATATCTTTCTGAATTCAATTTTCGAATTTTCGTTGACACTATATTTAATCATTGGATTTCAGAGGCTGTAAATTGTCTTCTAAAAGCCATAGAAATTTATACGGACATGGGTCGCTTTACGATGGCAGCTAAGCATCATCAAAGTATAGCTGAAATGTATGAAAGCGAGGCTGTGGACCTGGAACGTGCTGTGCATCACTACGAACAAGCAGCCGATTATTTCCGTGGCGAGGAAAGCAATTCCTCGGCGAACAAGTGTCTTCTGAAAGTCGCTCAGTATGCGGCCCAGCTTGAAAATTATGAAAAAGCTATTCAAATTTACGAGCAGGTAATATTTATAAATATCTTGCATACTTTTATTGCTTTATTATTATATTATCACATTTTTGAATTCATTTTATTTTTAGGTCGCTTCCTCGTCCCTGGAAAGTTCGTTACTTAAATACAGCGCAAAAGAATATTTCTTCAGAGCTGCTTTATGTCACCTTTGCGTTGATGTTCTGAATGCTCAGCATGCCATCGAACGATATGAGCAGCAATATCCTGCTTTCCAAGATTCTAGAGAGTATAAACTTATCAAGGTAGGGTGTAAAGTTTTCGGTTTAAACTGGAGGACGTTGACTAATTTTTCAATTTCCTTCAAATGTGAGTCAAATGGGGTAGTTGCATGAATTTTATATAATACATTTTTTAAGTTTACCCATTTCCATTATTTAATAAATATTTTTGAATAATACTAGGATAAAGTACTGAAATCCAAATAGTTTTTAGCAAAGTATTAAAAGAATCTTGTGAATGATTTAAGCTTATACGAAACCTTTTTATTAAGTTAAGGAACCTAAAAATTATGAATAGAGATAAATATTTTAATTCGAAAGTTGCTTACTTATGTTTAAAAGTCTGTCCCTGAAGTTTTGTTTTCTACCATAGTTTAGGATGGAACAAAAAAAACATCACGTGCGTCCTAAACTACGATCCAAGACAGATTTATGTGTAAACATCTTCGGTAAACGTTAACTGAAATTGAAATCTTACACAAAGCAAACAATAACTCACGCGCATGTAGGAGTATAACAATTTATTTTTTCTTATAAATGTCGTGCAAAAGTTTCTGGACATCTATTTTCCAATAGGTTGAACAATCACCCTAATTTTAATAATAATAAACTGTAGATTTTCTCTCAATTATTGCATAAAAGGTGATAAAAGTACCCGTTTTATGGGCATACATGAAAGCCAGTTTGTGTTAATTTTATTATAAGTTGTTTGAAAAAACGCCGAAAAATATCAATAAATTCGGAAATAACCAATTTTTTATTGTTTCTTGGCTAATTTTAAAGATAATTTTTTGCAAGCCTGTTAGAATACTGTTCTATTAATTTGTTTTAGTACAGTTATGAAAACCTGACTTTATATCAATATTGATAAGTTCTTTAAATTAAGCTTAGGTTTTCACATTGCATCGAAGGAAAAACTCTAGAAATATCTTATGAAGTCACTAAAATAATTAACAAAATTCTCTTTAAAACTAGTGCAAAGAGATTAAAAAATATTCATTGCTTTTTGATTTATTAACATTTTTCGGAAACATTAAAATTTTTATTTTTAATAACTTCTAATAAAATTAATATATTGCTTTCAATTTAAGACCATTAAGCGTACAATGTTATCAGGTTTCATGTTGTAATTGGAAGTAAATTTAGAGTTGAATATTTTTAAAACTAGAGTGCTTTTATAAAGTATTCAAAAAGATAGATCTAGAAACTTTTGCGTAGTAGTGTATTACATTCTCTTATAAACTATTCAATGTAGGTATATTCTATTTCTGTAAAATTAAAATCTATCTCTTACATCCCGAAAACAATAATTTTCCACGATTTTAAGAAAAATATAATTCTTAAATAATAATTGTCTGATTTTAGGTCACTTTCCAAGCACAATAAAAATGGCTTCAAAGGGGGGTGGGAAGTCAAAATTAAAACTTACTGGGTGGAAATTATTCTTTAAACATGCGTTAAGAGGTTTTAATACTTTAATTCAGAAAAAGCTTATAACAAGTAGCTCTTTTTTCCATTTTTTTGAAAATCAAGCTTTTCCCATTTAAAACCCCATGTTAATTTTGAAGCCTCGGGGGCACGGGTTAATTTTGACAAAAATAGAAAACAAGAAAAATGTTGAGTTGATAAACTGTAAATATAAATTAAGTATTTATTTCTAAAATTGAACTATAGTTCCACTCTTAAAAATAGAATAATAATAAAATTGATTTTACAAGACGATTATGAATCTGTTCATAATTAATTAATGTATAGATTTTTACGTTAAAAATTGAACTATTTTAATTCGAAAGCCTTAGAAATTAATGAAATGTTTGCATCCAATTGAAACTTCAAAAGCTTTTTTCAATTTTCAAAAACATTTTGATTAACATATTCATAATTAAATGCTTTTATTCAATTTCAAATCCTATTCAAATATTATTGCTTTCTAAAATACTCAATTTTTTAAGCATTCAGTTTGAACATTTTTAATTAAAAAATTTGGTCTCAATATTTAAAAATATTTGACTGTTTATTTAAAGGAAGAAATTATAAATCAAACATTCAAAAATAAACAAAATAAAATTGAATTATTTAAAACAAAATAAACCTCGAATCGTTCGAATTTCAGGGTGCTGAATATAAACTTTAAAATTTTCATTTTTAATTTGTAAATTACATTTTTCAATCTATTTTTTTTTTCAAGAAACAACTTATAATCACTAAATTGTACTGCTTTCAAGTTAAAATAGTTTGAAAATTATATAATTTTGAACACTTGCAAATTTCTCTTAAAGAACTCTAGACACGCTTTGAAGTTCGCTATATCTGTTATAATAAATTTACAATAAAGTAAAAAGGAAATATTCAAAAATAAACAAATTGAAATTGAATTATTTAAAATAAAATGAGCCTCGAATCACTAAAATTTCAGAGTTCTGAAAGCAAACTTAAAAATTTGCATTGTTTAATTTTTTGTCAATTTTTAATTTATAAGTGACATTTATGAATTTGAATGTTTCAATAACAATGTAAAATCCTTTAATTGTAGTGTTTCAACCTAAAATTGTTTAAAAATTATATAATTTCTAACATGTAAAAAATTCATTGATTCATTCTTCAAACTATTTTATTTCTTAAATCGCATTCTCTCCTTTGTCAAGCTTTCCTCCTGTTTGTAAACAATTTACAACTGTTTAAACAATTATTATTCGTTTGAGAGAGACGGGAAGGGAGAGAGAGAGAGAGAAGCAAGCCTGCGTTCTGTGACATGAGACACAGCGCGTGTGTCAGAGGCCTGCGTTACACTTTCTAGTCATGGTTTCATTTGAATCAGGCGCGACTCCCCATATCGAGGTCTAAGATGTTTACACATCAAAAATCGCTTTAAAGATCTTGAAAAAATAATTCATTTTATTTTTGTGCAAGTGTTCAAAAAAGCACAAGAATGTTAAATGTTCGTAAATTAACAACATTTTGTAAAATGTTCATCGTATAATTTTTGTATTAACGATTTTGAAGAAACTTTTTTATTTATCCCTAATAAAATAAGAAAATTTAAAATGTGGATGTGACTGCCAAATAGAGTGCGAAAATATGTTTTTCAATATTTAAAAAATGTTTTATGTCAACTCTAAATATTTTGAAAATATTTTCGCAATTCTATGTTCCACTCGGTGACTTTTTATAAATTAGGTGTTCCGCTATGCATTCAAATTTCAGCTCCAATTTGTATTTTGTTTAGTATATTAATAAACTTTTTAAATGGTTCCAAAAATCTTTCAATGTCTTTTTCGAAAATAGAACAGTTTGCGATTAACAGTATTTACGCACATCTGTTTATATTCAAAGAAAATGCAGATAAAATGTAATTTTCTTTCTAAAATATATATACTACAAATATGAATGTTCATATCGGATATCGATATTTTTGTTCTATTTTGGGTGTGAAATAATTGAAAAAATATTTGTGTTGGTTGTTTAAAGTTCCATTTCACAACTTGTTGACAACGACTCATAAAATTCTAAATCTTATTGAATACTTAATTTTAAAAAACGTCAAAAAGTATAATTTTAAGCATTACAATTTTCTTCAAATTATTTTTAAAAACGTTCCTTAGTTACATTCAGTTATTAATACTTTTTTAATTTCACGAGAATCTTTTTTTAACATGCAAATAACCCATTTACCACAAGCTTTTCAACGAAAATATAAATCAAGTTGGATTAAAAAATTCTAAACATTTTTGATTATTGCAGACACTCATAGAACATTTGGAAGAACAAAATCTGGAGGGTTTCACAGAAGCAGTAAAAGAATATGATTCGATTTCTCGCCTCGATCAGTGGTACACCACTGTATTGTTGCGTATAAAAAAGCAAGTCAACGATAACCCCGATTTGCGCTGATTATTTTCAAGTTCATCGAGGTACATTCCAGCGTCACGTCTCTTCCTCTGGCCCCATGCGTACTCATCCTTACACTCCGCATCGCTTGTAACGAACGTAAAATGCTAGCCACGAGTTCTGATTTCCCTCATTCTGCACTACTCTGTGCATAAAATCCATCATTTTGAAATTTCGATAGGAAACTCGCGTCGGTTTTTAAAGTTTTCAAGCAGGACATTACATTACTGATTATATTGAATCACATTAACGAATCATTGATCTAGTAATCGCGTATACATAATAATCAGTGGTAAATAAAGTAGTTAAACGTCAAGTAACAATATCACCAATGATATCCAGGATTATAATTTTAAAACGTGTAATTAGCTAGGTTCTGTAAGTAGTTTTTTGCTTATTTATTGCTACTGTTATTATTAAACGTATTTGTGTGTACTAGATACCTATTGTTTTTTTTTAATTCGGCTTTTAAAATGTTGTATTAATAACAATATAAAATAATCCAAGTTGAGACGTGTTCTTGATATTTTCCGTTCAAGTAATTAAGTAATGAAAGCACGTTGGCATTGATCCACATAGATTGGCAATAAACGTTCTCCCGAATTACAGACCTGGCATACAATTAAATGTTATCCCGTTCGAAGGCAGAAAAGTTATCTGCACTAATAACTAATTTGTTAGATGCTTATATTATAAATTAAAATCACAGTTACGGTTTTGGTTGGATGTGATTAAGAATATGTTGTTTTTATGTGATATTATACATTTACATACTTATTATATGTATTTTTCAATTGTTGTTACTCGCGTCATCCATGTTAATTAAAAAGTGACGTTAAAAAAAAACTTGCAATCTTATTAAATTAAAAAAGCTAAAATTCTATATCTAAAGTTTCATAAAAAAATAATAATCTCTTATATAAAAGTGTTTCAATCTGTGAAAAGTTTTGTTATCAACACTAATGTATAGTTTAGAGATATGTAATTATTATTATATATTACAGTTGTATCAAATGCTTACGTATCACTAGTTTAAAGAAAATGACAACAAGTTCAATAGTTTTGCAAGAAACACGTGCAGCTGAGACCAAAATATTGTATCAAGTCGAGATTTAAAAAAAAATCAGTTTTGCAGTTTGCAAGCGAGTGTTTATCATTTTCTTAATTTTGTATTTTGAGAAGCATGGATAAAAATCCTATTCAGTATTTATAAAATTCTAAATAGGTTTATTGTTAATCCTGTTGTAGATGAACATGATTTTATTGTTTATGTATCACCTTTGTTGTTATATCTTCTTTTGTATTTAATTTTCTGTGTAATTATGTACATTAAATCATCTTTTTATAATAACGGTTTATTTTAATCCAGCCAAAATAATTATATCAGGAAAGATCCTTTTTTTAATTTTTTTTCTTATCTAAAATAGAGATGGAATCTTTTATTGTGGGTTTATTTTCATTTTTTTTAAAGATTTTACTTTATTTCGTGTAGTTTTATTTTTTAGCATAATCATTCGGGCTGCAAAGGTAAGTTATTCATCATTTTTATCTACGATGAATTTTTGAATTTATACTCAGCGAAGTACTAGAGGTGTATTTATTTGTGCTGCTTTTATAAGCACTTTACTTCCTCATAGGTATCAAATAAGTTTGCTTCTTCATGAACAGATTTGTTTTCACGGTAGTGCGGTATGTACGGCAGTATTATATTCCAAATTAAAAAAAAAAAAAACAAGTTTTCCTCCTATAAACAATATAACCTTTTTTTAAAGTTGCTATTGATTGATCATGAAAGGTCATCGAAGGTTCGTCAATAGGTCAATCTGCGCGTCTCGAAGATGCGAACAGAGACGTGTTGTATTCCCAACATTTTAAAAAATTTCCTAATATAAACAAGAAAAACAATATATTTTGAAATTTTTTTAATATGTATTTCTAGATCGTAAGACGACATGAAAGGTTCTTCAATAGGTCATTCGACGCGGCTCGAAGACGCGAACAAATATTTCAAATATATTGATGTAGTATTCCTAACAGCAAGAAAGTTTTTTTCGCATCATCAAAATAAAAACATTTTTTTGAAACTTTGTAAGTCAGTACAATAGGTTATAACAGGTTCCACAACAGAGGTCGATCGATGAGTCTCGAAGACGCGAACAAAAATTGCATCAGATACAGTATCGCAAAAAAAAACACTTCTAAGTGGCCGAACTATCTCAAAATTCTATCATACCTGTACATCAATTGAAGCTACAATTCGTCCAAATTTCATAACCATTGCTCTTCTACTTTTTGAGATATGGTATGGTTACCTAAATTTGAAATTTTAGGTAACAAACCTCCCTATATGAGGAAGCAATATAGACGAACCTGCCTGCCCTGGTGGAAGTATCGGATATCAATTCCTTCCGAACCAACCCAAAATCATTCCGGAATCTGCATCCGCGAACCAATCCGAAAAAATGTCTACATTTCGTTCGATCCAATTCGGTCAAAAATTAATCCGACTCGAATAAAATTATGAATTTTTAACAAAGTAGTTCAAAATTCGACTAATTAGTTGAATTCTCTACCAAACTGTCAAATTTTCGAGGAAAAATTCAAATTTGCTATAGAACAGTTAAATCTTTAATCTGAAAACATGAATTTTCAACAAGAGTTGAGTTTTGAAACAAAAAAGATTTTTTAGTCAATAAAGAAAAAAAATTTCATCCCAAATGTCGAATTTTAAAGCAAGAAGATTAATTTTCTACAAAAAAGGTCAAATTTTTAACCAAATAGTTGAATTATCAAAATAAAAAAGATCAACTTCGAACCAAAAATGGAATCGCTACATTTTCATTTCAAGAAACTAATTTTCAAATGAAAAAAACAATTTGCTACAAACTTATTGAAGTTTTGAATCAAAACAAAACAATAATTTTCAATCAAAAATTGCAATTTTCACTTCAAAAAAATGAATTTTTAACAAAATAGTTTGATTTTCAGCCCAAAAGACAGCTTTTCAACAAAATAAATATATTTTCACACAAATAGTTAAATTTTCAACCAATTTTCTGCCAAAAATATAAGTTTTGAACGAAATTTATGAACTTGCAACCAAATAGTTGAATTTCCGACTAAAAAAGATCAATTTTCAAACACAAATGAAATAGTTCAATTGTGAGTTTAAAAAAAAATTAATTTTCAACGAAATAAAAAGTTTCAACAATAGTTA
Organism: Andricus quercusramuli; assembly: GCA_932178445.1. Lineage (NCBI taxonomy): Eukaryota > Metazoa > Arthropoda > Insecta > Hymenoptera > Cynipidae > Andricus > Andricus quercusramuli. The sequence continues at coordinate 361,888 of CAKNXH010000239.1, forward strand.
AATTTTCAAGCAAAGATTTAAAAAAATTAAAAATTGCTCAAGTTAGAACATTTAAAATTGCAGTTGATGAATTTGGAATATTCCATTTTTTAATTAGGCATTTAACTTTGTACATTTAAACTAAAATGTGTTAATCTTGTAATACTTATTTAAAAAGTACTATATATTTTGTAACTGTTCCAATTTTATATTGGATAATAACTTCTGTCTCCAGTTTTCACATTTTCAACTTGCTTTAAAATGTTTCATCTTCATATTTTTTTTTAAGAGTATTTATTTTTTAATGGTCAGCACTTAAAACGTATACCTTATTTATTCATAAATCATTTATTTAAGGTATGTTACAATTTCAAATATCGTATATTTAAAGAGAAAAGGGGAAAACGGGGAAGTTTTTTGAGAATAGAGGGAAAAAGGGGAATTTCAAGAAAAATGGGGAAGACTGTGCACCCTGCATAACTGAAGTTTTTCACGTAGGTAGAAAGAAGTTTGATTTTTCACGAAAAATGTAGAATTGATTTGCTACAATCTAAAAAGGATATTGCAGGCCCGATTCAGATGTATGGCAATGACAGTGGGGTCAAATAATATATAGCGATTTTTCTTTCGAGAGCATTTTTCTTTTTAGGGGCGACACAACACAAGCTTTTGCTCAAGCGTAGGAATAATATTCATAAAACGAACACTCATTTCATTTCAACCTTTTCTCTTCGAAGTCTAATTTATTTATTTTCCCTGTAAAACATTAAAACTAATAAAATTGAACATTAATGAAAGTTTATACAATTAATGAAAAAATTACATAAAAATTCTTTATTACGTTTTTTCTTTATAATCTTTGTAATAGTAAGAGAATCCAGGTTGAACAATTGAACATACATTCGGGAACAAATTTTAGTTCATAAATATCACTAAATTGATTGAAAAAATAGTGGCACTATACTGAGATGCAACCGTATTCAACTTAATAATACTCCTCATCACTTATACATTTTTAAACGTTAGAAAAAAGAATAAATACCTATGATTCCAAAAATTAATTTCCATAGTTTTAAGGTAATGGGAGACAACTGTTTTTTAAAACTTACAAATCTATTTTATCACTTTTCAGTGTATTCCAGCAAGCCTTGTATCACATAAAAACAAATACCAATACGAATTAAATTAAAAAAATATACCCGGAAATCTGGGACATTTTCTGAAAAGGTCCATTGTTTGAAGTTCTTGATATTTTTTGAAATTGGATAGGAAAAGTATTTGAAATCCAAAATATGTACGTGGGACATATACTATTTTTCAAGAAATGGTACTATTGAAGTAAATGATCTCAGGCAAAAGCTTTTATGCTAGAGCCTGAATAAGGATGTCTTAGTTTACATCCGAGTAAGAGTTTAAAAAAATTATGCGATACCTATTCAAAAATTATAGTCTGCCATAAACAACAAGGACGTAGAAATTTAAATTCTGTGAAAATGACCTACATATTATTGAACAGAACAAAATTATAAAATTTGCTTTGAGAGATTTTTTAGAAATTGAATGTGGATAAACTTTCGAAAAACCTTCGAAATCCATTATGAATTACAGGATGTGGACTATTTTGAACAGTAAATAACAGATTCGTCCAACGACACTGTGCGGCGTCGCACACTGGGACTAAACATGTTTTTCTGACAAATTAGTCTAGAGCTTACAATTTTGATCCGATTTGAACATTTGTTTTGAAATTAAAAATTAATTTAACTAAATTTTAAAGAGATTTATGTGAGCCGATTTTTAATTTTGTTTATAAACAATTTTTTTAAATATATGTTATAAACCAATACAGATGTTCATCAATTTTCAAGCAGCAGATTTCGTTTTTCCAATCGGATCAATTATAAATTACTTGGCTAAATTCTTCCCTTATGATACTTCATTAACAAACAATAATTTCAACTTGACCCTATTTATAAAAAAATGGATGTAGTTTTTTTTTGGGAAATCGACTGTCAATGCCTCAGAAAGGACCTTATTTATTAAGAGGCTTTGTCAAAAGACAACATTATTTGTTAATTTAAATCAATTTAATAAGATTATAAGATGATAAGACGATTTTTCACAATGGTTTTATGTAAGTGTTTCTTCTTTGAATAAGGAAGTTTTTTTTTACTGCATTTAAAAACTTTCATGAAGAGAAAGTTGGTCAGAAGGTTTAAAAAAAAATGGTAAGAGGTTAGGCAATTAGAAAAAAAAGATGGGAGACAAGCACAGAGCGCCAGTTATTTGGTTTTTAATTACCATTATTTTTATTACTACATATATTAAAAACGAGCTTTTGGAAAAATCCTTTTAACACAACATGTATTTAATTTTTAAAGAATTTTGTAATGCAACAAGCCCATTTTCGGAAGAAATGTTGGTTATCTGGTTCTGTACTCCTTCATTTATTTTAGACAAATTTTGTATCCATTTTGTTAAAGAAGCGAAGTGTTTAGAGTGTAAAATGGCTAAGATATACATTCGTTAATTAAATTTGTTTATAAAATTATTAATTACTTTGGATTTTTTAAATAGTGACGAAACATTGTTTTTACTTATATTGCTTCTAACTTTATAAATTTTCAATTTATGATAATTTTTCGTTACTAAATATTATTATAATGAAAAACCAGAACCATTTTAGTACACAATAATCTTTGTCCACTATAAACTGATACACTGATTAATTTGTTTAAATTAATTGTTTATCACAATAAAGTAAAAATTGAATAAAATTTGTATGTTGTTTAAACCGATCATTTTTTTTTTTTTTTTAAAATTGAAAAATAAAGTCTCAAAGTATTTTTAACCAGCTTTTCACTCAACAATTTGTTAATATAAAAATAAACCATTTTTTCAATATTGTAACCTGCTGGATATTATTTTCAAGGAGCGTCTTTACTGCTTTGATGATTTTTAAAATAAATATAGTTGCAAAAAATGAGGTCGTTTATAAAAAAAATGTGTAATTTCAACTTTGTTGGTAAATAAAAAATAATTTAAAAAAATTCTCAAATCGGATCAAAATTATGAGCTCTATAGAAAAACTTTTTTGTCCCACTATGCGTCGGCGCGAGTGACTATAACCTATAAACGTCAAAAGTCAAAACGTCAACGTCAGAAACGATAAACACACACACGAAACACAATCCTTACATCAGATTAGTGTGCAGTCTTACAGATTTCGGAGCACATTCAGAGCTGTTAGATTTTTATCGCGAATCGTTTAATTTTGCGTTTCTTTTGACTTGACCATTGAATAAATCCTCTCGGGTGATAAGAACAAAAGGTATGCAACCAAGCCAGTGACAGTAATAATTCGATAAAACCCGGATTCTATACGACTATTTTATTCCGATAACGACAATCGGTCATTTTTTAACAAATTGTTTACCTCGCAGATAAGAGCCAATATATATATGATACCCGGATAACAATATAACCTTACTTTCGAGCCGATTGGAGAAAATAAGAACAAAAGCGAGACTTGGTGCGATAAAAGCATGAGGTTGAGGTTGGAGGGGATCGAAGTAACGGTGCTGAGTGTAAAAGACAAAAAACGAAGACTGAAACGAGTTTTGCCTAGAAATGTGAAAGTGATCGCAAAGGTGAGAGAGGGCGGCTACACCTCCTTCGAAAATGTCAACGTGTCTTATTCTTACCACTAATGCAAACAGTTCAAACATTAGTATCAGAGAATCAGTATTCTCGTTGGTTACTGGGAACTTTTGAAGTCCCCCTCGATTTCGCAAAAGCTTGCAGATAAAACTCGGATAACAATCGCTAAAAACACTTTTCTTACCGGTGACATAAGTAAAGTCTGACATCATGGAAGTGAATTGCCTGAAAGAAAAACTCCAAAAGTTCAATCAGGAGCATTTACTGCACTTTTGGGATGAAATCTCGGACCAGGAAAAATCCGCGCTTTTCAAAGATATTTTGGAGCTGGACCTTCCAGAGGTCACGTCATATTTCTCAAAAGCGATGAACTCTCTGAATGCCAACAGAGAAATTCTGGATTCTAAAATCGAACCAATTCCTGGAGACGTTTTTGAGTCTTTGTGTACATCAACTCCTGCGAAGTTGGAACAATATGAGTTGAGAGGATTGAAGGAAATTTCGGAAGGACGAGTCGCTGTGCTTTTGATGGCTGGAGGACAAGGGACTCGACTTGGTGTAAATTATCCTAAGGGAATGTACGATGTTGGACTTCCTTCTCATAGCACTTTGTTTCGTTTACAAGCTTTGCGAATCCGGAGGCTGCAGGAACTTGCTGAAGAGAAATTCAAGAAGCGGGGACAAATCGCATGGTATGCTGGAATTATCAATATTACATTTACAATATTCAGGATATTTTATTTTCAGTCATATACTTTTTTTTTAATTTAGTCCACACAACTTCAATATCCTGCTTGACTTTAAGAAAGTGAAGTGAAAGGATTTTGTTTACTTCTGACATTAAGAACTTTCTAATCATATTGAATAGAGAGATCTATAGTAAGTCTTACATAGAGATCATTTTTCATAATTAGAGATTTCAAGTTTGATTGTAAAAGTGATGAAATTTATATTTGAGCAATTCCATGTCAAATCATCTGAAGAATTTCAGCAACTGTTAGTAATTTTTATGAAAATTCTAGTATCCGTTCTCTTAGGTGTTGAAAGAAAAACACGAAAATAATTTTTGAAAAAATTAAAAAACTTAGGAGACATTCAAAATTGAAAATTTTGGCCCCTGTTTTCTCAAACTTTCATAATTTTGGCGATTTTAATGATATGAAGGTGTATTTTTGTTAATTATTTGTAATAGGATGCGTCCTATTACAAATAATTTTAAAAAATACACCTTTGTAAAAATAGCTTTGAAAAAATATTTTTTGAAAAAAAAAAATTCAAAAACTTCTGGGATGTTTCAGAAACTAATTTTTAAACTGAATTTCGGAAAAACCCCCACTTTTTATTTTCTTCATTTTTTTTATGCAGATAGCTTTCAATGTCCTCTACAAGCCCTGTAAACATAAAAATGGAATCTTCCTTAGCTTTTTAGCAATAATTAAAAACGTACGCCGAAACGATGCACACGATGTGAAAAATCATGTAAACAATACACGAACAATAGAATATTATAATTGTGCGCACGAACTTCAGAGTTCAGACTCTCGGCCGCTGGGCACACAATGTCAAGGCGTACGTTCTTAAATATTTCTCGAAAACTAAGAGAGATAGAATTTTGATATTTACAGGGCGTGCAGAGGACATTGGAAGCTATCTTTATAAAAAAAAGTGAAGAATATAAAATGTGTTGTTTCTTCTTCAGAAATTCAGTTGAAGTATTAGTTTTTCAAACATCCCAGAATTTTTGGAATTTTTTTTTTTTTTTCAAGAAATATTTTTTCAAAAGTGTGTCCTATTACAAATAATTAAAAAATACACCTTACTGATATTAAAATCACCAAAATTATTAAAGTTTAAGAAAAAAAGAACCTGAATTTTGAATATCTCTAAGTTTTTTTATTTTTTCAAAAATTATTGTAGGGTTTTTCTTTCCAGACCTAAGAGAAAGGATACAAGGATTTTCATAAAAATTACTAAAAATAGCTCCAATTCTTCAGATGATTTGTCATAGAATTGCTCATTTTTGTAGAAGAAACAGTTGATAAAAAGAAGCGAAGAAAACATATGGAAATCTGAAGTTAAAACAATCTGTAGTCCGATATTTCTAAATCTTTGTGTTGGGTCAAACGCGGATCCAGAGCGGGGCCACGGTGGCTGCCCCCCCCCCCCCAGACTCGAATTTTTCAAATAAGATAATTGAAGTTTACTATCCCAGCAAAAATAAACTAATTCGGGAGGATTGCGACGAATTAACATGTTTAAATTCGCACGACTTATGCTTTCTGATTCGTTGAAACGAACTGAGCCAGCGCGAATTGAAAGCTTGTCAATTTGCCATAATTCGTGGTCAAGGTAATTTGGAAAAAAATTAATAAAAATGTCATGCCTCGAGTCTCGAACCAGCGATCCCAAGTATATAAGTACAGAAGACAACACTAAACTACAGGAATCATTAATATATACTTACAACAGATCCTATATGCCCCTGCGCGTTAGTTATGCCTTAAGAATTCGATTAAATAGGCCAGTTTTTAACTGTATTAGCGCTGACGAATTCTGGCGAATTGGAGCTTGACTTAAAATCTAGCGGATTAAAATGAATTCAGACGAATAGGATATTTGAAGACTATATTAATCTTCACGAATTTACACACATAAAAAGCAAGAAAATTGCCATCACGATTACTGGGATGTTTTCCTTAACTGCATAAATTAGAAAATGGAAAAACTAAAACGTAAAGTCTAAAAATACCTTTGAAAAGAAGTAAAAAACTTCGGAGAAAGCTTACTATTTTGAAATTTATCAATATTTTTAAAAACATTAAAATAAGTTTACTGTAGTGAATAGGAATTTTACAGAAAAATCAAAGTGTGAATCTAAAGCTAATTTCAGGGTAGCATTTCCCTGCAACAAAATTTACTCTTGGTAGTGTGAATCGTACCACTACAAAAGGTATCGTTTCCCTTGGACTTGGGATACGAAACGTCACCTGCTATCGAATGTTTTTACATTTTTGCGGCAAAAACAATAGGCGATAGTTTCGTACCTCAACTCCGAGCGACAGGGAACCCCATCTTAAAATTAGGTGCAATAAAATTTATCCCAGAGTTTTTACTGTGTTAATTAAAAGACTTCAATGTCATAATTATTTAACTATATATTATTTTAATTGTTTCTTTGAAGAAAAATGTTGAGCTACCAAGCACGAAATACGTATCATCATTCGAAAAGCATAATTATATTCTTAAATATCATAACTCAGGGTGGCCGCTGGACCGGGAAACCACGAGATGTTCGGAATTTTTTGAGAGCGGGAAATAACAGTGAATTTATTTTTTGACCGGTATTTTCACAAGTTTTTCAAAGAAAAATGTATCTAATCACTTGAAATATCACAAATTTCATGTCACAAGATATATAATGCAATTCAAAATAAGTTTCATTAAACTTTTTTTTTAAATGCTAAGTTGAGTTGTTAACTTCTTCAATTATGAAACCATTCACCTTACAATTTGGAACCCTAAAATCTTTTACGATAAAAATTTTCCGGTTTACATCTTTACTTTTAAGGGTACATTTTCAATTCAAAGAATGTTAAAATACAGTTTTGAAGACTTACACAATACAAGATTAATATATTTTAAACTTAAATTTTTTGACAAAACATTTGTTGAGTTGATCAACTGTAAATGTAAATTAAATAATGATTTTAAAAATTAAACTGTAGTTTGTGTATTCGCAATTGAACAATAATTGATTGATTTTGTAGGGCGATTCTTAATCTGATAAAATTGAACAATTTACAGATTTTGGCGTTAAAAATTGAACTGTTTCAATTCGAAAGCTTTAGTAGTTAATAAAATGTAAACTTCCGATTGAAACTTTATGAACTATCTGTTGTTTCAGTCTAGAATATACAATTTTTAACGAGTTCAATTTGAAAATTTGTAATTGAGAAAAAGAATAATTTTTTAATAGTCAGCAATGTTTGACTGTTTATTTTAAATGAACAATTAAAATGAAATATTAAAAACTAAACAATCTGAAACTGAATTGTTGGAAACAGAAAGCCTTGAATCATTAAAATTTCGGAGAGCTGTTTGAAGGCTTAAACTAAGGTTTTTGGTTCTGATCATATTTTAATTGTAAGCTTCTGATGTGAATTTCAAATTTTTAAAAGTTTGATCGCTTTATTAAGTTACAAGGCGCTACCAAAAAAAGTTTGCAATATTTTTATTTTAAAGGTTAAAGAAGATAAAAATAAAGACGAGAGAAAAAAAAGGAAGAAAGGGGCTTTGAAGATCGCCTTCTTTTTCTTTCCTCTTCCTTTATTTGGGATTCTTTAGCTTCATTTACATACTTGTCCTAATTTGGTATTTTTTTTTTTTTTTTTTTTTTTTTAATTCGAAGAAATTTATTTGCAAAAATTGAAAGTTTAAATTTATACAAAATCCTTTTTCAAGTGCAAGTATGATGCTTTCAACACTTCAACTCTTCTAGACTTCACTTTTTTGGGAAATTACAAATTAAAGGTCCGTAATTGGAAACTATAACTAAAAATTAAAAAGTTTGAATTATAAAGTTGTTTACCATCTCACTTTCAAATATTAATTTTTCTAAATTTACTAGCGTCCCAATTGCGTAATTTCTACATTAAAAGCGTTCAGCTTATAGAGAAGTCTGGGAACTTAACAGATTTTCAATGACTCATAAACCAAATTAAATTCTCAAGTCTTTACTAACAATCCAGAGCCAGAGTTAATTTTTGTTTTGTTCAAAACAGCTCAAACCTGAATTGATTTTGATTAAATTTCTGAAATTACAGGTATATAATGACAAGTGAAGCGACTCACGATACTACTCTGACTTATTTCGAGAAAAACGACTACTTCGGTTTAAAGAAAGAAAACTTGAAGGCATTTAAGCAAGAGATGTTACCCTGCTTTACTTTTGATGGAAAAATAATTTTGGATGAAAAAAGTCGTATTTCTAAAGCTCCTGATGGAAATGGGGGACTTTATCGCGCCCTCAAAAGTCGTGGAATATTGGAAGATATGATGGCACGTGGAATAAATAGCGTACATGTATTTTCGGTCGACAATATTTTGGTAAAAGTCGCAGATCCAGTTTTCATTGGATTTTGTCTTTCGAGATCCGCTGATTGTGGAGTTAAAGTCGTTCCAAAAAGGTCACCCACAGAAGCTGTCGGCGTCGTTTGCCAGGTATTTTTGCTACATTTAATTTGTAATACGAAATTAAACTTAGAAGCATAACTTTCAAAATTCAAACAATTTAAAATGAATTCTGAAAATAGATTAACTTAAAAAAAAGTATGAACCTGAAAATCTAATTTAAATATATATATTTTTTTAATTTACAGGTTGAAGGACAGTATCGTGTTGTCGAATACAGCGAAATCACTTTAAAAACTGCAGAGCTTCGAAACAAGGACGGAGAATTAACTTTCAACGCCGGAAATATTTGCAATCACTATTTCACCCTCGATTTTCTCTTTTCAATTGGAAACCAACACGAAAGCGATTTAGACTTGCACGTTGCCAAGAAAAAGATTCCTTATATCAATGAATACGGCAAAAAAATCACCCCCACCTCCCCGAATGGAATCAAAGTCGAAAAGTTTGTTTTCGATGTTTTCAAATTTGCCAAAAATTTCGCAGCCTGGGAAACAATTCGAGAATGCGAATTTAGCGCGCTCAAAAATGCTGACATTGCTGGATTCGACTGCCCATCTACTGTCCGCAAAGACTTACTGTCCCTTCAGAAAAAGTGGCTACTCGACGCTGGTGCTCTTTCTGTCAATGGCGACGTTGAAATTTCCCCCCTTCTCTCCTACGCAGGCGAACATTTAAAAGAAATGGCCAAAGGAAAAAACCTTCAAGGTCCTGTGGTTCTAACGTCACATTTATAACAGGGATGCCAGTCCGTCCCCTTTTTCCCCCTTAAATTTGAAAAATCCCCTTAAATCCCTAAAATCGAGATTTTTGATACAATTTCCCCCTTTTTTTCACAAAGTTTAGATTCATTTTTGTAAAAATTATCACATAGTTCCAAGACATTCAAAAATACGCACCACAATTAATATGCGCGGGCGCAATACAATTCGCATACCGCTTATTGGATGTGATTGGTTATTTTAATAAGGAGTAATTATGATTGGTTGCCAACGTGTATCTGTGGGAACATTGCGGAAAATATATATAAAAACAATGGAGAAAAATATTAGAAGTGAAATTGCAATGTAAGAACGAGTATTAGATACGTGTTTTAGGTTTTAAGATAAGTGACAATAGATAAACAGTTAAAGACGCGATCTACACTGTAAATTTTTTTGGAAATTTTCCCCCTAATTTTTTAGGTAAAATTTCCAACTTTGGACGAGAAAAATTATTTTCCTACAAAACTTGGAAATTTTGCCAATACTTTGGACGAATTTTCTTTTCGAATAGAAATATTTCGATCGGTTTGGGAAATTTTACAAACATGTTTGGGAATGAAAAATTCCTACAATATTTGGGAATTTTTCCCAATTTATACTCAGAAAAATTCTCACTTCCATAGGAAATATTCAATTTGCCTTGAGAAAATTTGCACATAAGTTTGGGAATAAGAAAATTCCATACTTTTTAGAAAATTTTTCAATTTCAGGAGTAATTTTGCTAAAACTTTTTTAGGAAAATTAATACAATAATTATTTAAAACTTTTCCAAAAATCCTTGCAGGTATTTCTTTATGAAAGAAGATTTAGTTTCACATTAAATTAAAGTAAAATTATTTTTGACAATTACATACGCTCCGAAAGAGCAAATTACAGATTCTATATAATAAAAAAGCATTTATTATTATAGTAATTTAAAGTTCAATTATTTTTGACAATTACATAGTCACGCAAAGAGCATTTTGCAGTTTTTTTATAATAAAAAACATTTATTATTACGCTAATTGAGAATAAAAATATTTTTGACAATTGCACGCTCCGAAAGAGCAAATTACAGATTATTTATTATAAAAAAGCTTTTATCACATTTTTTTAAGAGATACTGATATGCGGAAATGATGTATCAAAAGTTCCTTATAATAAAATATCAATTGTCATAAAGAATATAGTATTTATTAATGTATTTTCACTCCCATTTCACTTTTAAAAAATCCCCTTTTTTCCCTAAAATTGAACGACTGAACCGTTGGCATCCCTGTTATAAGCATTTAGAATTAGAATCCTGGAACGACGAATTTTAAATTCGAGCCCTCGTTCAAGCCTATTGAAAGTTAATCTATTTATAATTTTTAAATTATTAATCGTTTTTTATTTTATTTATGAATTGAATTTTAAGCTTTGAGCTACGCTTTTGCTATTTATAAAGACAATAAAAGGACCAGGACCAGGATCAAAATTTTTAGAGGTACATACTTATTTTTGTGATAGTTAACTACTGAGTACTTGTGCCTTGGGCAAGATTCGTAAAACCATGTATACGATTGAAAGAACATTCCAAGAACTAAGTGGCCAACAGCATTTCTAGCATAATTTTATACCCAATTTTGTTAGCATAATATATTAGTATAATTACTAGAAAGTTATTCATTCCCAAAATAGAATAGGAATTCTCTATTTTCGGTCAATCATTTCTCCATCGTGCAAATGATTAACTAAATGAATGTTTACTATTGACGAGATGCAAAAATGATTGTTATACGACTCAGAATGTATTGTATATTGTATCTTCTATTTCGTCCCAAATACTCTCCAATAAAATGGTATTTCCCACAACACTTTAAACTTTGTGTTTTCTATTCAAATTTCCTTTACCCAAATACCAACAGTGAATATTTTTCTCCTTTTATTTTGAGAAAACAGTATCTTTTCGAAATTGTAGAATTTATGTACAATTTAAAGTTTCAATGACTTCTAGAATAATAATAAAAATTGACTATCGTCCGTTGATTCAAAGTCTTACTCTAAAAAAATCATTATGCAAAGAAAATTAGTGACACGTACATTAACACCACTGTGATTCAGTAGGATTGATAAGTTCATATTTATCTGTTGAACCTCCAACTGCTTGCAATTCCCTCACGAGTTCCTTTGGATCTATTTTTCTCGAAATGACTAGCGTCCTCTGTGTTTTTGGCCCGTAACTTTGGGACTTCAACCCCATTTGTTTCGCCACTCTGAAAAGAATTTTTATTGATAAATGGGTACACGTCAGGAATATCAGAATCTGCAAGTATTCGGTCGATTTTAATGAAACTTGGTGAAATTATAACACTATATAAGAGACATAAGGACCAAAGACTTTTTAAAGTTTTCAAAATTACGGGAGTAACGCCATATTGAATTTTTGGGTTGGACTTTATAAAATTCTCAACATTTCTTAAGCCGAGAATTGGATTTTGACGGAACTTGAAGGAATTAGAGATGAAATTATAGAATTTAGGAATATAACACTTTAAGGACAAATAGGAGACAACATTATTTTTGTTGACTGTGAATATCCTCACTGGGAACTTGTTTACATAATTTGTTTATAAAGTTAGTAGGAAGACATATTTTTATGATCAAGTATTATTTTTTCGATAAAAATAAGTAATTTTTAAGTGAAAATATCCTTTACAAATGTACGATCCATAATGTTGAGTGTTTGCTGATATAATTTGTGTATAACAATAATGATTACAAGTAAACGTTTTTTTAACTTTCTTTGGGCAAAATTTCGAAATTTTTTTGAAAAGATTTTATATTCTGAACATTTGTAATTTCATATTTAATACCTTTAACTTTCATTAAAATCCAACTATCGGTTTGAAGAATGTCGACAATTATTTACAAAAAATGCAACCGAAAAATTTAATACAGTTTAACTCCCACGATTTTGAACATTTTCAAAAATCCTTTGGACCCTTATTGGGAATCTTATTGAGCACTATAATTTCAGCAGTTTTTATTAAAATCGAAAGCTCACTTGCATTTCAACATTTCTGAACAATATTTAATTTATGCAACTTACTGATGGACAGCGGCTCGTTCTTCATTTGTAAAATCGGAAGAAAAAACTAAATCCGTTCGCATATCGCCTTTCGTATAATCGCGCAACACCTCCTGACATTTTTTCTTGAGACTTTTCAAATTAGAATTTTCTGGATTTAATCCCAATCCACTTCTGCTTAATTGACGCTTCACTCTGTAAGAATTTTGTAGTCAACATTTTCGATCAATATAAAAAGTTTTACCCAGTGAGCATGGGGGACATGGTCGTTTATGGGGCGTCTTTCGACGACTATGTTTCCGTGCTCATTGGGAAATTTGCAATCCGAACTAACGTTACGGGTTCGACGATTCCTTGTTGTGCTTTTCCGAGTCCGCCACCTGCCCAGCCCATTAATTTCATCAACTTGTTGCCGATATTGTCCTCAGCTAACTGTGTTGAACTACTTCCTTCACCGCTTCGCATTTCTGTACTGGTTACGGATTCTTTTCCAGGATTGAGGGATTTTTTAACTTTTATTGTGTAATAATATTTCCTTAGTTCTTCTAAACCGGCAATCGAAGCTTCTTTCTTTGCTAACTTCTGATTTTGACCTGAGCCTTCTGCCAGCCTTTTCGAATTTACGAAGATGATACATTTACTGAAAGGAAAAAGTAGTCGTTATTGTACATATTTTTCCAAAACGTTGGTTGGTATTGATTCTAGGATTTATTAGAGGGGCTGGCCACTCGACTTTTCAGTGTACACCCGATTTTAAGATTTCAGATTAATTTAAAAGGTTTCAACAGATTTCAGAAAATTTCGCAGAATTCACCATAAGTAGACCAAACTTTCAAAATACATATTTCACAAGATTTCAAGGATTTTAACTATTAGACAAAAGATTTGAAAGATTTCGAGACTTCGAAGGTTTTCAAATATGTCTGAAGATTAAACAGATTTCACAAAAATTTGAGACTTCACGAAGATTTGCATCCGAAACTTCAGGGGTTATCAACATCTCGGATTAATTCTAACAATCTAAAAGTTATCTAAAATTAAAAAATATGCAGTTTCATTGCAAATGTATGTATATGGGTAATGGTCAAAACATTAAGATTTTCGTCAGAGAGATTTTGACAAAAAATAAAATAGCGACACTATGACCTTTTTATATCTTGCTTCTTTGGGTGACCAAAATTATATTACTACTCTTGTACAACTGTTTACTTAACCCCACGCGTTATTAATGTAATTAAAAAAATGTGTAAATCTGAGGCTATTCGTGTATTTTCAAAATAAATAAACCAGTGAAAAGCTAGTTTTTTTTTTAATTTTTAGGCAGCTCATAATACACAATTTTCGAATAAAACAGTCTCACCTATCTTTCTCATTTTTAATTCTTCGCAACACTTATTTCTTCATGTTTTGTATATCATAATTCGAACATTGCAGATGAATTTCATAATGGCAGGTTATAAATTCTCAACAAATGGCAAGCTTCATATATTAAAATTTCTTATGTCGTTACACCAGTGGCATTATTTTTTTAATTGATGTAAACATTAAAGTAATCATTTTGAAACAAAACACGTAATTTTTAGGTATTCATCTTATAAAATATAAAAAAGACCAACTTTAAAATACGTAAAAATGTAAAATTTACACTATTAAATGACATGTTGCATATGTCAGAGATGAATTTACCGCCTGCATTATCAGTTTATGCATAAAAACTATTGTCCGATGTAGTTCGAAAACGAATCTCATAGTCAATAAATCTTAAGCCTTATTTAATCTTAAGATCAGACACCAATAAACAACTAGGATATCAAATCTAAATATTACTGACAATTGCCTATATACGATATTTGAATTCTAATAAACTCAATTGATATTTAAACAATTCGATATACCTGATTCCACTGTTATTTTTGTCGAATTTGAAATCCAAGTTTCCACCACGTGCAGTAACTGCACGTGTTAATATGCTTTGTGGTGCATCGTCAGGATAATCAAATAAAACAAGAATTCCAAAAGGAGGTTGAATCCTGCTTTCTTCATTATCAAATTTCCTCTTTTTAGAAGGTACCTCATCGTCATCATCATCATCGTCATATTCTTGTTCAGGTTCAGGAGGGGGGTTATTGCTAGAGTTGGGATCCTTATCGCTAATTTGTACGTGATCACTTGGTCGAAGTCCTGGAAAAATAATACAACCGTTATTAAACAAATAATCAAGAATTAATTATTTTAGAAATGCTCTACGTGCATTTCGCTCTAAGATGCAAGAACTCACAATTTTTCAATGTACCTTTGGCCTTGGAACTAGCGGCGTCCGAAGCCTTCACAAAGGTTCTCTGCAATTTAGTTTTTTTAACCTCTCTGTAGTCTCCTGCCACTTCCTCGGACAACTCTGCTATGAGGTTCATTGTCTCTTTTGGATACCTGTAATATTTTGTTATTGTTCTAAAAAGATCTTTAACATCTTTACAATTTAATCTATTTTGGATTGTGGGGAAAACAGATATATAAGGTAAAGGTACTTATCATGAGACAAATTTTGAGGGGGTTTTTGAGATTGTCATTAATTTTTGAACGATAGTAGAATATATTTTCAAAATGTTTATATCAATGAATGCGCTGATATTTTCTGAATGCGAAACGCCCATTAAAAGTTTAATTGAGTTTAAGCAAAGTTATTACATTTATGAAAAAGCGGAACGACCTTCATGTACCTATTATGAAACAACCGTTGGACTCTTGTACCGGTGTTCCATAATGCATGCCCCTATTATGGAACAGCAAAGAAATGTGTGTTTTTTTCATATTAATATGGCTTATTTTATATTATTTTCTATATTAAATCGAATCAAATAGTACAATGAAATTTTATTTCAAGCATTCATAGAGATAAATAAATTGAATACAAGTTTTCGTTAAAATTGAGAAACCTAACTTATAAAGGGTAGTTTTCATGAACGAAGTGAATTATATTTTATTTTTGCTGAAGAATGTTTGTTATAGGGATTGCATTTTTATTTAGATGAATGAAAAAGAAGAAAAAACCATGAAGGATGAAGTCAAAACTTAAGTACCCTTTTCGTTTATTTTCTATTATTGTACTTAATAATAACTTCATGTGTTTATTGAATATTTGTACTTTTTGGTCGAAAATTAATCTTCTGGGTTGAAAATTCATATTTTTCCTTGAAAAGTCAACAGTTTGTTTTAAATTTGTTTTCTCTGTTGACTGTATTGAAAGTATTTTTTAATTGAGAACTCAACTATTCTTGAAAATTTGTATTTTTTCGTTGAATTTGAATATTTTTTATTTTATATTAAAGTCTTTTTTGGTTGAACTTTCAATTATATTACATTGTTTGTTGAGAATCATCTTTTCTTGTTGTTGAAAATTTAACTCCTTCGTTAAAATTGTAACTCTTTTGTTAAAAATTATGTATTTTCGTTGGAGATTCATCATTTTAATTGAAAATTCATCTCTGAAAATTTAACGACCTTGTTGATAATCAATTTTTCTTACTGAAAATTTAACTATTCTATTTTTGGTTAAAAATGTATGTTTTTTGGACGAAAATTTAACTGTTTGATAATTGATCTTTTTTATTTAAAAATTGAAATATTTTGTGAAAAATTGTTGTACCTTTTTGGTATGAAATTCAACTATTCCAGTGGAAGATCCATTATTTTAATTGATAATTTAACGAGCTTGTTGAAAATAAATTTTTCTAACTGAAAATTTAACTATTCCAGTTAAAAATTAAACTATCTTGTTGAAAATTCACTTTTTTGGTTAGAAATTAGTTTTCTTAAACAAAAAATTTAACTATTTTATTTTTGGTTAAAAATGTATCTTTTTTTTGACGAAAATGTAACTGTTTGATTGATAATTGATCTTTTTTATTTAAAAATTGAAATATTTGGTGAAAATTTGTTGTACCTTTTTGGTATAAAATTTAACTATTCCAGTTGACGATTCATCATTTTAATTGAAAATTCATCTTTGATTGAAATTTTATCGACCTTGTTGAAAATCAAATTTTCTAACTGAAAATTTAACTATTCCAGTTGAAATTTAAATATTTTGTTGAAAAGTCGCTTCTTTTTTGTTAGAAATCAGTTTTTTTGAACAGAAAATTTTACTATTCTATTTTTTGTTAAAAATGTATCTTTTTTGCACGAAAATTTAACTGTTTGATAATTGATATATTTTATTTAAAAATTGAAATATTTGGTGAAATTTTTGTGTACCTTTCTATTAGAAAATTCCACTATTCCAGTTGCTGATTCATCATTTTAGTTCAAAATGCATCACATTAGTTGAAAATTGATCTGTTTGATTGAAAACCCTTTTTTTTTGGTTGTTAAAAATTCACTTGTTCCACTTGAAGTTTAAATATTCTATTTTTTGTTGAAAATTATTCTCTATATTTTTTTTTTTCGAAAATTCAATTATTCGTTAAAAATTTATCATTTTCAGTTGCAAATTCAAGAACTTGGTTGCAAATTCATATATTGTGTTGAAAATTCGTATTTTTTTGTAGAAAATTAATCTTCATGGTTGAATATTCATCTTTTTGGTTGAAAATTCAACCATTGCAGTTAAAGATTCATCATTTTAGTTGAAAATTCATCTGTTTGGTTTGAAACTCAATTATTCCAGTTGAAGATTCATCATTTTATTTGAAAATTTCTCACTTTGATTGAAAATTGAACTATTTTGTTGAAAATTCAATTTTTTTTTATTAATTTGTTTTACTTCAAGTTTAAGTATTATATAATCAGAACATAAGCTATATTAATATAACAAAAACACATTTTATTGCAAAAGTTCCTCTGTTCCATAAATAGGAGCAAGCGTTGAAAACGTGTCCGTCGATATGAAACACCCATGTTTCTCCGTTCCATAAATGCGGACCGTTTTAAGAAAGGTGTACGTATTATGAAACAACTAATTAATAAATAAAGTTGTATCCAAATAAAGAAAAAGTGCAGTAATCTCAAATCTAAAAACCTTAAGCTGTCATTTAATCTATTACACATGTAAAATGATTGAAATTTGTGAATACACGAGATAAAACAAATTATAGGTATCAAGCCTTCTGACTCGGATAAATGGCACTCAATTTTTCAGAGTTTGGAGGTTACATAATTAAAATTATTTTTTAGTGTGTAAAGCTTTAAAACCCTACTTGGTTTTGATATAGACGAAAAGCCTAACTTTCATACAGATTAATATAATTTGTACTCAAAAATATACTTTTAAATTATTCATAAATCGAATTATTTTTCCAACTGTTTCATGATTGGGACATGTTTCATGATAGGTACCTTTACCTTAGGGCTTCTTCAAATCTTTAATTCTTTCTAATGTTTTGTGAGTCCAAATTGACGAGACTTCTCAAAATCGAATACATTTCCATGATTTCCACTAAACTGTCAAATTTTTCTACAAATTTGGGAATTTTTATTTTATATTGACTGGTGGTACACATATAAACTTGAAAATTGATTTGGGGAGTTGGAAAAGGGTTTACACACTCCAGTTTATTATATTTCATGTGTTAAGTCAGTTCAGTCTTCTTCTAATATAAATTTTGAGGTTAGGTTAAAAATAACCCGAAATTACGAAATTCGTGATATAGAGCTATAAAAGTAACTAAAATAAACCGAATACACCCGTATTTACGTACATAATAAGTTTTCTAACATAATTTTGTTTATTCCAATTTTATTAGGAAAGCGTTTTGCATGTTTGTCGAGGGCGAGCGACTTTTGAGGTTAGATTTTACATTTTTATAAAATCCATTAAATATTAACCGAATTCACGAAATTTATAAGATGGATCTTAGATAAAACTAAGAAAATTACATAAAAAAAA
This sequence comes from Andricus quercusramuli, assembly GCA_932178445.1. Lineage (NCBI taxonomy): Eukaryota > Metazoa > Arthropoda > Insecta > Hymenoptera > Cynipidae > Andricus > Andricus quercusramuli. The sequence goes on from CAKNXH010000239.1 coordinate 380,411, forward strand.
CTCACCGGCATCCTAAAAGTTCTACATTCGTGAAAACTTGAGCTAAACATACTAATTCGTCTTCTGGAAACTTGTCTTTGTGAGTCAGAAGGAATCTTTTTCGCAGTTCCCAATGCTCGTCACATTCATGTTCCTGCTTGTGTTTTTCCACGTCCCAGTCATTATTAGGATTCATTTCAGAAAATTCTGGATTCTAATTCAAAAATATCTTTAAATTTGTTTGAAAACAGAACCAAAATAGAGACGCGTGCACGACGCAAGCACAACAAATGTCAATCACGAAGATTACGAAACACGATGCTTATTATTCAGAATATGATAAAAAAAAATCAAAAGTATGAAAATGACTTCAAATATTTTACTTTTTGAAGTTATTATGGTTTAGTTTTCTTTTTTGTGTTCATTTGGAAGATTTTAAAGTAATAAGAACACTATGATTGCGTACGATGCGCTCCAAGCCGACAAGACATGACAATACCAGCTGAACACTGACGCGAAGTGAACAGATCTTTTCTCACTTTATCGCCAGCTGCCAGCTAACTTCACTTCATGTAGTGCTAATGAGAAAACGGAGAAAACATGTGCATGGGACACAACACTTTATTTTTGTAATATCTTCGTAATAGATAATAATTGTTATCATTTTATTATTTCATTATTTAGTTCTTGAAAAATAAAAAAACTAATTTCCACATAAACTTATAATGAAAACATTGTTTTCTACGATTACGAAGATATTACCAAAATATAAGGTTTAATCCCAGCATGCGATTTTGGCCCATTATTACTGTTCTCATTAAAAACTCTAGGTCAGAAGTCAGAAGTGAGTATATTATACACATTAAAGTTTTATTCTACAATAATGATTAACTTTGCATTTCGTTAAACATATTTTTTTAAATCAAAATTACAAATATTAATAAGTAGAATAAAATTGATATATTCCCATTGGATAGATACTCTTACGAATGTTTACAATTGAAATATTCCTTATTCTGTATTTATACGTGTAAATTAAAACCTTCAAAATGAAATATAACACGTTTGTAAACTTATTAAAAGTATCATTAAGTGTCATTTTTGTTAAGGTTTTAATTTGACATGTATAGAGGAAACCACCCGCTGCAGTAGATATATAATGATTTACAGTAGATAATCTTAATTAACTGAAAAAATGCCTCTCTATTATCCATACTTTTTACCATAATAAAACATTTTTGTAACTTGTTTAAGAGCTTGAAATTTAATGAACAGTATTTATGCAAAAGTGTACTATAACTGGTAGCGGATTAAAACGGATTAAAACGGGTAGGAATTAGCGGATTCAAACGGATCGAAATTCTTCATGCGTTTGAACACTTTGCATCTTTTTTAATCATGTTATATCCTTTGTTAGACTTTTAAATCTTTATCCGTTTGAATAATTTTAAATACGTGTAGTGGAATTTAATCCACCCCTATTCGTTTCAGTCCGAACTTTTTCATCCTTATATCTATCCGCTTAAACCCGTCTTCAAGTAAAAATATGCTATCCATATTTATCCGTTTGAATCAGACTGCAACTAGTAATACTCTATCCGCGTCTACCCTTTTGATTCTGCATTATCTATGTATTCTCACGTATCAGTTTGAATAAAAAAATTCTATCCGTATGTATCTGCAGTGAAAACTATAATGCTAATTCGTATTTTTGATAGAAAATCACGAATTATCACGGACATTGAATAAGTTTTTTGAAGAAAGGATTGAAGAAGGTTAAGTAATTATTGATACGGATTAATATTCTATCCGTGTGTTACATGATGATAAAAATCAAAGTAGTCCGCAGATAGACAAAAGGATTAGGTGACGGATAGAAGGATTGAAGAGGATAAGCATTGATTGTCACGGATACCTTTTTTCAGTCCGTGATAGGTGACAAAAGATAAAATCGAAGTAGTACGGGGATAGAAAAGAATACGGTGACGGATAGAAAATTATGTATTTGAACAGTTAGGCAATACATTTTATGGTGGAAGGATTGAAGATGATAAGAAATAATTGGCACGGATTAAGATTCTATCCGTGTTACATAACGAGAAAAATGAAAGTAGCTCGCGGACAGACAAAGATAGGGTGACGGATAGAAAATCACGGATTAGAACGGATAGCCAATTCTTTCTGCGGAGAAAAGATTCATGAGGATAAATATTGACTGGCATGGATAAGTATTCTATCCATGATAGCTAACAAGGAATTTTAAAGTAGGTTGCGGATAGATAAGGATAGGCTGACGGATTGAATATTATGGATTAGAACGGATAGTCAATTCTTTCTGCGGAGAAAAGATTCATGAGGATATGCATTGACTCGCATGAATAAGTATGTATTGTATCCGTGCTTGATAACAAGCACAGCCAATTCTTTCCATGGAGAAAGGATTAAAGAGGATAAGTCATGATTGGCACGGATAAGTATTCTATCCGTGATAATTAACAAGGAATGTCAAAAGTAGGCCGCGGTAAGAAAATAGGATAGGGTGACGGATAGAAAATTATGGATTGGAACGGATGAGCAATATGTTTTATGGAGAACGGATTAAACAGGATAGGTAATGATTGAAACGGATGAGTGTCGTATCCGTGATAGATAATGAAGTATGTCAAAGTCGGTCTCGGATATAGACGAGGATAGGGTTGCGAATAGGGATTCTTGGATTAGAACGATAAGAGAATACATTCTTTAGAGAAAGGATTAAAGAGGATAAGCATTGATTAAAACGGATAAATTTTGAATCCATGATAGGTGACGAGATCAAATCTAAGTAGTTGGCGGATAGATAAGGATTGAGTCGCGGATAAAATATGAAGGATTGAAATGTATATGTATAAAACGAATAGTAATACACACACACGGATACAGAAGGATTAAAATGGATACCCTGGCAAAAGTATCGGGTAGGAATTCCTTCCGAACCAATCCGAATCATTTCGGAATCTGAACCAATCCGAAAAAAGTTCTACAATTTGTTTGACCCAAATCATTTAAAATTGAATCCGACTCAATCCGGTTCAATCCAAACTCTAAAACGAACAAATCCGAATTAGTCCGAACCAAAGTTTCAATCCAAATGAATCCGAATGAATCTGAACTCGGATTGATATACGCTGAATTTTCAATCCGAATGAATCCAAATGAATCCGTTTTCGGATTAAATTGGATTCATTCGGATTGAAAATCGTTTTAGGTCAATCTGAGTTCGAATTGAACCGGATTGAGTCGGACTAATTTTTGACAGATTTGGATCGAACGAAATGTACAATTTTTTTCGGATTGGTTCGAATTAACTCGGATTGGCTCGGATACAGATTCCGGAATGATTAAGAGATTCTTTATTTTTGGAAACTCTGATGAAGTTAACTGCTGTTGAATTTTAATAATTTTAATAATATAAAATGATAATACTTTTAAGTTGACTAATGTGTTATATTTTATTTTTAGTAAAACCTCGTAAGAATATATATGGAAATAAGTAAATAAATTCTCAATTGATTAAAAAAATTACGCCTTATTTCACACTTATTCCCAGTTAACAATGCGCTATTATTAATACGCTTCCTCTATAATCGCAAGGTCTACTGAAGCGACTCCTCATCCAATTGATTTAGCCCGCTATTTACCATTCGTCCGAGTTTCAAATTAAAATTTATTAAACTAGTATAATTAAACATATTTATTACGAAGCAATTGGAAATCGTTAGACAATCAGTAAAATTGGCTGAATACAAAATTTTAATTAAATGTTTTAAATTAATTTTATACTTAACCATCTTTTTTTTAAATTATTTTAAATCTACAAAACTTTGTTCACAATCATTGTTGAATATGACGTCAGAACCCTCAAATTCGTGTTCATTTTGTGTTTAAAATTGAAATACATTAAAGTTGATTGCATATTATTTATCACAACTCTGATTCATTAAATACTATCAGAAATTTAACTATCAAGTACGAAAATACGTTAAAAAAATTCGAAAAATATATTAAATAAAAATGAACCAAGAATCTAGAGAAAAGGTAGCTTTTATAAGATTTTCCTAAACCCTCGCGTTTATCTAATTCCCTATAAGTTTTCAAATGAAATGTTCAATGTTTTCACTATTTAACGAATTATTTATAAAAATTATATTAAACCTGGTTGTGTTTGATTATTGAAATCCTAATTATCTTTTTTCGCATAATTTGATTATAACTTGGCTATAATTTGTATATAGATCTAAAACGTTTCAACGAAAATTTAGAGGGTTGACCAAGAAATCGATTCTCTTAGAACGGCATCCATGTTGCTTGGAAACATATATGTTTTGAGGCTATCTATGCAATTCTTTTTGCATATATCGAACTTTTTGAATATTTTTGTTCACAACAACTGATTTTTGGATTCACAATGTTTCTGGGCCTTTTTGTTCCAAAAATAAATTTTTTTGCACAGATTGACTTGTTAATATTGTGTTTCTAATTTTCTTTTTAGAAAATTTAGGTTTATAATCTGTATATATTTATTTATAATCATAGGAATTATATTCTTTCTAGCAGGTGCTGCTTGCCCTACAACTTCTGGGCAATGTCCAGTCCAAGAGTCTATGAGCAACACGCTTGTCAGCCCTACATTCGGGAAAAAAACATTTTCCAACCAGCTCTGAAAATGTTCTGTAAGCAAAATAATTTGTCAAATTTAATGACGCTGATAACTTTACTGTATGACTAAAAATTATTAGAAATAGGCAAATTTACCAGACGTAAGTTTTCCAGATTTGGATGCAGCTACAAAGACATTCATAGGCTGAAAAATGGTTTCTTGCACAATGGGTCCAAATTTTCCACTTGGCTCTTTTAACACAAGATAAAGTGGAGACAGAAGCTTTCCATCCGCAGAAATCGTGGGTTGAATAGTGTAGCTGTGGGTTGTAGAAGAAACAGATTGGACAACACATTCGACTTGTCGTGTACCTTCAATTGCCAATGTTCTCCCAGAATGCATTTCTAACTGGAATCCACTTTGATCCGAGTTATAAACATTCTCTCTCCCATATTGAGTGATGTACGGCTTCACTTCATTCACAAAATTCTCCGCATCTACTTTTAACTTTTCCTTATCTTCTAGTGTTTTTCTGGTGATAAATTTGTTGACTTTTCTGGAAGTTATTCGGTGAGTTCTTTTAAACCTCCACACCCACCAGTCAGATGCTTTAAATCGCGTATCATCAAAATCAAGCATTTTTTTAGCATTTAGACCCCACATCCGTAAGTCTGCATCGTGAACTATCATACCAGCATCAATTGCCCTTTTAAAATTGTTCAATGTGTACTCCGCAATACGGTGCAACTTTTCCATACATGTACCTCCTTTATTTACTTGTCCTGCCCATCGTCTCAATTGACGTACTGATGTTACTTTCCTGAACCGATTTTGAACAGCACTCAACTCACGATTACTTTTTCTTGTTCCGCTTCTCCAAAACTCCACTGCTCTTTGTTTATAATCGAAGCCAACATCTTCGTCATCTTTCGTACAAACAGCTTCATCTGTTCTGGAACCAAGTTTAGGAGTCCACTCTGCATAAGTGTCTTCCACAGCGGAAGCCTCCCAGTCTTTTTATATGGTTCTGAAAAGTCTAAAGTATTTTCTTCTACAATTTCAACCCCATTGAACTCATTCATAGCCTGCATTAATATTTCTTAAAAATGATATGCCAGTTGTTGATCTGCATTATTAACTTCACTGTCACGTATGTTCCTGGTTTGGAATGCAAGTAACAAAAGGTTTATTACATTCAAGGGATTTATCAGCATCTTTAAAAGGCTAGATAAACTATCCACGAGGAAAACAGCCACTGAATCAGTTCATCATTCTGCATTAGTTAAAAATATAATTTATATATTTCCAAAAATATAAACTGACAGATATAAGTTTCTTGAATGTATAGAAATATAATAAAACACCCTTAAGAGTGGTTACCCCGTATGAAGTAATTTTTTGGTTTAAATGGAAAGATACGTAAATTTTATTTTGTTATCACATGCAACATATATTTTTTCCAGATTTTCAGCTTGAATTTACAGCCATTTGGTAATTTTATTATATACACGTAAATCCCTTTGGGTTAGTTCACCCCCATGTAAAATTTTGACTAAATTGAGAAATTTACATTTTTCAACCCTCTGCGTAAAGAAATTTTTTTGCTCGGGTTCGTACGCGAAACTTCTTTTATTTAGCAGAAATATAATAAAATGCA